>OZ025250.1:58612136-59058863 GCA_964019135.1 Arenicola marina
GGACATCAGTCCGGCCACCGGACCCCAGCCCCAGCCCCCGAACCCCAGCCCTCGGACCCCAGCCCCAGCCCTCAGACCCCAGCCACGGCCCCCGAACCCCAGCCCCAGCCCCCGGACCCCAGCCCCAGCCCCCGGACCCCAGCCCCGGACCCCAGCCACGGCCCTCGGACCACAGCCCCGGCCCCCGGACCCCAGCCACGGCCCCCGGACCCCAGCCCCGGCCCCCGGACCCCAGCCCCAGCCCCCGGACCCCAGCCCCGGCCCCCGGACCCCAGCCCCGCCCCCCGGACCCCAGCCCCAGCCCCCGGACCCCAGCCCCAGCCCTCGGACATCAGTCCGGCCACCGGACCCCAGCCCCAGCCCCCGAACCCCAGCCCTCGGACCCCAGCCCCAGCCCCCAGACCCCAGCCACGGCCCCCGAACCCCATCCCCAGCCCCCGGACCCCAGCCCCAGCCCCCGGACCCCAGCCCCAGCCCCCGGACCCCGGCCCCGGCCCCGGCCCGGCCCCGGCCCCGGCCCCGGCCCCAGCCACGGCCCCCGGACCCCGTGTGGGTGCGTGTGGGCTCATCCGCTTTCCCGTGGGCGTTTAGGCTTACACTCTAATGTGGCGCTTAAACTTAACCGATTCCCTATAAATAGGCCTATAGTCTGCCATGTTTTGTTGGTACATAAAGAATTAAATGATATCTATATAGAAACGATATCTGATAGAGCAGTATGCCATATGAATAGGCCTAACTTAAACAGACAGCCTCTGCGCTCGGCCTCGATACAACATCAACCAATTAGCTAATTGCAATGTATGCGTGTGTGTGGATAGGGGGGGGGGGGGGCAGTGGGGCACGGTGTCACTAATCCGCAGAGAAAGCCACCACAGTGAGCCAATGATCTGATCATGACATTAAAACTGAAAAAGTCGAGTTGGCTAAACATCCGGCAATGGATAGCTAGTCTTTGTGCAAATGTTCAGGGTTTTTTTTCGTTGAGTTACGTAGCTGGCATGTGATCCAACCGGACACGACGCACGAGATGCCGGGATCCGGGTTACACAAGATAAGCGAATGACTAATCAAAGCGAACATAATTTACCGTCCCGTCGACCCCGTCGAGTAGCAATGCAATATAACGTGGCTAGAGATTTTTGCGAGAAACGTACATTGGTATTGTTAAACAGAGATAGAGGGACAGAGATAAACGGAGGTGCAGAGAGGCACATATAGAGAGAGAGGGGGCGAGAGAGACATACATGGGCAGAGTGAGAGACAGATAGAGGGAGAGAGATAAAGGGAGGGGGAGAGAGGCACATATAGAGAGACGGAGTGAGAGAGACATATATGGACAGAGTGAGAGACAGATAGAGGGAGAGAGATAAAGGGAGGTGGAGAGAGGCACATATAGAGAGAGGGGGCGAGAGAGACATACATGGACAGAGTAAGAGAGACAAAGGGAGAGAGTTAAAGGGAGGTGGAGAGAGGCCCATATAGAGAGAGGGAGTGAGAGAGACATACATGGACAGAGTGAGAGACAGATAGAGGGAGAGAGATAAAGGGAGGTGGAGAGAGGCACATATAGAGAGAGGGGCGAGAGAGACATACATGGACAGAGTGAGAGACAGACAGAGGGAGAGAGATAAAGGTAGGTGGAGAGAGGCACATATAGAGAGAGGGGGAGAGAGAGACATACATGGACAGAGTAAGAGAGACAAAGGGAGAGAGTTAAAGGGAGGTGGAGAGAGGCCCATATAGAGAGAGGGAGTGAGAGAGACATACATGGACAGAGTGAGAGACAGATAGAGGGAGAGAGATAAAGGGAGGTGGAGAGAGGCACATATAGAGAGAGGGGCGAGAGAGACATACATGGACAGAGTGAGAGACAGACAGAGGGAGAGAGATAAAGGGAGGGGGAGAGAGGCAACATATAGAGAGAGGGTGCGAGAGAGACATACATGGACAGAGTGAGAGACAGACAGAGGGAGAGAGATAAAGGGAGGTGGAGAGAGGCTCATATAGAGAGAGGGGGAGAGAGACGTAGCGAGAGACACCATTAAAGACAGACGGACCTTGACATACACGAACAAACAGGATGGAGGGACAAGCGTGTTCGTGGATAGAGCGAGGGACATAGACAGAGAGAGATGTGGACAACGAAAGTCAGATTGAGACACAAACTGACGGAAGAGCTGGAGAAACATATATGGACATTCATAGTCAGCATAAAAGAGAGAGAGACCGTAACCACAGGTTGAAGACAGAGACTTACACTGACTGTACAAGTAGAAACCCTTTACTGGCCGCCCTCCGATTGTGTTTCTACTCTTCAACTAGCCGCCCATCCCTTTACTGGCCGCACTCCCGTTTTGTTTCTATCCTTCCCCCCGCCGCCCATCCCTGATACTGGCCGCCCTTGCATTGTGTTTCAACCCTCCCTCCGCCGTCCGTCCCTGATACTGGCCGCCCTTCCATTGTGTTTCTACCCTTCCCCCCGCCGCCCATCCCTGATACTAGCCGCTCTCCCATTGTGTTTCTACCCTTTCCGCTGCCGCCCATCCCTGATGCTAGCCGCCCTCCCTTTGTGTGTTCCATCAAACACTCCATTTGTCGCTTCGTGGCTTCTTTTGTCCTGATGAGGTCAAGAGCTGCTTGCAAAAAGAGTTCTTCATTGGCAATGAGCTGTTTCTGGGATGTAACACTATTGCAACCCCAAATCAATTGATCCAATATTCTGTTTTCTTTGATAGCCTTATTGCAGAACATGCGTTTTCCAGCCACTATTCTCATTTCTTTCACAAAATCACGCCAGGATTTAAAAGAAAAAAAGAGATTTTTTGAGAAAAGAAACAGCTTATATTCGAGTGATGGGTGTTGGAAAGCGTGTAAAAAAATGGGGGGATCGCAGCAACTGAATGGGAGAAATGCTTTGAACAGTTTCTCAATGTGAAGGTCAAAGTATTAAACAGGCAAAATGAAATTATTGAGGAGTACCTAACGCAGCATCAGGCAAGCTGCCTCACTTGTGGGCATAAAGAGTGGGTGATTCTTTACAAAAGGGAAAATTGCTATAGATAAGATGTTCGTATTGCAATCATTAGTGCAAAAATATATAAGCAGACAAAACCATCCCCGCCGTCTCCGTCGTCTCCGCCGTCTCCGGCGTCTCTACCGTCCCCACCGTCCCCGGCGACCTCACCGTCCGCACCGTCCCCGGCGACCTCACCGTCTCCAACCGTTCTCGCCGTCCCCGCCGTCTCTACCATGCCCGCCGACCCCGCTGTCCCCGGCGACCTCACCATCTCCAACCGTCCTCGCCGTCCCGCCGTCCCGACCGTCCCCGGCGACCTCACCGTCCCCGCCGTCCCGCCGTCCCGACCGTCCCCGGCGACCTCACCGTCTCCAACCGTTCTCGCCGTCCCGCCGTCTCTACCATGCCCGCCGTCCCCGCTGTCCCCGGCGTCTCTACCGTCCCCGCCGTCCCCACCGTCCCCGGCGACCTCACCATCTCCAACCGTCCTCGCCGTCCCCGGCGACCTCACCGTCCCCGGCGACCTCACCGTCCCCGCCGACCTCACCGTCCCCGCCGTTCCCACCGTCTCCGGCGACATCTACCGTCTCCGCCGTCCCCAACGTCCCCGGCGACCTCACCGTCCCCGCTGTCCCCACCGTTCCCCACCGCCTCCGCCGTCTTCGGGGACCTCACCGTCCCCGCCGTCCCCGGCGACCTCACCGTCCCCGCCGTCCCGCCGTCCCGACCGTCCCCGGCGACCTCACCGTCTCCAACCGTCCTCGCCGTCCCCGCCGTCTCTACCATGCCCGCCGTCCCCGCTGTCCCCGGCGTCTCTACCGTCCCCGCCGTCCCCACCGTCCCCGGCGACCTCACCATCTCCAACCGTCCTCGCCGTCCCCGGCGACCTCACCGTCCCCGGCGACCTCACCGTCCGCGCCGACCTCACCGTCCCCGCCGTCCCCACCGTCTCCGGCGACATCTACCGTCTCCGCCGTCCCCAACGTCCCCGGCGACCACACCGTCCCCGCTGTCTCCACCGTTCCCCACCGCCTCCGCCGTCTTCGGCGACCTCACCGTCCCCGCCGTCCCCGGCGACCTCACCGTCCCCGCCGTCCCGCCGTCCCGACCGTCCCCGGCGACCTCACCGTCCCCGCCGTCCCGCCGTCCCGACCGTCCCCGGCGACCTCACCGTCTCCAACCGTCCTCGCCGTCCCAGCCGTCTCTACCATGCCCGCCGTCCCCGCTGTCCCCGGCGTCTCTACCGTCCCCGCCGTCCCCACCGTCCCCGGCGACCTCACCATCTCCAACCGTCCTCGCCGTCCCCGGCGACCTCACCGTCCCCGCCGTTTTCGGCGACCTCACCGTCCCCGCCGTCCCCGGCGACCTCACCGTCCCCGCCGTCCCGCCGTCCCCGTCGTTCCCGGCGACCTAACCGTCCCCACCGTACCGCCGTCCCCGTCGTCCCCGGCGACCTCACCGTCCCCACGGTCCCCGCTGTCCCCGCCGTCCCCGCCGTCCCCACCGTCCCTGCTGTCTCCGCCGACCCCGCCGTCCCCGCCATCCCCACCGTCCCCGCCGTCCCTACCGTCCCCGCTGTCGCCGCGATCCCCGCCGTCCCCGGCGACCTCACTGTCCCCACCGTCCCCGCCGTCTCTACCGTCCCCGCCGACCCCAGCGACCTCACCGTTCCCACCGTCTCCGCCGTCTCTACCGTCCCCGCCGACCCCGGCGACCTCACCGTTCGCGTTGAACTTGAATCCCTGCGCTTGACTATGGCTCAGAGTGGGGGCTGTGGCTCAGGACGTGGGCTATGGCTCACGGCGCGGGCTATGGCTCAGGGCGCGGGCTATGGCTCAGGACGTATGCTGTGGCTCAGGGCGCGGGCTATGGCTCAGGGCGTGGGCTATGGCTCAGGGCGCGGGCTATGGCTCAGGACGTGGGCTATGGCTCAGGACGTGGGCTATGGCTCAGGACGTGGCCTGTGGCTCAGGGCGCGGCCTGTGGCTCAGGGCGTGGGCTGTGGCTCAGGACGTGGGCTATGGCTCACGGCGCGGGCTATGGCTCAGGGCGCGGGTTATGGCTCAGGGCGTGGGCTATGGCTCAGGGCGCGGGCTATGGCTCAGGACGTGGGCTATGGCTCAGGACGTGGGCTATGGCTCAGGACGTGGGCTGTGGCTCAGGGCGCGGGCTGTGGCTCAGGGCGTGGGCTGTGGCTCAGAGCGTGGGCTGTGGCTCAGGGCGCGGGCTATGGCTCAGGGCGTGGGCTATGGCTCAGGGCGAGGGCTGTGGCTCAGGTCGCGGGCTGTGGCTCAGGGCGCGGGCTGTGGCTCAGGGCGCGGGCTATGGCTCAGGGCGCGGGCTATGGCTCCCTGCGCTGGACTAGTGCTCCAGGCTCCAGGCAGTGGATCCGTGCGCTTGACTATTGCTCCCTACGCTGGTTACGGTTCCTGGATGTGGCTCCGAGCGCGGGCTATGGCTCCATGCGTTAAACTGTGGCTATGGGCGCGGGCTACGGTTCCGTGCGCTGGACTATGGCTTCGGGTGCGGGCTTTGGCTCTGTGCGCCAGACTATGGCTCCGCGCGGAGGCTTCGATCGCAGGCCTAACGTTCCGGGTTATGGCTGCGGGCGCAAACTATGGCTCCGGGCTATGGCTCCGTGCACTAGACTATGTCTGGCTGCACTGGACTATGGCTCCGTGTGCCGGACTATGGTTCTGGTCGCCAAGCTATGGCTTCGGTGGGGGACTATCCACATAAATACAATCCTTGAACATAAAAAGTCACTGCTTACTTCGATCAAGGTATCGCATTGTGCCTATATTAAGGGCGTGTTTGACTTCCCTGAAACCGACGGGAAACCGAAACCGTTTTTGAAGGCGGCTTGAACGATTCTGTCAGCTAAAGCTCAACAGTTCCCCCGCAAGCCATGGGGCCCAGCAGTTCCTCACAGGCCATGGGGCCCAGGAGTTCCCCACATGCAATGGGGCCAGCAGTTCCCCACAGACCATGGGGCCCAGCAGTTCCCCACAGTCCATGGGCCCAGCAGTTCCCAACATACCATGGGGCCCAGCAGCTTCCCACAGACCATGGGGCCCAGCAGCTCCCCACAGACCATGGGGCTCAGCAGTTCCCCACAGGTCATGGGGCCCAGCAGTTCCCAACATACCATGGGGCCCAGCAGCTTCCCACAGACCATGGGGCCCAGCAGTTCCCCACAGTCCATGGGCCCAGCAGTTCCCCACAGGCCATGGGGCCCAGCAGTTCCCCACAGTCCATGGGCCCAGCAGTTCCCCACAGTCCATGGGCCCAGCAGTTCCCCACAGTCCATGGGCCCAGCAGTTCCCCACAGGCCATGGGGCCCAGCAGTTCCCCACAGGTCATGGGGCCCAGCAGTTCCCAACATACCATGGGGCCCAGCAGTTCTCCACATGCCATGGGGCTCAGCAGTTCCCCACAGGTCATGGGGCCCAGCAGTTCACAGACCATGGGGCCCAGCAGTTCCCCACAGGCCATGGGGCCCAGCAGTTCCCCAGAGACCATGGGGCTCAGCAATTCCTCACAGGCCGTGGAGCCCAGCAGTTCCCCAGAGACCATGGGGCCCAGCAGTTCCCCACAGGCTATGGGGCCCAGCAGCTCCCCAAAGACCATGGGGCCCAGCAGTTCCCCACAGACCATGGGGCCCAGCAGTTCCCCACAGACCATGGGGCCCAGCAGCTCCCCACAGGCTATGGGGCCCAGCAGTTCCCCACAGGTTATGGGGCCCAGCAGTTCCCCACAGGCTATGGGGCCCAGCAGTTCCCAAACAGGTTATGGGGCCCAGCAGTTCCCCACAGGCCATGGGGCCCAGCAGTTCCCCACAGGCTATGGGGCCCAGCAGTTCCCCACAGGTTATGGGGCCCAGCAGCTCCCCACAGGCTATGGGGCCCAGCAGTTCCCCACAGACCATGGGGCCCAGCAGCTCCCCACAGACCATGGGGCCCAGAATTTCCCCACAGGCTATGGGGCCCAGCAGCTCCACACAAACCATGCGGGACAGCAGTTCCCCACAGGCCATAGGGCTCAGCAGTTCCCCACAGGTCATGGGGCCCAGCAGTTCCCCACAGGCCATGGGGCCCAGCAATTCCCAACAGACCATGGGTCCCCACAGTTCCCCACAGGCTATGGGGCCCAGCAGTTCCCCACAGGCTAAGGGGCCCAGCAGTTCCCCACAGGCTATGGGGCCCAGCAGTTCCCCACAGGCCATGGGGCCCAGCAATTCCCAACAGACCATGGGTCCCCCACAGTTCCCCACAGGCTATGGGGCCCAGCAGTTCCCCACAGGCTATGGGGCCCAGCAGTTCCCCACAGACCATGGGACTCGCCTAACTTTCAAGTAATGACAGACCATTGCGGGAGATACACGTGGTCTCTCGCTCCTAGCGTCTTATATATGTAGGACACCAGCAGAACAACGAGAGTTTCCACAGTCTAATTTCAGAACTGACAAAGTACATTCGATTTGGCAGATAATATCACCATAGAAAACACCATAAACAGAATCATTGATATGTGATTCAGCAAGCTGTTGGTTACATTAATGAAAGTGAGTGCCACGGTACTGCATAAACTTCGGCTAATGTGAAATGTCGCATGACAATCGACGAATGTCTGAACAACACAAAATCGCGTCTTTTGCTAGTGATAACCAGAAGAGGCCGTTTGAACGATAAATAGACATGAAGGGTTGTACATATGTGTTATATTTCAGCACGTATGTCAAACTTGAACGTCCTATATGCTGGGAACAAATAGGTTGAGTGGAAACCGGCTTCGTATCCTGTTTATCGTGCCTAGCATCTCGTATGTCTAGTTTATCACATGCCGTCTGGCGCGGCCAGAATGAGGTCACCTCTTTCGGAAGCTAAACTCGTCCTGGATCTCGCCACGTGTGGTCAAGTGCCACTTTTTTCAAAACTGGGTCCGTATTTCGAAAATCGTAGTTGGAGGTAGGGGGTCAGGATCCGGGTTGCTCCAACACCCAGGGGAGGGGGGAGGGGGGTGAGGGGGGGGCACTCGCTGTGTATCCCACAGAATCATCATCGAACATCACATCATACCCTACACGCTGCTCCAACACCCAGGGGTGGGGGGGGGCACTCGCTGTGTATCCTACCGTATCATCATCGAACATCACATCATACCCTACAGGCTGCTCCAACACCCAGGGGGGGGGGGGAGGGGGCACTCGCTGTGTATCCTACAGTATCATCATTGAACATCACTTCATACCCTACACGCTGCTCCAACACACAGGGGGGGGGGGGTGGGGGGGCACTCGCTGTGTATCCTACAGTATCATCATAAAACATCACATCATACCCTACATGCTGCTCCAACACCCAGGGGTGGCGGGGGGGGGGGCACTCGCTGTGTATCCTACAGTATCATCATCGAACATCACATCATACCCTACACTCGGCTCCAACACCCAGGTGGTTAGGGGGCATTCGCTATGTATCCTACAGTATCGTCATCAAACATCACATCATACCCTACATGCTGCTCCAACACACAGGGGGTGGGGGGGAGGCACTCGCTGTGTATCCTACAGTATCATCATAAAACATCACATCATACCGTACATGCTGCTCCAACACCCAGGGGGGCACTCGCTGTGTATCCTACAGTATCATCATCGAACATCACATCATACCCTACACGCTGCTCCAACACCCAGGGGGGGGGGGGGGAGGCCACTCGTTGTGTATCCTACAGTATCATCATCGAACATCACATCATACCCTACACGCTGCTCCAACACCCAGGGGGGGGGAGGCCACTCGCTGTGTATCCTACAGTATCATCATCGAACATCACATCATACCCTACACGCTGCTTCAACACCCAGGGGGGAGAGGGGGGAGGGGCACTCGCTGTGTATCTTACAGTATCATCATCGAACATCACATCATACCCTACACACTGCTCCAACACCCAGGGTGGAGGGGGGAGGCCACTCGCTGTGTATCCTACAGTATCATCATCGAACATCACATCATACCCTACACGCTGCTCCAACACCTAGGGGGGGGGGGGCACTCGCTGTGTATCCTACAGTATCATCATCGAACATCACATCATACCCTACACACTGCTCCAACACCCAGGGGGGAGGGGGGAGGCCACTCGCTGTGTATCCTACAGTATCATCATCGAACATCACATCATACCCTACACACTGCTCCAACACCCAGGGTGGAGGGGGGAGGCCACTCGCTGTGTATCCTACAGTATCATCATCGAACATCACATCATACCCTACACGCTGCTCCAACACCCAGGGGGGGGGGGGGCACTCGCTGTGTATCCTACAGTATCATCATCGAACATCACATCATACCCTACACGCTGCTTCAACACCCAGGGGGGAGAGGGGGGAGGGGCACTCGCTGTGTATCTTACAGTATCATCATCGAACATCACATCATACCCTACACACTGCTCCAACACCCAGGGTGGAGGGGGGAGGCCACTCGCTGTGTATCCTACAGTATCATCATCGAACATCACATCATACCCTACACGCTGCTCCAACACCCAGGGGGGGGGGGGCACTCGCTGTGTATCCTACAGTATCATCATCGAACATCACATCATACCCTACACACTGCTCCAACACCCAGGGGGGAGGGGGGAGGCCACTCGCTGTGTATCCTACAGTATCATCATCGAACATCACATCATACCCTACACACTGCTCCAACACCCAGGGTGGAGGGGGGAGGCCACTCGCTGTGTATCCTACAGTATCATCATCGAACATCACATCATACCCTACACGCTGCTCCAACACCCAGGGGGGGGGGGGCACTCGCTGTGTATCCTACAGTATCATCATCGAACATCACATCATACCCTACACACTGCTCCAACACCCAGGGGGGAGGGGGGAGGCCACTCGCTGTGTATCCTACAGTATCATCATCGAACATCACATCATACCCTACACGCTGCTCCAACACCCAGGGGGGGGGGGGGGGGCACTCGCTGTGTATCCTACAGTATCATCATCGAACATCACATCATACCCTACACACTGCTCCAACACCCAGGGTGGAGGGGGGAGGCCACTCGCTGTGTATCCTACAGTATCATCATCGAACATCACATCATACCCTACACGCTGCTCCAACACCCAGGGGGGGGGGGGCACTCGCTGTGTATCCTACAGTATCATCATCGAACATCACATCATACCCTACACGCTGCTCCAACACCCAGGGGGGGGGGGGCACTCGCTGTGTATCCTACAGTATCATCATCGAACATCACATCATACCCTACACACTGCTCCAACACCCAGGGGGGAGGGGGGAGGCCACTCGCTGTGTATCCTACAGTATCATCATCGAACATCACATCATACCCTACACGCTGCTCCAACACCCAGGGGGGGGGGCACTCGCTGTGTATCCTACAGTATCATCATCGAACATCACATCATACCCTACACACTGCTCCAACACCCAGGGGGGAGGGGGGAGGCCACTCGCTGTGTATCCTACAGTATCATCATCGAACATCACATCATACCCTACACGCTGCTCCAACACCCAGGGGGGGGGGGGCACTCGCTGTGTATCCTACAGTATCATCATCGAACATCACATCATACCCTACACGCTGCTCCAACACCCAGGGGGGGGGGAGGCCACTCGTTGTGTATCCTACAGTATCATCATCGAACATCACATCATACCCTACACGCTGCTCCAACACCCAGGGGGGGGGGAGGCCACTCGTTGTGTATCCTACAGTATCATCATCGAACATCACATCATACCCTACACACTGCTCCAACACCCAGGGGGTGGGGGGGGGGGAGGCCACTCGCTGTGTATCCTGCAGTATCATCATCGAACATCACATCATACCCTACACGCTGCATTGTTTGATGAGAGTCATATTTCAATGTGATTTCGCGATTCCATTGGTCACGGTGGATGTTTCAACCAATGATAATGATGAAGGAACGTTAACACTAAGCTGCTCAAATCGTGTGCAAATGGGAATCCTAAATATGAGCTAACCAACATAGCATATACACAAGGCTTCTGGGGTATGCGGGGGCCTCCCTGGTGTAGTGGTTAGCGCACTAGACCGCAGATCAATAGGTCCTGGGTTCGAATCCGGGCTCGGGCACCTAATCTGGGGCATGTTTCATTCCTTCATCCTTCATCGTCTCGGGAGGTTCCTTGGCCCAATTTGGCCTGTATGTGCACAAAAGTGGCCTAAAACACCAACATTCCATTCTGGGGTATGCACACGAAATATCAAATAGTGAAGCCGACACGGCAGTTAAAGAGAAAGAGAACGATGTTAAAGTAGTACTAATATAGGAGTCTAAAGCAAAATGAATCACACTTGAAAATGGCTCTTCTCACGCGAGTACAAGCACCCAAAGGTTAGAAAGGCATTGCGTGTAATTACGAATAACTACTATATTGAATGCAGTCATCTTTGGAATCTGACAGAAGCCAATTTCTGGACACATCTTACCGATCGAGAACTAATTACGTTTCAGCGATTGCCAGTTGCGCTGTAAAGGATGGTTCACAAAATATGGCGATCAGATGTCAGAAAGAACCACGTACAGCTGTTAAAATGTACTGATGAGGTTTATAACCATTCCAAAACGGAGATCCGATATTACCCCTCTTAATTTGTGTAGGAAATTCGCAATTCAGAGAGGCTATTCCCTACCCCCGACATAATAAAAGGATGAGCAGACCCCCTCCCCCCTCCCGTGTGGATCTGCGCGTAGGCCTAGATGGCAAAAGTCAGGCTTGTGAATCTGAGCTTGCACTGTCAAAGTCGTTATTGTACATCTGAGCCTACACTGTGATAGTCGGGATTGTGGATCTAAGCGCACACTGTGATAGTCGGGATTGTGGATCTAAGCGCACACTGTGAAAGTCGGGATTGTGGATCTAAGCGCACACTGTGAAAGGCGGGAATTCCGACAAAGAACATCGCAAAGGGAACTTCTGTAAATGCGACGTCCCCCCCAAACCCATGAAAAAAGATAGATCCGCCCCGGAACGACAATTATTCCACCCCAGGTGCGGATCTAGGAATTTGCCAGGGGTGGGGGTTGCTCTCTGAAAACTTGCGACCGGGGTGGGGGGATGCTCGGAGAAGCCGACTTTAACAGTGTATGATCAGGTTCCCAAGGGGGGGGGGGGGGTGCAACCCCCGTAACCCCACCCCCCCCACCCCTCCTCCTAGATCCGTCCCTGCACCCGAATAGCTTGATATTGTAGAGATCGCAGATGTGACTCCTGGTGATGGAGGGGGAGGAGGTGGACTGCTTGCGCAGCGGTTGGCCTCTCAGGTTACACGCGGGCACCCCAGCCCATAGAGCACGTGCGTGCGAGCTGGAAGGTCAAGGTCGTTGGGGAGCAGCGAAAGTAGGTCACATTTGCTCTACAGGGGTAGTGCTGGCTGCCGCTCTACAGTAATTGTAGAGCTGGCTGCTGCTCTACAGTAGATGTAGAGCTGGCCTCTCAGCGAGTGAGGAGCCCAGTGTATATAAAGCGAACAGCCGAGACGACCGACAACTACCACCGAGAGAGAACCGAGAGACTACAACACACACACCAACGGATATGTATTCACGCTACCTAGAATTTAAATAAAGAAACCAAAATGAAGAAGGCTGCAATATCAACGAATGCAAGTAGGTTAGGTTTGGCTCTGGTTGTTACGTGGGTGTACGTGTCGGCAAGCGGGTATGCTCAGTCTGAGTCACTGGTACCTCGAATGCTTTACCAGACCTTTTTTTATATTTTAGCATCCGGTAGCTCCGGAGCAAAGGTTGCATTGCGCCTGCGTGGCTGGGAGAGGGGCTGTGTGTGTGTTGGGGGGCGGCGGGGCTGTCTATGTGGTAGGGGGCGGCGGGGCAAAGGTTGCATTGCGCCTGCGTGGCTGGGAGCGGCCACACCGCTATATAACATCCCGGACCCCTGTGTTTGCGGTCCACAAACCGTTCTCTCGGACACGTCGACGGTTGTTCTGTGATATCGCACGTCGTTTGGTATCAGCAGCACCAGTGTACGTGGCAGGAAACCAGAGACAGCGCGAGAGACAGAGAGGCAGAGACAGCGCGAGAGACAGAGAGGGAGAGACAGCGCGAGAAACAGAGAGGGAGAGACAGCGCGAGAGAAAGAGAGCGAGCGAAAGACAGAGACAGACCGACAGAAGTTAGAGAGGCGACACTCGTGGCTCCAGCTGGTAAGTCATCAGTTTTTTACCTTGTTTTCAAAGTCAACCTGGGGGCTGGAATTTACCCACAAGGGGTCGAACCCTTCCAGCCCCACCTCGTGGACCCCGCAGTGTCGCCACCTAGCGAATCCTGTCGGCCGTGTTGTCAGCCGCGTACATATGGCAAGCCATTTTATCTTGAAATAATTGCAGATATGTCCAACTATTTCCACATATTTCTAAATAATAATAATATTTAAGAATATGTTGAAAGGATTTGGACATGACATTAAGGCATTTAAACATATATCTAAACAGCATCGAATTTAGCATATGTGCAATTGTTTTAATGATATGGTCAGTTCATTTAATGATATGTTCAATTCATTTAATGATACGTTCAATTCATTTAATGATATTTTCAATTCATTTAATGATATGTTCATTTCATTTTGATAACATGTACAAATCTTTTAATGATCTGCTCAATTCATTTAATGACGTGTTCAACTCATTTAATATGTTCAACTTAGCCCTGTTTATGGCCTCCAAACTTGTCCGCCCGCGAAGAGGCGGGCCGGAGCACGATCTTTGCCAGGCACAGGGAAGAGCATAGTGGTCGTCTTCTGTCGTTTGTGGCAGAATAGAAAACGTAATACCGTTTAAACACGCAATTTCTGTTCCATATATGCTTGTGAAAGAATTCGTCAGTCAGTAAAATGTTTTTCAGGTTAATTGCGCATTCATCTAGGACTATCTAGATAGTCATCTAGGACTTGCTAGGGTACAGGGCCCGCTAAGCCGTAGGGCTTGCTAGGGTTGAGGGCCCGCTTAGCCGTAGGGCTTGCTAGGGTAGAGGGCCCGCTAAGCCGCTGGACTTGCTAGGGAAGAGGGATCGCTAAGCCGTCAGGCTTGGGTTTACTAGGGCAGAAAGCTCTCTAGGCAGGAGGATTTGATAGGGTGGAGGGCTCGCTAGGGTGGAGAGCTCGTTAGGGTGGAGGGCTCGCTAGGGTGGAGAGCTCGCTAGGGTGAAAGGCTCGCAAGGGATTAAAGCTCGCTATGATGGGGCGCTCGCTAGGGTGGAGGGCTCGCTAGGGTGGAGACCTTGCTAGGGTGGAGGGTTTGATAGGGTGGAGGGCTCGCTAGGGTGGAGGGCTTGCTAGGGTGGAGGGTTTGATAGGGTGGAGGGCTCGTTAGGGTGGAGGGATCATTAGGGTGCAGGGCTTGCTAGGGTGGAGGGTTTGATAGGGTGGAGGGCTCGCTAGGGTGGAGGGCTCGCTAGGGTGGAGGCCTTGCTAGGGTGGAGGGCTCGCTAGGGTGGAGGGCTCGCTAGGGTGGAGGCCTTGCTAGGGTGGAGGGCTCGCTAGGGTGGAGAGCTCGCTAGGGTGGAAGGCTCGCAAGGGAGTAAGGCGCGCTAGGGTGGGGCGCTCGCTAGGGTGGAGGGCTCGCCAGGGTGGAGGCCTTGCTAGGGTGGAGGGTTTGATAGGGTGCAGGGCTCGCTAGGGTGGAGCCCTTTGCTAGGGTGGAGGGTTTGATAGGGTGGAGGGCTCGCTAGGGTGGAGGGCTCGCTAGGGTGGAGGGCTCGTTAGGGTGGAGGGTTTGATAGGGTGGAAGGTTCGCTAGGGTGGAGGGATCATTAGGGTGCAGGGCTCGCTAGAGTGGGGGACTTGCAAGGGTGGAGGGCTCGCTAGGGTTGGGGCTCGCTATAGTAGAGGGCTCGCTAGGGTGGAGGGCTCGTTAGGGTGGGGGATCATTAGGGTGCAGGGCTCGCTAGGGTGGGGGGCTTGCAAGGGTGGATGGCTCGCTAGAGTGGAGGGCTCGTTAGGGTGGAGGGTTTGCTAGGGTGGAGGGCCTGCTAGGGTGGAGGGCTCGTTAGGGTGGGGGGCTCGCTAGGGTGGGAGGCTCGCTAGGGTGGAGGGCTCGCTATGGTGGAGGATTTGCTATGCCAGGCTGGAGGAGTGAGAGTTGCCTTGGCCGGAGGGCTCACTATGGGGGAAGGCCGCCTTGGCCGGAGGGCTCGCTAGGAGGAGGGCTGCCTTGGCTGGAGGGCTAACTATGGGGAAGGGCAGCCTTGGCCTGAGAGCTCACTATGGGGGAGGGCTGTTTTGGCCGGAGGGCCCACTATGGGGGAGGGCTGCCTTGGCCGGAGGGTCGCTATGGGGGCAGGGGGCCTTGGCCGGAGGGTCACTATGGGGGAGGGCTGCCTTGGCCGGAAGGCTCACTATGGGAGAGGGTTGCCTTGGCCGGAGGGTCACTATGGGGGAGCGTTGCCTTGGGCTCCCTTGGCCGGCGGGCTCGACATGGCCTGAGGGCCCACTATGGGGGAAGGCTGCCCTGGCCGAGGGCTCACTATGAGGGAGGAGTGCCTTGGCCAGAGGGCTCACTATGGGGGAGGGCTGCCTTGGCCAGTAGACTAAGTGTTGGGTAGGGCTGCCTTGGCCGGAAGGCTCACTATGGGGGAGGGGTGCCTTGGCCGGAGGGTCACAATGGGGGAGAGCTGCCTTGCCCGGAGGGCTCACTATGGGGGAGGGCTGCCTTGGCGGGAGGGTCACTATGGGGGAGGACTGCCTTGGCCGGAGGGCTCGAAATGGCCTGAGGGCTTACTATGGGGTAGGGCTGCCTTGGCCGGAGGGCTCACTATAGGGAAGGGCTGCTTTGGCCGGAGGGCTCACTATGGAGAAGGGGTGTCTTGGCCTGAGAGCTCACTATGGGGGAGGGCTGCCTTGGCCGGAGGGCTCACTGTGGGGGAGGGCTGCCTTGGCCGGAGGGCTCGCTATGCGGGAGGGCTGCCTGGGCGGGAGGGTCACTATGGGAGAGGGTTGCCATGGCCGGATGGCTCACTATGGGGGAGGGTTGTCTTGAAAGGAGGGTCACTATGGGGGAGGGCTGCCTTGACCGGAGGATCACTATGGGGGAGGGCTGCCTTGGCCGGAGGGCTCACTATGGCGCAGGGCCGCCTTGGCCGGAGGGCTTACTATGGGGGAGGGCTGCCTTGGCCTGGGAGCTCACTATGGGGGAGGGCTGCCTTGGCATGAGGGCTCACTATGGCGCAGGGCTGCCTTGGCCGGAGGGCTCACTATGGTGAACTGCTGCCTTGGCCTGAGGGCTCACTATGGCGCAGGGCTGACTTGGTCGGAGGGCTCACTATGGCGCAGGGCTGCCTTGGCCGGGAGGCTCACTATGGGGTAGGGCTGCCTTGGCCTCTGGGCTCACTATGGGGGAGGACGGCCTTAGCCGGAGGGCTTACTATAAGGAAGGGCTGCTTTGGCCGGAGGGCTCGCTATTTGGGGGAGCTTCCTTGTCAGGAGGGTCACTATGGGGTTGGGCTGTCTTGGCGGGAGGGTCACTGTGGGGGAGGGCTGCCTTGGCCTGAGAGCTCACTAAGAGGGAGGGCTGTCTTGACCGGAGGGCTCATTATGGGGGATGGCTGAATTGGCCGGAGAGCTCGCCATGGCCAGAGGGCTTACTATGGGGGAAGGCTGCCTTGGCCGGAGGGCTTACTATGCGGAAGGGTTGCTTTGGCCGCAGAACTCACTATGGGGGAGGGCTGCCTTAGCCGGAGGGCTCTCTGTGGGGTTGGGCTGCCTTGGCCGGAGGGCTCATTATGGGGTAGGGCGGCCTTAGCCGGAGGGCTCGCCATGGCCTGAGGGTCACTATGGGGCAGGGCTGCCTTGGCCGGAGGGCTCACTATGGTTGAGGGCTGCCTTAGCCGGAGGGCTCACTATGGGGTTGGGCTGTCTTGGCCGGAGGGCTCATTATGGGGGAGGGCGGCCTTGGCGGGAGGGCTCGCCATGGCCTGGGGGTCACTATGGGGCAGGGCTGCCCTGGCCCGAGGGCTCACTCTTGGAGAGGGCTGTCTTGGCCTGAGAGCTTACTATGGGGGAGGGTTGCCTTAGCCGGAGGGCTCACTATGAGGGACGGGTGCCTTGGCCTGAGAGCTCACTATGGGGGAGGGTTGCCTTGCCCAGCGGGCTCACTATGGGGGAGCGCTGCCTTGGCCAGGAAACTAAGTGTTGGGGAGGGTTGCCTTGGCCGGAGGGTTTACTATGAAGGAGGGGTGCCTTGGCCGGAGAGCTCACTATGGGGGAGGGCTGCCTTGGCCGGAGGGCTCACTATGAGGGAGGGGTGCCTTGGCCGGAGGGTCACTAGGGAGGAGGGCTGCCTTGGCCGGAGGGCTCACTATGAGGGAGGGGTGCCTTGGCCGGAGGGCTCACTATGAGGGAGGGGTGCCTTTGCCGGAGGGCTCACTAGGGGGGAGGGTTTCCTTGGCCGGAGGGTCACTATGGGGGAGGGGTGCCTTGGCCGGAGGGCTCACTATGGGGGAGGGCTGCCTCGGCCGGAAGGCTCACTATGGGGGAGGGCTGCCTTGGCTGGGAGGGCTCACTGTGGAGGAGGGCTGCCTTGGCGGGAGGGTCACTATGTGGGAGAGCTGCCTTGGCGGGAGGGTTACTATGTGGGATGGCTGCCTTGCCCGGAGGGCTCACTATGAGGGAGGGGTGCCTTAGCCTGAGAGCTCACTATGGAGGAGGGCTGCCTTGGCCGGATTGTCGCAAAGGGGGAGGCCTGCCTTAGCCGGAGGGCTCACTATGGGGGAGGGGGGCTTTGGCCGGATGACCCACTATGGGGGCCGGGGTGGGGGGGTTGCCTTGGCCAGAGGGCTCACTGTAAGGGAGGGCTGCCTTGGCCGGAAGGCTCACTATGGGGGAGGGCTTCCTTGGCCTGAGGGCTCACTATGGCGCAGGGCTGCCTTGGTCGGAGGGCTCACTATGGTGAACTGCTGCCTTGGCCTGAGGGCTCACTATGGCGCATGGCTGCCTTGGCCGGGAGGTTCACTATCGGGGAGGGCTGCTTTGGCATCAGGGCTCACTATGGGGGAGGACGGCCTTAGCCGGAGGGCTTACTATAAGGAAGGGCTGCTTTGGCCGGAGGGCTCACTATTTGGGGAAGCTTCCTTGTCAAGATTGTCACTATGGGGGTTGGGCTGTCTTGCCGGGAGGGTCACTATGGGGGAGGGCTGCCTTGGCCTGAGAGCTCACTAAGGGGGAGGGCTGTCTTGACCGGAGGGCTCATTATGGGGGAGGGCTGCCTTGGCCGGAGGGCTCGCCATGACCAGAGGGCTTACTATGGGGGAAGGCTGCCTTGGCTGGAGGGCTTACTATGCGGAAGGGTTGCTTTGGCCGCAGGACTCACTATGGGGGAGGGCTGCCTTAGCCGGAGTGCTCTCTGTGGGGTTGGGCTGCCTTGGCCGGAGGGCTCATTATGGGGTAGGGCGGCCTTAGCCGGAGGGCTCGCCATGGCCTGAGGGCCACTATGGGGCAGGGCTGCCTTGGCCGGAGGGCTTACTATGGTTGAGGGCTGCCTTAGCCGGAGGGCTCACTATGGGGTTGGGCTGTCTTGGCCGGAGGGCTCATTATGGGGGAGGGCGGCCTTAGCGGGAGGGCTCGCCATGGCCTGGGGGTCACTATGGGGCAGGGCTGCCCTGGCCCGAGGGCTCATTCTTGGAGAGGGCTGCCTTGGCCTGAGAGCTTACTATGGGGGAGGGTTGCTTTGGCCGGAGGGCTCACTATGAAGGACGGGTGCCTTGGCCTGAGAGCTCACTATGGGGGAGGGCTGCCTTGGCCGGAGGGCTCACTATGAGGGAGGGGTGCCTTGGCCGGAGGGTCACTAGGGAGGAGGGCTGCCTTGGCCGGAGGGCTCACTATGAGGGAGGGGTGCCTTGGCCGGAGGGCTCACTAGGGGGGAGGGTTTCCTTGGCCGGAGGGCTCACTATGGGGGAGGGCTGCCTCGGCCGGAAGGCTTACTATGGGGGAGGGCTGCCTTGGCTGGGAGGGCTCACTATGGGGGAGGGCTGCCTTGGTCGGATGGCTCACTATGGAGCAGGGCTGCCTTGGCGGGAGGGTCACTATGTGGGAGGGCTGCCTTTGCCGGAGGGCTCACTATGAGGGAGGGGTGCCTTACCCTGAGAGTTCACTATGGAGGAGGGCTGCCTTGGCCGGATTGTCGCAAAGGGGGAGGCCTGCCTTAGCCGGAGGGCTCACTATGGGGGAGGGGGGCTTTGGCCGGAGGACTCACTATGGGGGGGGGGGGGTGCCTTGGCCGGAGGGCTTACTGTAAGGGAGGGCTGCCTTGGCCGGAAGGCTCACTATGGAGGAGGGCTTCCTTGGCCTGAGAGCTCACTAAGGGGGAGGGCTGCCTTAGCCTGAGGGCTCACTATGGCGCCGGGCTGCCTTGGTCGGAGGGCTCACTATGGGGGAGGGCTGCCTTGGCCGAGGGCTCACTATGGGGGAGGTCTGCCTTGGCCTGAGAGCTCACTGTGGGGGAAGGCTGCCCTGGCCGAGGGCTCGCTATGGGGGAGGGCTGCCTTGGCCAGAGGGTCGCTATGGGGAAGGGGGGCCTTTGCCAGAGGGTCACTATGGGGGAGGGCTGCCTTGGCCTGAGAGCTCACTATGGGGGAGGGCTGCCTTGGCCTGAGAGCTCACTATGGGGGAGGGTTGCCTTGTCCCGCGGGCTTACTATGAGGGAGGCGTGCCTTGGCCAGAGGGCTCACTATGTGGGTGCGCTGTCTTGGCCAGGAGACTAAGTGTTGGGGAGGGCTGCCTTGGCCGGAAGGCTCACTATGGCGCAGGGCCGCCTTGGCCGGAGGGCTCACTATGGGGGAGGGCTGCCTTGGCCTGAGATCTCACTAAGGGGGAGGGCTGTCTTGACCGGAGGGCTCATTAAGGGGGAGGGCTGAATTGGCCGGAGGGCTCGCCATGGCCAGAGGGCTTACTATGGGGGAAGGCTGCCTTGGCCGGAGGGCTTACTATGCGGAAGGGTTGCTTTAGCCGGAGGACTCACTATGGGGGAGGGTTGCCTTGGCCGGATGGTCACTATGGGGGAGGGTTGCCTTGGCCGGAGGGCTCACTGTAAGGGAGGGCTGCCTTGGCCGGAAGGCTCACTATGGGGGAGGGCTTCCTTGGCCTGAGAGCTCACTATGGGGGAGGGCTGCCTTGGTCGGAGGGCTCACTATGGCGCATGGCTGCCTTGGCCGGGAGGCTCAGTATGGGGGAGGGCTGCTTTGGCCTCAGGGCTCACTATGGGGGAGGACGGCCTTAGCCGGAGGGCTTACTATAAGGAAGGGCTGCTTTGGCCGGAGGGCTCACTATTTGGGGAAGCTTCCTTGTCAAGATTGTCACTATGGGGGTTGGGCTGTCTTGGCGGGAGGGTCACTATAGGGGAGGGCTGCCTTGGCCTGAGAGCTCACTAAGGGGGAGGGCTGTCTTGACCGGAGGGCTCATTATGGGGGAGGGCGGCCTTGGCGGGAGGGCTCGCCATGGCCTGAGGGTCACTATGGTGCAGGGCTGCCCTGGCCCGAGGGCTCACTCTTGAAGAGGGCTGCCTTGGCCGGAGGGCTCACTATGCGGGAGGGCTATCTTGGCCGGAGGGCTTACTCTGGGGAAGGGGTGCCTTGGCCGGAGGGCCCACTATGGGGGAAGGCTGCCCTGGCCAAGGGCTCACTATGGGGGAGGGCTGCCTTCGCCGGAGGGTCGCTATGGGGAAGGGGGGCCTTGGCCGGAGGGTCACTATGGGGGAGGGCTGCCTTGGCCTGAGAGCTCACTATGTGGGAGGGTTGCCTTGGCCCGAGGGCTCACTATGAGGGACGGGTGCCGTGGCCTGAGAGCTCACTATGGGGGAGGGTTGCCTTGTCCGGCGGGCGCACTATGGGGGAGCGCTGCCTTGGCCAGGTGACTAAGTGTTGGGGAGGGCTGCCTTTGCCGGAAGCTCTCTATGGGGGAGGGCTGCCTAGGCCGGAGGGCTCACTATGGGGGAGGGGGGCCTTGGCCTGAGAGCTCACTATGGAGGAGGGCTGCCTTGGCCGGAAGGCTCACTATGGGGGAGGGCTGCCTTTGCCGGAAGCTCTCTATGGGGGAGGGCTGCCTAGGCCGGAGGGCTCACTATGGGGGAGGGGGGCCTTGGCCTGAGAGCTCACTATGGAGGCGGGCTGCCTTGGCCGGATTGTCGCAATGGGGGAGGCCTGCCTTAGCCGGTAGCTCTCTATGGGGGAGGGCTGCCTTGGCCAGAGGGCTCACTATGAGGGAGGGCTGCCTTGGCCGGAGGGCTCACTATGAGGGAGAGGTGCCTTGGCCTGAGAGCTCACTATGGAGGAGGGCTGCCTTGGCCGGATTGTCGCAAAGGGGGAGGCCTGCCTTGGCCGGAGGGCTGACTATGGGGGAGGGGGGCTTTGGCGGGAGGGTTCGCCATGGCCGGAGGGTCACTATGGGGGAGGGCTGCCTTGGCCGGAGGGCTCACTATGAGGGAGGGGTGCCTTGGCCGGAGGGCTCACTATGGGGGAGGGCTGCCTTGGCCAGGAGACTAAGTGTTGGGGAGGGCTGCCTTGGCCGGAAGGTCTCTATGGGGGAGGGCTGCCTTGGCCGGAGGGCTCACAATGAGGGAGTGCTGCCTTGGCCGGAGAGCTCACTATGTGGGAGGGTTGCCTTGGCCCGAGGGCTCACTATGAGGGACGGGTGCCGTGGCCTGAGAGCTCACTATGGGGGAGGGTTGCCTTGTCCGGCGGGCGCACTATGGGGGAGCGCTGCCTTGGCCAGGTGACTAAGTGTTGGGGAGGGCTGCCTTTGCCGGAAGCTCTCTATGGGGGAGGGCTGCCTAGGCCGGAGGGCTCACTATGGGGGAGGGGGGCCTTGGCCTGAGAGCTCACTATGGAGGAGGGCTGCCTTGGCCGGAAGGCTCACTATGGGGGAGGGCTGCCTTTGCCGGAAGCTCTCTATGGGGGAGGGCTGCCTAGGCCGGAGGGCTCACTATGGGGGAGGGGGGCCTTGGCCTGAGAGCTCACTATGGAGGCGGGCTGCCTTGGCCGGATTGTCGCAATGGGGGAGGCCTGCCTTAGCCGGTAGCTCTCTATGGGGGAGGGCTGCCTTGGCCAGAGGGCTCACTATGAGGGAGGGCTGCCTTGGCCGGAGGGCTCACTATGAGGGAGAGGTGCCTTGGCCTGAGAGCTCACTATGGAGGAGGGCTGCCTTGGCCGGATTGTCGCAAAGGGGGAGGCCTGCCTTGGCCGGAGGGCTGACTATGGGGGAGGGGGGCTTTGGCGGGAGGGTTCGCCATGGCCGGAGGGTCACTATGGGGGAGGGCTGCCTTGGCCGGAGGGCTCACTATGAGGGAGGGGTGCCTTGGCCGGAGTGCTCACTATGGGGGAGGGCTGCCTTGGCCAGGAGACTAAGTGTTGGGGAGGGCTGCCTTGGCCGGAAGGTCTCTATGGGGGAGGGCTGCCTTGGCCGGAGGGCTCACAATGAGGGAGTGCTGCCTTGGCCGGAGGGCTCACTATGGGGGAGGGTTTCCTTGGCCGGAGGTTCACTATGGAGGAGGGCTGCCTTAGCCGGAGGGCTCACTATGGGGGAGTGCTGCCTTAACCTGGGTGCCCACTATGGGAGAGGGCGGCTCTGGCTCGCCATGGCCGGAGGGTCACTATGGGGGAGGGCTTCCGTGGCCCACGGCTCACTATTGGAGAGGGCTGCCTTGGCCGGAGGGCCCACTATGCGGGAGGGCTATCTTGGCCGGAGGGCTTACTCTGGGGGAGGGCTGCCTTGTCCGGATGGCTCACTATGAGGGAGGGTTGCCTTGGCCGGAGGACTCACTATTGGGGAGGGTTGCCTTAGCCGGAGGGTCACTATGGGGGAAGGGTGCCTTGGCCAGGAGACCGTGTTGGGGAGGGCTGCCTTGGCCGGAAGCTCACTATGGGGGAGGGTTTCCTTGGCCGGAGGGTCACTATGGGAGAGGGCCCTGATGTCACATGACGTCATTGACGGTTACAAATGAATGATGTGGCTTAGATGGTTTACTTTTACTACTGCTGAACTCCTGAGATGATAGCTATTATCAAAAGTGAAACGCTCCACAATTTCGTCGGAACATCTTAGCTAGTCGTCTTTTTTTACGCACACGTTCCGCTAGCACCGAAAACGTTACGTGCGGCGCAGGTTGCCCCTTGATACAACGGATGACGTCAAGTAAACCAAAGTCCCTACGATGTATAATAGCCGATTAATGACCTATATAAAACTGTGACCTCTTTGCGTCATGGTGACGTCATGACGTGATGCAGGACGAAGCAAAGTATAAAACCCTCAATCCAGATTTGCCAAGTCGTAAGTAAGACGTAGCAGCACTAGTCCTCTAGCATGTGACTTGCCGAAATGACAAAAATGCGTTATACTTGAACATTAGTTGCCATTGTCGTCACGTTATCGCCGGACACGTCATCACCAGACATCTCTACACAAATTACTTTTGTCGACACGTTATCCCCTGTCACGTCATCACCAGACACATCCATTCGAGGCGCAAGCTGCAATCTAACTGATACATGTGCACCCCCTCCCCCTTTACCCTAGTCCCGTTGTGACCGATTGGAAAAACATGATCAACAACATTTCTTCAACTTTAATGCTTGCATGTCAATGAATTATTACCAATTTTGTATCAGACGGAGATTACATTACTTTACAGAAACAGAGTAACAGAAATCAGCTCTTCTAGCAGTCATGGGAGGAAAATCGAGCCGAGAGGAAACGGTGACAGAGCCAAGGTAAGCCACACGCACACCCCTCTCGTTCAACTGGACACCGATATGTGGAACCTATCTCAAGTTTTGTGGCTATGTAGAACCCGCCTTTTCAAAATCAGAAATCACCGTATGTTAGTTATTTAATGTTCTTTTGAATTGATTAATTAGTGCGAAACCAAAAGTCACAATGGCCAGCGGAGGGTTTTGTGTCTCTTTTTGATGCATTTCACTTCAGCGAGTGGTGAGTGGGGTGGGTAGTGGGTCGGAGGTGGCGGGGGGGGGTGTCTGTGAGCGGCCGAATTATGTATCTTAACTTCGTTAGTGCGCAGTAAACGCAATATTAAGTGGCGACTGGAAAAAGGTGACGGGCACCTTTCTCCCAAAGGCACCCGCCCTAGTTATTCTTCTCTACATTTGAATATGCTGCAAGTTCCTCTCTCAGCCTCATCATCGCCATTACAAGTTCCAAATATACATGATATCTACACCCCCCCGCCACCCCCCATCTATGTCGCAAAGTCGTTGACCGGCCGCTGGTCGCGATGGGTGACTGACCGCTGGTCGCGATGGGTGGCCGGCCGCTGGTCGCGATAGGTTGCCGGCCACTGCTCGCGATGGGTCTATGTATATTGGCCCATTTTTACTAAACTGGTTCATTGCAATTTTCAGGCAGCCGCACATCTTGGCCCAGGGTGAAGTCCCACTCGCAAGCGCGTGCGTGAGTCTGCCACAGGAAGAGGGCGCCATCCGCCGCGCTGCCTGCACGGCGTTCCTGCTCGCCGCGGACGCCGGGCAGCTGCACTGTAACCCGGAACACCTGCACCGACTGCTGTTCCAGGGTGTCGAGATCCAGAAGAGGCAGCCAGAAGCGGTGTCTAACTGCGGCCATCCCGTCCAACTCAGGACCCACCTCACGCTGCACACCATCAGGTCTACGGAACAGCTTGCTTTGTCGGTTAAGTCACGAAAAGCGATGAAGCTACTAAAAACTGTAACCACCGGCTGCATTGCGGAATGGCGAGACGGTGCAACAGCTTTTATCAAACGTAAACCAGAAGGCCTCCTTGTGTTCCATTCGGGGTGGCAAAGTCCCGCAAAACTTCTTCAAGTTTGGGACGTGAATGGTCTATCCGCGGAGCTGACCAAAATGTCGCATGGGGATCAAGTGACATTTACTCTGTTGGACATCACAAGGTAAAATATATTTGTTGCAGTAAATAAGCGTTGCTTGTGCTTTGATCACATGGTGTCTCGATTTTTTAACTTTTCCGTAGCTGGGTTAGACATACGTTTACATATTTTTCCAGGCGATTTGGAGCTAACGACCTTCAGCCAAGTGGACAAGCGCACGACGAATATAGGTCAGTCATACTGTTCTCAATTATGCGGACGATGGGGACGGGATGGGGGAGGGGGGGAGGGGGGGGGGTGCACAATGATGCGTTAGGATCGGGGCAGGTAGGCATAATTACAAACGATTCTTTTCGGGATGCGCCGTTGTGAGGTCAAAGTGCATATGTTTCAGGTTGGCAAAAAGCCCAATGGCGGCTATGCTTTCGGGGTCCCCCTTGATTCATGCACGCCTCAGAACATGTTACTCGAGATATAGATACTATGTGTAGAGTTTCATATATTCCTACGGCTGCAACACGCTGCTAATCAGGACGGAATCAAGGCAGTAATGACGTTTCGCACTGCAGTTATTAATAGAATGTATATGATCATATGGGTCGTGTGGGCACATTTCCGTTGAATATCGTCATCTGGTTCGCCTCAGGCTGAGCCATCACTGGGTGATGGGTTTGCGCCCTGGTATCTCCATTTGGGGCAACTGTCATCCAACCCGGTGTGATAACTGTAGCTAAAAAAAGAATCTCTATGCAGCTGGTACTGGAGCTGACCGTATCCGTTTCCTGTATCTGCAGACTGAGCTTAATGCATCCAGAGTGGCTCTTTACCCCGGGATTTTCACGCATAGAACATACTGAATAAAATGCACTAAACAAATAAACATCGTTGTCTAATTCTTTAAGAATTTACATTTTCAGACAACAGCTACAAGATTTGCCAGACTACAATGCACTGAGCGAACTGAGGTAAGTCACCAGTTAGTCGATGAACAATCGTGTAATGAAATAGATAGGCAGTCCCAATTAACCACCGCCATCAATAGCCACTGGTGCCATATGTATATATAACTATAATGCGCTCAACCACCCGCATTTAAAAAAAGTAATATAAGAGCATACGATATACGAGAGCCATCTCCGCCAATAATCTGGAGAAGCACTTGTTCCACCAGAATTATACCCTGTGCCTGTTTCAAAAGTCTGGCCACTAATGTTTTAAACTCTTTCCAGTCACGTTAAACCTCCGCCCTGTGTCCTAGCCCTGATACATGGCTCTCATGCGCGCTGGTACCTGACGCGCGAGAGAGCCATGAAGTACATCCCTCATGAGACCAGGAATTGTTGGGGGTGTCCGTGCATCATGCAGCTTTTTACTCGTATCAATAAATCGCTTACCATCCAAGGGGATAAAATGTAATTCCGCAAGTTGCCGAACTCTTCTTTCGTTGCCTTATATTCGCTGTGCATATCCAAGAAAAGGCGGAGGGCAGGGTCTTCCTCCCTCTCCTGCCATAAAGCAAGCAAATGACAATTAAAGACCCCAGACTCTCTGCCCCTCCCCTCTTTTTTTACTTGACGATGATATGTTATACGCAATGTTAGGTTTGGACCCAGCCCTCATTTTTCTGCTACTTGACCACCCCGTTCCCTGTCGTAATATTTTCGAACGGCAGTAGACCCCTCCTTGTTAAAAGCCTGAATACGCAGTTGCCCGCCCTCCCTCCCCTCCGACTGTCACCCCTCATCAGCGCGCACTACTACCGATCATGAACGGATATCCACCATGAATCCGCCACTCCACTATATACGTCCATTGAGCTAAACCGAACATCCTTGTAATAAAACGAGCAGAATTCGAGTTTCTGCTTGTCGAAAGGAACGAGATTTAATATATTTACAAATAATATATCGACAGGATGTCGGTTTACTCAGGGTTTGGTTAAGGATGTTGTAGGAGTGAATGTGCTGGATGCGCATTTGTACAGGACGCGTGACGGGTGGGGGGAGGGAGGGGGGCGTGAAAATGGAGAAAAGTTAGCGCTTCCACGAAAAAAAACCTAGCAGTGAAAAAGTCTATCATTGCTCTAAAAGGGAGGTCCGGACGAACCAGACTCCCGCCCCCCCCCCTCCCCTTGTTTGATATGGCAAACCAAGGCGGACGGTCACTGAGTATTTTCCGCTGTGTGCGGTCTGAAGGAGGGGGGGGGGCGGTATTGGGTCGTCCGGCATGCCCCACTGTGAGCGAGAATGCCACAATTCATTGAATGGTTGTTAAGCCCGCCCAACCCCCTCCTCCCAATCACAACCTATTCGTATTCGTAACATTGCGTAGAAGTCACTTTGCCTAACCACCGTGGATGCCCGCCCCAGGAATTTAATTTGTTCGTTGACTTGCGTTTCTTTTGTGCTAAATTTACAGTTTGTCGACTGAAATTGTAATCTACACCATTTCGACACACATGTGTGTCAATGATTGGCTCGTACGTGCCTTGCATCAGTGGCAGCTTGGATTTATCTTAACAGCATGAAAACAAAAACGGGGGGGTATAAAAGTTCTTTAAATTAGTCCTTTAAATTGATGAACGATATGGCTTAGATAGCAAGACAAACCATTATGTATGTTAATCAGGGTCCGTAACTGATCAGTGTCCGGTTTTGGTGTGTTACTTGTCTGACATATCACTGCTTCTATGTCTTCTTCTTGGAAGGTGCGCGCAATGATGGCAATGACAGACCCTTGTAGTGCATGGGCGCATTATGATCACTTGACTGGGTGATCTGTGCCTCTGCCTCTCAACCACCACCCACAATGGGTGAGAGTGTGGGGGTGGGGGGGGGCAGAGGGGATTTGGTTCCCAGATCTCGAAGAATAAATCATTGAAAAATCTATTCGCGGTTTACGAAGAATTGAGTGACAGAATAGAAGGGGCGGGGGGGGGGGGGGGGGGGATTGGGGGGGGGGCGCTACTCTAGAACCGTTTTTTATATGAAAATTCCTAGTTCATCATGAATGTAAGTCGATAGTCACGAAGGGTCGACTAAGGCTACATTTCCAGTTCACGGTGAATTATCTTCCTCATTGCCTGGGGTGGGCAATATTATACAAATGTGGTCGGAGGGTGCCCCTTGATGCCTGAGAGAACAAACCTTTTCTCATGAACAAGATGCCCGTGTAGAGTGAACATTTGTGATAAAACTATAGATCTACTCCTATATATACAGCTGACATTTCTGATGAGAAAGATCATGAAAATGAAAAACTGAAATATTAACACACTACAGGAGGGGGATGGGGGGAAGGGGGGCTGTACCGCGAAACTCTCCCAAACTCAGTATTGTAGTCACTACACCCCCCCCCCCCCCCCGTCGGTCTTCATTCTCAGTTCACGGTGAAATGAAAAGCCCATCCCCGAGGAATGCAATTGCCCCTTGCTTACCCCTCCCCCCCCCCCCCCCCCCATTATTGTGGGTGGTCCAGTACAGAACATATTGGCCCCACCGCCACACACAGTGGATCCGCGCCTGTCTCAGGTTAAAAGCATGCAGTTTTGTTATGATGTATATATAGCCTCTTGGCCTCGGTATTTGACAACCCGTCCAACCCTGTATTTATATTTAGCCTTTTGGCCTCGCAGTTTGACAAACAAATCCCAGTCTGTACCGGCCTTGACCTTCGCGCCCTGTCTTCAGCAGCGAAGTTGACGCGTGGCGCGTGACGCCATAGCGTCACCATAGTCACCGAAACCATAATAATCAGTGAAATAATAAGACGTTCGAATTCTCACGCGCCGATCGCCCTCCGCACAGTTTGTTTACTGATCGTCGTCACTTCGCCGGCTGTAAGCTTAGTTTTCATCAGTCGGTCGGTGTAGCCATTCCCTCCCAGGAGGGAGATGATGTGGCACATTGGATTAAGTATCTTTCCACTTCAGGTGCGAAATAAAGCTAGCTCACCTCTAACCTTATCTGCCATTCCCTCTCAGGAGAGAGACGATGTGTCTCCTGGATTAATCACGGTTTGGCATTAATTAGCCTCTCTCTCTCCTCCCTTCTATCAGCTGACCAGTCGCGATCAATGACGTTTGGGCAAAACTTTAAGTTTAACCCTGTCATTGACAATGTCATAGTCAGCCTGTCATGATATTAATTGCTCTATTGTTGTAGACTATATAACCTATAACTATAAGACATAATAAATAAATAAATTAGACTATGCCTAGCAAACTAACTTAGTCTTAGATCTACTGAAGATGTCTACTTCAATGAAGAGTTAAGCTACAATAGCCTAGATCTGCATCTCTATGCAAAAATAAGGTTTAAAACTTATTATAGATAAGTTTATATCAATTATTATTAGTAAACGAAAATTTTGCCAGAGGCAGAGCTGTTAGGCCTAATTAAGTTGATAGAATGATGTGTCTGACACGCTTTACCGATAACAATTTGTAGATGAAGCTAATCTAAATATTGCTGTGAATGTTTTCTTTTTTTCATGGACAAGTGTCTAAATACAGTTACTTTTTTCCCCATTAAGGTCAACATCATCTGCAGGCGCCGTCCAAACCAGCACAAGGACCCCCCAGACCTCCGCAACAACCACAAGGACCCCCCCGACCATCACCTGGCGGGTGAAGCTGCCAGAGGAGTACGCCCCCCAGACCGCCATGGTCCGCACCGCCCGGTTACGGGTGGAGGGCCGACCCCCCGGCACCCTGACGGAGGAGGCAGCCATCCTGGAGGGGGGGTGCTTTGACTGGGGTCACCCGGACACGCTGGCCCGGAGAGAAGCCGTCCGGAGGTTTGTTTGTGACCTGATTGAGGCGGTGGGTAGGAGGGACCCCCTGTTTACCAGACCCCGGGACACGCTGGTCGGCAGTCATGGCGACGGGACAGATGTCAGACCGACGGCGAACGAGTTTGACATTTTAGTTAGTGTGACGTGGGAGGGGGTGAGGGTGGTGAGGGAGGAGGAGTGGGAGGGGGAGGAGGAGGGGGAGGAGGGGGAGGTGATGTATAGTGTGTGGGTGAGTGGCGGGGCCCTGGCCGCCTGCCGGGAGAAGGGGAGGAGGGATGTCCGGAGATGTATGCCCCGTGTGGTGGAGGGGGTAGAGGAGTGTGATGTGAACCCTGGGGCCTTCCGCCAGCGCTGGGAGGACGGGCTGGATGCCGAGCTGCCCACCGTCACGCTCCCCGAGGGTCTGACCCACGGGGGCATCCTCTCCCCCAGGTACAGCGGGGTGAAGGTCGGCAGGACCACTGTCACCCTGTCTCTGGTGTGGCGGGGGGAGACCCGGCTGACCTGTGACCTCACCCCCGCCTTCCCTGTCCCCCGGGACACCCTGATGCGGGCCACCAAGAGGGCGATATGCCGCCTGGAGGGGGTGGCGGGGCTGGAGCCGTCCCCACACCCCGTCCACCTGGTGCCGGGGGGGCTGTATGGGAAGTGGTTACCGACGACGTGTGTCGTAGAGAAAGACGCGCTGGTCGCCCTCGGCCACCACTCACCCCACGTCGTCACCCTCATCCGGGGCCTCAAGCTCCTGGGGCGGCGATACCTCAGGTGGTGCCATCTGGATGAGATGGAGGGAGAGGTGAGGGAGGCCAGGGACACCCTGGCGGCCCTGGGGGGTGGGGGTGGGGGGTCCCTGGGGTGTATTGGGGGGTTGGTGGACGTGGAGGGTCTGTCTGGGTGTGTTAGTAAGTTGCTGGAGACCGGGAGGGTGAGGCGGCTTGAGAGGAGGAAGGGGGAGGAGGAGGGGGCTGGGGAGGGGGTTTACAGGAGCAGGGTGGCGCTGGTGGTGTCCGCCACCCACACAGCGCACCGGGCGGCGCGGGGGGCTGGGGGGTGTCAGGGTGAGTGTGCCCTGTGTGAGGACCTGACCCGTGAGGCCCGGAAGCTGTCAAAGAGTTACAATGCCGTGGTGTCAGGCAGGTACACTGCCGACCTCCTCCACCCCGCGGTGGGGGAGGCTGTGGGGATGCCACTCGGACCCCAACTTGAGGTCCCCTCCGCCTGCCTCAAGTACCTCGTCCTGAGGGACTTGGTGCGGGAGGGGGGTGGGAGGGGGGGGCTGGGGGGGTACCTGGGGGAGCTGGCGACTCTCTTGGAGGAGTGGGGGCGTGTCCCCCACCCCCTGCTGAGTGGTGTGTGGGTGGGGGGCATCGGTCCGCGGTCAGAGCGGGGAGAGAGGCTGGGCACAAGTGACCCAAAGCACAGTGCCTGGCAGCGGTCACGGCATCCTGTCTGGTACTTGCTTCCCGACCCCTCCCTCCGTGACTGTCACGCGGAGGTCTGCCGACAGCTCTGTGCCGTCACACAGGTCACGTGATCACTGACACACCGACTACGTCACGGGGGTCGTATCACGTGACCCCAACAGGTGACGTCACAAGATGGCGGCGGTTTGTTTACATCCGGTGACTGGTGGGGGGGGGGGTAGTTAGACGAGGGGAAAAGATGTAGGGGGGTAAACGGTAGGCTAGAGGGGGGTAGTTGGAAGGCGGGGGGGGGGGGGGGTGAAGGGTAGATGGAGGGCTAGGGAGAAGTTATTGGTATGCGACCTAAACAAAATGGCGCCCGTTTGTTTACCTTTTTTCAAATATTCACTTATTTCCTTTCATGGCTCCAGGTCCGATTTTTTTTATTTTACTTTTTTTACTTTTTTTTTATCAGTCGTCACTTAGCTTTACTTTCATGTATGAGAAATGGTCGCTTTGATTTGGGGGGGGGGGGTTGAACTCGCTAGCCTTCGACTGACTCTGACCGCTTTGACTGTCGACTGCCTGGTCCGGTTACTTCCAAAGTAATTTAAAATTTAACTTTTGGTTTATTTTATTTTGAGATTATTATTTTATAAGCTTAATTGGTCCGCAATAAGAGCCATAAGCTCTGATATTTTTAAACCTCCTAGCCAGGTCACAACCCTCTGATGCGTTTGTTTTACATGTAGCAAATTACAACATCAGGATAACTCATTTATAGGATAAGTGTATTTGATGGTGTATGCTTTCAATTGAATGTTGTTGTATATAGTTGTTTATGGCACCCTCACGGGTCCTTGCCACGTCGGCGGCGAGCTTAAGTTTGTAAATTTAGCCGGCTGGAAGGTTTTTAGCGGGTACCACAATCTATGTTGGTTGATGTTCATATAATTATTATATTGTGTGATTGTATGTGTATTGTATTATTGGTTCATTAGGCTATTGTTCAATTGCATTATGAGTGAGATATTGTTCTATTCTCAATATGCTTAGCCAGTCTCGTAAACATTAATTTTATGACCAGTTAAAAAAGATTTACTTCTGCGTAAGTTACTGTTTTAACCTAAAATTTACTCTTTTGTCACAAACAGCGATAGTTTTATAATTATGTGTACTTGAGACGTGTCTGGTTGTGTGTAGAAGTGGAAGTAATGCTGTTCCACTTGCACTTATTTATTACTTGTGGTTAGTAACGCTCTTCAATTTAATCCTGTTCTGTAATTTATATTGTACTATATATCTTGCGAGGAGCTCTATTTTGCTTAAGGCATCCTATTGTGCAATGTATACATGATAACATTATGACGGTGTTGACCACCTGCTCCCCGTGTTAATGTTAAGGTCATATATGGGGACGTTATGACCAGTGAGATTGTAAATGGTTGTTGCCGTTGTCATAGTGTGTCAGGCGTCCACATGGCATTATAACCTCCTGTATTTGGCATAAAGCGGAAGTAGTTTATATATTTTCATATATTTGTGTATTGTTACAGTGATTCGATATGATATTTGTCGATTTATAATATATTAAGAATAAAGTCATCGCTTACCAGCACAACACACAAATTAGTGTTCCTTGCATTTTTATCTTTGTTGCACCTTAGTGCGTATAATGAATGAAAGTAATCAATGGGACAAATCGAAAACATGCTTGGATGTATCTGCAGCTGACGAGCTTCATATAAAAACACTAAATGTACGCAACGGCATTAAGTCATTAGAATTCGTGCATAACTGCCTTTTTCTTTCTTTGAAAACATGATAACATATCAGTTGCGTATAGTTAACTTTCACACGATTAAACAATGTACTTTTCTAAAATATGTTTAATAACGAAATCTTCATACAAAGTACAGTATACATTAATTCGCCAAAATTATTTCAATCAGTTTTAAAAAGATGTATTCGATTTACATGAAACCAATACCATTTTGACAAATTGACTTCGAAATGAGAAGAACCGAAACTGGTTTGCCCCATACCGCGCAATAAGCCAAAAAAGCGTTTATTCACACATCTGGTCGCCAATGCCACCCCACACTATGACCATTTCGCAAATGAACTTTGGGCACATTTAGCTATAACCTGATAATTTACCAGCCACAAGGTTGTGGCTTTGTTGCAGAGGATAAATTGTCATAGAGGACGGGAGGCACAACTGGATGCCTGTTGAAACTGGCACGTAACATGACTAATTATGTGAAACCTACTTAGCAAAGACCTGATTAAATTACACGCAAGAAGGTATAACTATAAAGCCTTCGTCTCGTCATTTTAACAGAACAACGGAAAACAAATCCCTATCCATATTTATTCGACTAACAATTGGACAACAATTGTTCAAACTATTCTAATCTGGTTGGCAAAAAACGGCTACGAAGCTGATAGGGAGATGTTTTGAAACCAGCAATCAAGTCTAAATTCGCAAATATATTGGGTTGGGAACACCTTGTATGGATTCGTTATGATGTTATGCGGCCCAAACAATAAATTAATAATGACTTTAGGGGGATCGACATGCTTTAACAGCAAATTGTCATGCCTAAGGCTTTTACACATTATTTCCTTCACTGGGCATTAAGACAGTCGTACAGCCACTTTTATCTCCTGTGAACGCGATGCGCGGTTTCACATATAATTTTATGGAGGAAAACATAAATATTTACAGGCCTACATCCAGCTACATAACCGGGTGAAGCGGCTCGTCGCTGACATCAATCGAAAATGTTTTATACACACATTAGTATCAAAATACAACTTCAACACGTGGTTACACCACTGCGGCCCATGGCGGACGCTGCGCCGACCGATGGCAGCACAACACTGACCCTCATCGGACACGCTACTAATCCATGGCGGAAACCACATCGCCCCGCGGCGGACACTGCCCCAACCCGTGGCGACTCGCGACAAATACAGAATTATGCAACGACAACAACCAACTCCGGAACAGATTGAGAAAAAATGGCTGACATCGCGAGAATTCGCCTGCGAGATCTCAGGCACAGTGCGCGAGATGACGATTGGTCAGCTTTCACATGACGCTCATGTGGGGAGGTACTCCTAAAATCTGTCATTTTGATTAATCACATTATAGGGAGATGCTATGCAAATGTTCGTCCCGATTCAACATATTTTGAAGTTGCACCCCCTGTGGCACGTGACACATTTTTCGACTGCCGACCAATCAGAATCATCTCGCCGACTGATGTCAGCCATTTTTGCTCATTCTGTTCCGGAGTTGGTTGTTGTCGTTGCATAATTCTGTATTTGTCGCGACTACACGGCAGTATAGGTCTCGTTTACTTTTTGATGAAATAAATAAAGTACTTAGAAATCGGACTTAGGCATTTACGGGGCCCGTCAAGCGCGGTAAAGTTGCGATATTGGGGGTTGAAGCGGGGGCCTGTCACTCAGTTCCAGCGGGAGTTGGACACCTTGTGTGTTTAGTATGCGTTGTGGGGCCCCCTACCCCCCCCCCCCCTCCACTGATTTACTTTGCCTGTGGCTTAGATCTACTGTTCTGTGTACGATCAAATAATCTGGCACTAACTCCACGACACTGGCACTGACGCACTGGCCGGTGGCAGTTTTGATGTCAGAGCTAGCACTGAACCCAGGCCCTAGACCTGTTGCATGCCCCCCCTCCCCGCTGGCTTCTCTCTTTCTTGGAGCTGGGACTGCAGGGCCATGAAGTAAATATTGACATGGAGCGTTAAAGCAATATGTTCTGTAATTTTTATGTTACCAATCTCTTCTCTGTGTTAAATAAGTATATTCTGTGTTGAATTTAAATCCTGAAAGCCTGTGTAACAGTCAATTACCTGTAACAGAGGGCGCTGCTCTTGTCTTAAAGTTCAAAGTGAGCGACTGACAAGGCCCTATAGCGGAGAGTCATATGCTAATGGAGAGGAGGAACCAAGTCGCATTCACAGCTATCGGGATCTGCCCAAAACAAATATAGTAGACGATTGGTCGGGAAAAGTTGTGTGATCTAATATTTCTGCTCAAAAATATAACCTAAACAACCTAGTGTCGACACACTTTCTTGGTGTTAGATGATGGAACAAGGTATATAGAATATGTAAACACTATGATTGTTTGCGCACACATTATAATAAAACCTACAGTTGATTCCCTACTAACGTCTAAGGATTTTAATATTGACACTGTTGTGCCCTTCGAGAAGCGGGGTTGCCTTGGGGTACTTGCGCCAACTTTTAGTCTTGATTTTAAAAAGTAAATAACATAAGATGGCGCATGTGGGAACACTGTTTAAAAGTAACAAAATTACTACTCTGTGTATATGTCGATTGCAGAATTGCGCAAATAAATGCACTTTGTCAATCTGTTCAAGTTGTTTTTCATACCTTTATAGTTCTAAAGATTTCAAATCAAGGTGAGCAACTGACGTTCACTTCATGGCTCTCTCTCGTCTCTGTACGGTTCAAGGTCAGCGAGGCATGTTTCAGGGCTACCCAGTCTCAGTATGACACATACAGTAACACTTTACTGGTGTACATGTACAGTTTACGGCCATGTTTCAATCATCAAATTCTGTATGTTTTTCTTGCTTATCATCCGTTTCTGTAGCATATTAAATGCTGAGCTGTGTACTTGCACCTACAAATCATTTATCGGTTAACTCGATTCCCATTTTCTTATTCTAATAGTGTCTTCAGGTAGGATGCTAATTCATGTTCAATCTATCTTTGCAAAAGCAATATATGTCAAATTGCAAGCAGAATGATATGCGCTGTGTCAATGAGCTCCGGGCAGAGATGATGCGGTTTGCCCCAGACAGGGAGTAAAAAAAATGGAGGTAATTGATGCTGCTTACCAAGTACAATGATTTGCAATCATTGTGAGTTCACATGCTGCAGAAATTATACCCTTAAATGTGTGCTTGTGAATAAAGGATTAAAGGTTAGCTCACATGTATGCCACTAACTGTAACTGACCACTGCTTGCCTTTCTTTAATGTGCTTCAGGTGCCGTCGATGTGCCGTCGATGGAGAATCCTGAAGCTGAATGAGAGTTGAAGTTGATGAAAAGCTTGTAATACAGATAAATGGTGATGAAAAGCCTAATTGTGCCCTCTAGTGTCTCCCCTCCCCAAATTTGAGGTGCCTCCCCCCCCCCTCACTTGGGGTGTCTCCCCTCCTTTAACTTAGGTGTCCCCCCTCCCCTAACTAATTGGCGTAATGGCCTGTCAACCACGCGGTAACGTCAGTATAAGGACGAGTAACACTTGTTATACGGTATGTATTGTTGCAATGGCTTGTCAACCACGCGGTAATGTAATTATAAGGACCGCGTTAAAGTGGTTACACAGTTTGTATTGGTGCCATGGCCTGTTAACCAAGCGGTAATGTAATTATAAAGACTGCGTTAAGCCTGTTATACGGTTTGTATTGGCGTAATGGCCTGCCAACCAGGCGGTAATATAATAATAAAGACGTTAACAATGTTAAGCACTTGTCTGCTTCATTTCTGTGAGTGTACCATCATGTTCGTTTAACGATCTGGGGAGGTTTGCTCGTAATATTAAAAAAATATTCTCCGAATATTACCAAAAAATATTCCGTGAATGTTTTTCAGGAAAGTTTTCTTCATATTTAGGGAAATTTTTTCGGTACTATTCCCGTAACATTGACGGAATATTCTCTGAATATTCTTCAAATATTCCGCCAATGTTACGGGATATATTATCAAAAAACATTCCCTGAATATTAAGAAAACTTTCCTGAAAAACATTCCCTGAATATTAAGAAAACTTTCCTGAAAAACATTCACGGAATATTTTTTGGTCATATTCCCGTAACATTGGCTGAATATTCGGAGAATATTATTTTGTTACCTGGGATAGTTCCAAATTCTAATGTTACAGAAGGCCCAGGGCTTATTGTGGACTTGCTGAGAGAAAACTTCTCAGTGTACATGGAAATATAATATGAAACCTGCACATCCACAATGCAACCTAACGGGTGTTACAGAACAGACCGCGCCAAGCTCGTTCACACGCACGACATACAGTGTTTGTGGTCCTGAGTTGGGGTTTGACCGGTGGGGATTGGCGGGAGGAGGGGGGTCGTCTCCGTTTGGGATGGTGCGGGTGACACTGTCCGAGATATGCTCTCGGCGGGGGGGGGGGGGGTGGGGGTCCGGAGGGGAATTATCTGGGGGGGGGGGGGACTGATCGGGGGGGGGAGTTGTCCGGGGGGGAACTGACCGGGGGGGAGGTGTCCTGCTCCCGACGGACACCACACCAACAAGTGGCGGACACCACACCGACACGTGGCGGACAGCACACCGACCCGTGGCGCACACCACATGGACCCATGGCGGACACCACACTGACCCGTGGCGGATACCACACCGAAGCGTGGCGGACACTACACAGATCCGTGGCGGACACCACACTGAACTGTGGCCGACAACACACCGATCCGTGGCGGACACAACACCGACCCGCGTCGGACACCACACCGACCCGTGACGGACACCACACCGACCCGTGGCGGACACCACACTGACACGTGGCGAACACCACACCGACCCGCGGCGGACATCACACCGACCCGCGGCGGACACCGCACTGACCTGTGGTCCATACCACACTGACCCGTAACAAACAACACTCTGACCCGTGACTTCAGACTGACCTGTGGCAGAAACGACAGCGAGCCGTGACGAACACCACACTGACCCGTGGCGTACACCACACCGATCCGCGGCGGAAACCGCACTGAAGCGTGACGGACACTACACTGACCCGTGGCGGACACCACACCAACAAGTGGCGGACACCACACTGACCTGTGGCCGACCCCACACCGACCCGCGGCGCACACCACACCGATCCGCGGCGGGCACCGCACCGACCCGCGGCGGACAGCACACCGACCCGTGGCGAACACCACACTGACCCGCGGAGGACACCACACCGACCCGTGGCGGACATCACACCGACCCGTGGCGGACACCACACTGATCCGTGTCGGACACCACACTGACCCTTGGCCGACACCACACTGATCCGTGTCGGAAACCACACCGACCGGTGGCCGACACCACACTGACCCGTGGTTGACACCACACTAACCCGTGGCGGACACCACACGGGTCCGTGGCGGGCACCACACAGATCCGTGGCGGACACCACACCGACCCGTGACGGACACCACACCAACAAGTGGCGGACACCACACTAACCCGTGGCGGACACCACACCGACCCGTGGCAGACACCACACCGACTCGCGGCGGACTCCACATCGATCCTTGGCGGACACCACACCGACCCGTGGCAGACACCACACCGACCCGTGGCGGACACCACACCGACCCGTGGCGGACACCACACCGACCCGCGCCGGACACCGCACTGACCTGTGGTCCATACCACACTGACCCGCAACAGACCACACTCTGACCCGTGACCGACTTCACACTGACCTGTGGCAGAAACGACAGCAAGCCGTGACGAACACCACACTGACCCGTGGCGTACACCACACCGATCCGTGCCGGAAACCGCACTGAAGCCTGACGAACATTACACTGACCCGTGGCGGACACCACACAGATCCGTGCCGGAAACCGCACTGAAGCCTGACGAACATTACACTGACCCGTGGCGGACACCACACAGATCCGTGGCGGACACCACACTGACACGTGGCGGACACCACACCGAAGCGTGGCGGACACCACACTGACACGTGGCTCACACCACACCGACCCGTGGCGGACGCCACACTGACCTGTGGCGGACACCACACTGACCCTTGGCCGACACCACACTGATCCGTGGCGGAAACCACACCGACCCACGGCGGACACAACACCGACCCGCGGCGGACAGCACACCGACCAGTGGCGGACACCACACCGACCCGCGGCGGACACCGCACTGACCTGTGGTGCATACCACACTGACCCGTGACAAAGAACACTCTGACCCGTGACCGTCTTCAGACTGACCCGTGGCGGAAACGACACCGAGCCGTGGCGTACACCACACTGACCCCCGGAGGACACCACACCGACCCGTGGCGGACATCACACCGACCGGTGGCGGACACCACACTGATCCGTGGCGGACACCACACTGACCCTTGACCGACACCACACTGATCCGTGGGGGAAACCACACCGACCGGTGGCGGACATCACACTGACCCGTGGCGGACGCCACACGGGTCCGTGGCGGACACCACACAGATCCGTGGCGGACACCACACTGAACTGTGGCCGACAACACACCGACCCGCGGCGGACACCACACCGACCCGTGACGGACACCACACCAACAAGTGGCGGACACCACACTAACCCGTGGGGGACACCACACCGACCCGTGGCGGACACCCCACCGACCCGTGGCTGAAACCACACCGACCCGTGGCGGACACCACACCGACCCGTAGCGGACACCACACCGACCCGCGGCGGACACCACACTGACCTGTGGTCCATACCACACTGACCCGTAACAAACAACACTCTGACCCGTGACCAACTTCAGACTGACCTGTGGCAGAAACGACACCGAGCCGTGACGAACACCACACCGACCCGCGGCGGACACCACACTGACCTGTGGTCCATACCACACTGACCCGTAACAAACAACACTCTGACCCGTGACCGACTTCAGACTGACCTGTGGCAGAAACGACAGCGAGCCGTCACGAACACCACACTGACCCGTGGCGTACACCAGACGGAACCGTGGTGAACATCACAATGACTCTTGGCCGACACCACACCGATCATGGGCGGACACCAAAACGACCCGTGGCGGACACCACACCGACCCGTGGCGGACACCACACTAACCCGTGGCGGACACCACACGGGTCCGTGGCGGACACCACACAGATCCGTGGCGGACGCCACACTGAACTGTGGCCGACAACACACCGATCCGTGGCGGACACAACACCGACCCGCGGCGGACGCCACACCGACCCGTGACGGACACCACACCAACAAGTGGCGGACACCACACTAACCCGTGGGGGACACCACACCGACCCGCGGCGGACACCCCACCGACCCGTGGCTGAAACCACACCGACTCGCGGCGGCCTCCACACCGACCCGTGGCGGACACCACACCGACCCGTGGCCGACACCATACCGACCCGTGGCCGACACCACACCGTCCCGTGGCGGACACCACACCGACCCGCGGCGGACACCGCAATGACCTGTGGTCCATACCACACTGACCCGTAACAAACAACACTCTGACCCGTGACCGACTTCAGAGTGACCTGTGGCAGAAACGACAGCGAGCCGTCACGAACACCGCACTGACCCGTGGCGGACACCACACAGATCCGTGGCGGACACCACACAGATCATTGGCGGACACCACGCCGAAGCTGTGGCGGACACCACACAGATCCGTGACCGACACCACACTGACACGTGGCTGACACCACACCGACCCGTGGCGGACGCCACACTGACCTGTGGCGGACACCACACTAACCCTTGGCCGACACCACACTGACCCGTGGCGTACACCACACCGCTCCGTGGCGGAAGCCACACCGACCCGTGGCCGACAGTACACTGACCTGCGGCGGGCACCAGAACGACTCGTGACGGACACCACATCGACCCATGGCGGACACCACACCAACCCGTGGCGTAAATCACATGGACCCATGGCGTACACCACACCGCCCCGTGGCGGAAACCGCACTGAAGCGTGACGGACACCACACATATCCGTGGCGGACACCACACTGACACGTGGCGGACACCACACCGAAGCGTGGCGGACACCACACAGATCCGTGGCGGACACCACACTGACACGTGGTCCATACCACACTGACCCGTAACAAACAACACTCTGACCCGTGACCAACTTCAGACTGACCTGTGGCAGAAACGACACCGAGCCGTGACGAACACCACACCGACCCGCGGCGGACACCACACTGACCTGTGGTCCATACCACACTGACCCGTAACAAACAACACTCTGACCCGTGACCGACTTCAGACTGACCTGTGGCAGAAACGACAGCGAGCCGTCACGAACACCACACTGACCCGTGGCGTACACCAGACGGAACCGTGGTGAACATCACAATGACTCTTGGCCGACACCACACCGATCATGGGCGGACACCAAAACGACCCGTGGCGGACACCACACCGACCCGTGGCGGACACCACACTAACCCGTGGCGGACACCACACGGGTCCGTGGCGGACACCACACAGATCCGTGGCGGACGCCACACTGAACTGTGGCCGACAACACACCGATCCGTGGCGGACACAACACCGACCCGCGGCGGACGCCACACCGACCCGTGACGGACACCACACCAACAAGTGGCGGACACCACACTAACCCGTGGGGGACACCACACCGACCCGCGGCGGACACCCCACCGACCCGTGGCTGAAACCACACCGACTCGCGGCGGCCTCCACACCGACCCGTGGCGGACACCACACCGACCCGTGGCCGACACCATACCGACCCGTGGCCGACACCACACCGTCCCGTGGCGGACACCACACCGACCCGCGGCGGACACCGCAATGACCTGTGGTCCATACCACACTGACCCGTAACAAACAACACTCTGACCCGTGACCGACTTCAGAGTGACCTGTGGCAGAAACGACAGCGAGCCGTCACGAACACCGCACTGACCCGTGGCGGACACCACACAGATCCGTGGCGGACACCACACAGATCATTGGCGGACACCACGCCGAAGCTGTGGCGGACACCACACAGATCCGTGACCGACACCACACTGACACGTGGCTGACACCACACCGACCCGTGGCGGACGCCACACTGACCTGTGGCGGACACCACACTAACCCTTGGCCGACACCACACTGACCCGTGGCGTACACCACACCGCTCCGTGGCGGAAGCCACACCGACCCGTGGCCGACAGTACACTGACCTGCGGCGGGCACCAGAACGACTCGTGACGGACACCACATCGACCCATGGCGGACACCACACCAACCCGTGGCGTAAATCACATGGACCCATGGCGTACACCACACCGCCCCGTGGCGGAAACCGCACTGAAGCGTGACGGACACCACACATATCCGTGGCGGACACCACACTGACACGTGGCGGACACCACACCGAAGCGTGGCGGACACCACACAGATCCGTGGCGGACACCACACTGACACGTGGTCCATACCACACTGACCCGTAACAAACAACACTCTGACCCGTGACCAACTTCAGACTGACCTGTGGCAGAAACGACACCGAGCCGTGACGAACACCACACCGACCCGCGGCGGACACCACACTGACCTGTGGTCCATACCACACTGACCCGTAACAAACAACACTCTGACCCGTGACCGACTTCAGACTGACCTGTGGCAGAAACGACAGCGAGCCGTCACGAACACCACACTGACCCGTGGCGTACACCAGACGGAACCGTGGTGAACATCACAATGACTCTTGGCCGACACCACACCGATCATGGGCGGACACCAAAACGACCCGTGGCGGACACCACACCGACCCGTGGCGGACACCACACTAACCCGTGGCGGACACCACACGGGTCCGTGGCGGACACCACACAGATCCGTGGCGGACGCCACACTGAACTGTGGCCGACAACACACCGATCCGTGGCGGACACAACACCGACCCGCGGCGGACGCCACACCGACCCGTGACGGACACCACACCAACAAGTGGCGGACACCACACTAACCCGTGGGGGACACCACACCGACCCGCGGCGGACACCCCACCGACCCGTGGCTGAAACCACACCGACTCGCGGCGGCCTCCACACCGACCCGTGGCGGACACCACACCGACCCGTGGCCGACACCATACCGACCCGTGGCCGACACCACACCGTCCCGTGGCGGACACCACACCGACCCGCGGCGGACACCGCAATGACCTGTGGTCCATACCACACTGACCCGTAACAAACAACACTCTGACCCGTGACCGACTTCAGAGTGACCTGTGGCAGAAACGACAGCGAGCCGTCACGAACACCGCACTGACCCGTGGCGGACACCACACAGATCCGTGGCGGACACCACACAGATCATTGGCGGACACCACGCCGAAGCTGTGGCGGACACCACACAGATCCGTGACCGACACCACACTGACACGTGGCTGACACCACACCGACCCGTGGCGGACGCCACACTGACCTGTGGCGGACACCACACTAACCCTTGGCCGACACCACACTGACCCGTGGCGTACACCACACCGCTCCGTGGCGGAAGCCACACCGACCCGTGGCCGACAGTACACTGACCTGCGGCGGGCACCAGAACGACTCGTGACGGACACCACATCGACCCATGGCGGACACCACACCAACCCGTGGCGTAAATCACATGGACCCATGGCGTACACCACACCGCCCCGTGGCGGAAACCGCACTGAAGCGTGACGGACACCACACATATCCGTGGCGGACACCACACTGACACGTGGCGGACACCACACCGAAGCGTGGCGGACACCACACAGATCCGTGGCGGACACCACACTGACACGTGGCTGACACCAATCCGACCCTTGACGGACACCCCACCGCCCCCGTGGCGAACACCACACCGACCCGTGGCGGACACCACACTGACCCGTGGAGGACACCACACCGACCAGTGGCGGCCACCACACCGACCCGCGGCGGACACCGCACTGACATGTGGTGCATACCACACTGACCCGTGACAAACAACACTCTGACCCGTGACCGTCTTCAGACTGACCCGTGGCGGAAACGACACCGAGCCGTGAGGAACACCACACTGACCCGTGGCGTACACCACACCGACCCGTGGCGGACACCACACTGACCCATGGCCGACATCGCAGTGACTCGTGGCCGACACCAGACTGAACCGTGTCGAACCTCACACCGACCCTCGGCGGCCACCACACCGACCCGTGGTGGACTCCACACTGACCTGTGGCCGACACCACACCGACCCGCGGCGCACACCACACCGACCCGTGGCGGGCACCGCAACGACCCGCGGCGGACACCACACCGACCCGTGGCGGACACCACACTGACCCGCGGAGGACACCACACCGACCCGTGGTGGACATCACACCGACCCGTGGCGGACACCACACTGATCCGTGGCGGACACCACACTGACCCTTGGCCGACACCACACTGATCCGTGGCGGAAACCACACCGACCGGTGGCGGACACCACACTGACCCGTGGTTGACACCACACTTACCCGTGGTTGACACCACACTAACCCGTGACGGACACCACACGGGTCCGTGGCGGACACCACACGGGTCCGTGGCGGACACCACACCGACCCGTGGCGGATACCACAGTGACCCGTGGCCGACATCGCAGTGACTCGTGGCCGACACCAGACTGAACCGTGTCGAACCTCACACCGACCCTCGGCGGCCACCACACCGACCCTCGGCGGAAACCACACTGATACCACGCCAAAGCGTGGCGGACACCACACAGATCCGTGACGGACACCACACTGACACGTGGCTGACACCAATCCGACCCTCGACGGACACCCCACCGACCCGTGGCGGACACCACACGGGTCCGTGGCGGACACCACACTGACCCGTGGTGGACACCACACTGACCTGTGGTGCATACCACACTGACCCGTGACAAACAAAACTCTGACCCGTGACCGACTTCAGACTGACCCGTGGCAGAAACGACACCGAGCTGTGACGAACACCACACCGACCCGCAGCGGACACCACACCGATCCGTGGCGGACACCACACCGACCCGTGCCGGACACCACACCAACAAGTGGCGGACACCACGCCGACCCGTGGCGGACACCACACCGACCCGTGCCGGACACCACACCAACAAGTGGCGGACACCAAATCGATCCGTTGCGGACACCACACTGACCCATATATTTTTCTTAGAATTTCCATAGAATTTCCATGGAGTCTTCATTGAATTTCCATAGAGGATTCATAGAATTTCTACAGAGTTTCCATAGAATTTCCATAGCGTCTTCATAGAATTTCCATAGAATTTCCATATAGTCTTCATGGAATTTCCATAGAATTTCATAGAGTCTTCATGGAATTTCCATCGAGTCTTCATAGAGCTTCCGGGGGCCTCCCTATTGTAGTCATTAGCGTAATCGACCGCAGATCAATAGGTCCTGGGTTCAAATCCGGGCTCGGGCACATATTCTGGGACATGTTTCATTCCTTCATCCTTCATCGTCCCGAAGGTTCCATGGCCCGATTTAGTATGTGACATGCATACTAATCATCCCAGGGGTCATGGGGGTCAGAGGGTCGTTCGTCCATGTTATGACGTCAATCTCAATATCTTAGTTCCACTTCCTGCCAAACTACCGATCTCTCTGACAATGGGTTTCCCCTCTCATTCTACTGTGTGACATGCATACTAATCATCCCAGGTGTCAGGGGGGGGGGGGGGGGGGGGGTCAGGGGGTCGTTCTACCATGTTATGACGTCAATCTCAATATCTTAACTAGTTCCACTTCCTGCCAAACTACCGATCTCTCTGACAATGGGTTTCCCATCTCATTCTACTGTGTGAGATACATACTAATCATCCCAGGTGTCAGGGGATGGGGGCCAGGGGGGGGGGGCGGGTAAGGGGGTGGTTTTTTCATGTTATGGCGAAATCCTTGTCTCAGAATAGCTCACACAGCACTCACGCCTAACATTTACTACAATAATCTATTTCGTTGGCTCTAATATGGCAAATAGACCGTCCAAGGGGTCCGGACCGGCCTCTGGTTTGAACGACAAAATCTTAGCCACTCTCTGTTCGACTCACTCCGCCAGGAGTCTATAATATATCATAGTAAGGTCTTTGATAATATCTCTGTTGTCGCCGACTTCATCGTATACGAAGACATTTGGAAATATTTCCTAGAATTTCCTTTAGTACATGCATATAGTATCTAAAACCCACTCCAAAATGAGTTTATGTTATTTATTCTCATTTATTTCTCTTTATCATTAATAACTATTGTGTGAGTTCCCCGTGAATGTCCTGGGTGCCCCCAGGTGGTACCTAGCTGTATGGGCTTCATACAAAATAAATGGAAATAAAACAATAAACCTGGTCTGTTATTGTGACAAATTATTTTTTGCTTAATTAAGTAGGTGTCTAGTAATTATTTACATAATCCACCCATGAATCATGAATGAATGACCCATATAATGCGATAAACGTTCCATGATGAAAAATAATAAAATAACTATGCCATACCCGCTGATAGTCCCAAGAAGCAGGCCCTAACGAGCCCTATCATCATCCAGCAGCGTCAGAACTACAGTCCCGGTTATGAACTTGTTTACGTCATATAAACTCCACATCGTCACTGAGTACTTAGTTTTTATTCTCTTATTTTTCTGTACCGCTAAAGCTCGCTGGGACCCCCCCCCCCCCGTCCCCCAACAGAGTCCCAATTATTAATTATTTTTAACCTAATACATATCTCAGTACTTCCATATCGTCCCGGGGTAATTCACCTTACGGCAAGTTGTTTTCTCTTTACCGATAAAGTTTACTTAAACAGATCAGACCCGCGAGAATCGTATGGCACTAGCACTGCCCCCCCCCCCCCCCACCACCTCCAACGGCACCAAAAATAGAGTCCCAATTATTAATTGTTACCAAATGTATGTCTAAATACTTCCAAATGGTCCTCAGCTAATTAATCATAAAGGCAAGTTGTTTTGTCTTCATATCTTTATTGCTTGCTTAATCAGGCAGGAGCCGACGAGAATAGTACGGCACTAGTCCCCCGCCCCCCCCCCCCCCTCTGACGGCGTCAAAAGTTGTCCCAGCTATTAATTTTTACATATTAACATATGTCTGAATACTTCCAAATAGTCCGAGGGTATTAAATTTGACGGCAAATGCTCTGTCTGTATCAAAATATCTCGTAAACCGATCGCATCCGCGAGAATCGCACGGCGCACAGCCAAACTGGGCGGTTATTCTCCATCCGCATGGCGTCGCCACTGTCGCTAGCATAACGAAAGTTGCCATTGGGTGTGGCGTCTTATCATAGTAAGGTCTTTGATAATATCTCTGTTGTCGCCTACTTCCTCAATGCACTTTCACACTCGCTCGCCAGGGCGGCGCTGCGCAAATTGATAGGAAGAATGCGCCGCGCATTTCTACAAATTAGTGCCGGAGCCTAAGCCTAACAACACATGGTATCAGGTGATGAAAAAAAAAGAGTTTTGTAACAATTGGAACTTTTCTCGAATGGTACAAGATGTTTTTTTCTGTATTAAATACACAGAGTTCGTTATTGTTATGTTTTGTTCTTGAAAACTAAAACGTTGCAAGAAATTACAGCAGGTTTTTTCGTTTTTCAAGAATCTTGAAATTTGTCCCCGGCCGACGACAGCAGCGGTAAAAAGAATCTTGAAATTTGTCCCCGGCCGACAGCAGCGGTAAAAGCGGAGCTTGTGTAGCGCCACCGTGCGGGGAACTTGAGTAGCGCCACGGTGCGGGGAGCTTGAGTAGCGCCACCGTGCGGGGAGCGTGAGTAGCGCCACGGTGCGGGGAGCTTAAGTAGCGCCACGGTGCGGGGAGCTTGAGTAGCGCCACCAGTCGGGGAGCTTGAGTAGCGCCACCGTGCGGGGAGCGTGAGTAGCGCCACCGTGTGGGGAGCTTGAGTAGCGCCACCGTGCGGGGAGCTTGAGTAGCGCCACGGTGCGGGAAGCGTGAGTAGCGCCACCGTGCGGGGAGCTTGAGTAGCGCCACCGTGCGGGGAGCTTGAGTAGCGCCACGGTGCGGGGAGCGTGGGTAGCGCCACCGTGCGGGGAGCTTGAGTAGCGCCACCGTGCGGGGAGCTTGAGTAGCGTCACCGTGCGGGGAGCTTGAGTAGCGCCACCGTGCGGGGAGCTTGAGTAGCGCCACCGTGCGGGGAGCTTGAGTAGCGCCACGGTGCGGGGAGCGTGAGTAGCGCCACCGTGCGGGGAGCGTGGGTAGCGCCACGGTGCGGGTAGCTTGAGTAGCGCCACCGTGCGGGGAGCGTGAGTAGCGCCACGGTGCGGGGAGCGTGAGTAGCGCCAAGGTGCGAGGAGCGTGAGTAGCGCCACCGTGCGGGGAGCGTGGGTAGCGCCACGGTGCGGGGAGCTTGAGTAGCGCCACCGTGCGGGGAGCTTGAGTAGCGCCACGGTGCGGGGAGCTTGAGTAGCGCCACCGTGCGGGGAGCTTGAGTAGCGCCACCGTGCGGGGAGCTTGAGTAGCGCCACCGTGCGGGGAGCTTGGGTAGTGCCACGGTGCGGGTAGCTTGAATCTTTGCTAAGACCAATAGAAGTTAAAACGATCTACCAGTCTTGTACCCTAAGGCGTACACCGCAGTGAGCACGCCACAAGACCCGACGTTTAAAATCCGGGACTCTTCCTGGCAATGACAAGACTGACAAAACATACAAATATTACCATTAAATTATACTTTATTGATTACCGTATAACATCCAATCAGTAAAATGCGTGATTATTTACAAACATAATAGGAAGCTTTCCAAGATGTATATCGCTCAAATTCCACAGACAATTACTCCTTTCTTAATTAATACAATCGATACAGTCTAAGTTACCAATGAAAAATCATTCTGAGCTTCAAAATATATTGACGTAGCTTGATTAGCGTTTTCTGCCCTTTACTAGATAGAAAGTAGTACACATACAGAGAAAAATGTGTTCCTTAACGAGATTCAATTATCTGTGGTTCATTTTCAGCAACATCTTATCCGGTAAGCAACCTCAAACAATCGTACAAATCTTATTTTTACGAACATTAGTGTTTAGACATGTATTTACACCATGATGTCTAGACATCTAGGCCTTAGTGTCTAGTCCTTAGTGTCTAGGCCTTGGTGTCTAGGCTTTGCTGTCTAGGCCTTGGTGTCTAGAACTTGGTGTCTATGCTTTGGTATCTAGTCCTAGATGTCTAGGCCTTGGCGTCTAGGCCTTGGTTTCTAGGTCTAGGCTTTGGTGTCTAGGCTTTAGTGTCTAGGCCTTAGTGTCTAGGCCTTGGTGTCTAGGCCTTGGTGTCTAGGCCTTGGTGTCTAGGCCTTGGTGTCTAGGCCCAGGTGTCTAGGCCTTGGTGGCTAGGCCCAGGTGTCTAGGCCCAGGTGTCTAGGCCTTGGTGTCTAGGCCTTGGTGTCTAGGCCTAGGTGTCTAGGCCTTGGTGTCTAGGCCCAGGTGTCTAGGCCTTGGTGGCTAGGCCCAGGTGTCTAGGCCCAGGTGTCTAGGCCTTGGTGTCTAGGCCTTGGTGTCTAGGCCTTGGTGTCTAGGCCTTGGTGTCTAGGCCTTGGTGTCTAGGCCTTGGTGTCTAGGCCTTGGTGTCTAGGCCCAGGTGTCTAGGCCTTGGTGGCTAGGCCCAGGTGTCTAGGCCCAGGTGTCTAGGCCTTGGTGTCTAGGCCTTGGTGTCTAGGCCCAGGACTCTAGGCCTTGGTGTCTAGGCTTTGGTGTCTAGGCCTTGGTGTCTAGCCCAGGTGTCTAGGCCTTGGTGTCTAGCCCAGGTGTCTAGGCCTAGGTGTCTAGGCCTTGGTGTTTAGGCCTAGATGTCTAGGCCTTGGTGTCTAGGCCTTGGTGTCTAGGCCCAGGTGTCTAGGCCCAGGTGTCTAGGCCCAGGTGTCTAGGCCCAGGTGTCTAGGCCTTGGTGTCTAGGCCTTGGTGTCTAGGCCTTGGTGTCTAGGCCTAGGTGTCTAGGCCTATGTGTCTAGGCCTTGGTGTCTAGGCCTATGTGTCTATGCCTTGGTGTCTAGGCCTTGGTGTCTAGGCCTTGGTGTCTAGGCCTTGGTGTCTAGGCCTAGGTGTCTAGGCCTATGTGTCTAGGCCTTGGTGTCTAGGCCTAGGTGTCTAGGCCTTGGTGTCTAGGCATATGTGTCTAGGCCTTGGTGTCTAGACCTAGGTGTCTAGGCCTTGGTGTCTAGGCATATGTGTCTAGGCCTATGTGTCTATGCCTTGGTGTCTAGGCCTAGGTGTCTAGGCCTATGTGTCTATGCCTTGGTGTCTAGGCCCAGGTGTCTAGGCCCAGGTGTCTAGGCCCAGGTGTCTAGGCCCAGGTGTCTAGGCCTTGGTGTCTAGGCCTTGGTGTCTAGGCCTTGGTGTCTAGGCCTAGGTGTCTAGGCCTATGTGTCTAGGCCTTGGTGTCTAGGCCTATGTGTCTATGCCTTGGTGTCTAGGCCTTGGTGTCTAGGCCTTGGTGTCTAGGCCTTGGTGTCTAGGCCTAGGTGTCTAGGCCTATGTGTCTAGGCCTTGGTGTCTAGGCCTAGGTGTCTAGGCCTTGGTGTCTAGGCATATGTGTCTAGGCCTTGGTGTCTAGACCTAGGTGTCTAGGCCTTGGTGTCTAGGCATATGTGTCTAGGCCTATGTGTCTATGCCTTGGTGTCTAGGCCTAGGTGTCTAGGCCTATGTGTCTATGCCTTGGTGTCTAGGCCTAGGTGTCTAGGCCTTGGTGTCTAGGCCTTGGTGTCTAGGCCTAGGTGTCTAGGCCCAGGTGTCTAGGCCTTGGTGTCTAGGCCTTGGTGTCTAGGCCTAGGTGTCTAGGCCTAGGTGTCTAGGCCTAGGTGTCTAGGCCCAGGTGTCTAGGCCCAGGTGTCTAGGCCTTGGTGTCTAGGCCTTGGTGTCTAGGCCTAGGTGTCTAGGCCTTGGTGTCTAGACCTTGGTGTCTAGACCTAGGTGTCTAGGCCTAGATGTCTAGGCCTAGGTGTCTAGACCTAGGTGTCTAGGCCTATGTGTCTAGGCCTTGGTGTCTAGGCCTAGGTGTCTAGGCATTGGTGTCCAGGCCTAGGTGTCTAAGCCTAGGTGTCTAGGCCTAGGTGTCTAGGCCTATGTGTCTAGGCCTTGGTGTCTAGGCCTTGGTGTCTAGGTCTTGGTGTCTAGGTCTAGGTGTCTAGGCCTATGTGTCTAGGCCTTGGTGTCTAGACCTAGTTGTCTAGGCCTTGGTGTCTAGGCCTAGGTGTCTAGACCTTGGTGTCTAGGCATTGGTGTCAAGGCCTAGGTGTCTAGGCCTTGGTGTCTAGACCTAGGTGTCTAGGCCTTGGTGTCTAGGTCTAGGTGTCTAGGCCTATGTGTCTAGGCCTTGGTGTCTAGACCTAGTTGTCTAGGCCTTGGTGTCTAGGCCTAGGTGTCTAGGCCTTGGTGTCTAGGCATTGGTGTCAAGGCCTAGGTGTCTAGGCCTTGGTGTCTAGACCTAGGTGTCTAGGTCTTGGTGTCTAGGTCTAGGTGTCTAGGCCTATGTGTCTAGGCCTTGGTGTCTAGACCTAGTTGTCTAGGCCTTGGTGTCTAGGCCTAGGTGTCTAGGCCTTGGTGTCTAGGCATTGGTGTCAAGGCCTAGGTGTCTAGGCCTTGGTGTCTAGACCTAGGTGTCTAGGCCTTGGTGTCTAGGCATTGGTGTCAAGGCCTAGGTGTCTAGGCCTTGGTGTCTAGGTCTAGGTGTCTAGACCTAGGTGTCTAGGCCTTGGTGTCTAGGCCTTGGTGTCTAGGCCTAGGTGTCTAGGCCTTGGTGTCTAGGCCTTGGTGTCTAGGCCTAGGTGTCTAGGCCTTGGTGTCTAGGCCTATGTGTCTAGGCATTGGTGTCAAGGCCTAGGTGTCTAGGCCCTGGTGTCTAGACCTAGGTGTCTAGGCCTTGGTGTCTAGGCATTGGTGTCAAGGCCTAGGTGTCTAGGCCTTGGTGTCTAGGCCTAGGTGTCTAGACCTAGGTGTCTAGGCCTTGGTGTCCAGGTCTAGGTGTATAGGCCTTGGTGTCTAGGCCTTGGTGTCTAGGCCTAGGTGTCAAGGCCTATGTGTCTAGGCCTAGGTGTCTAGGCCCAGGTGTCTAGGCCTTGGTGTCTAGGCCTATGTGTCTAGGCCTAGGTGTCTAAGCCTTGGTGTCTAGGCATTGGTGTCTAGGCCTTGGTGTCTAGGCCTAGGTGTCTAGGCATTGGTGTCAAGGCCTTGGTGTCTAGGCCTTGGTGTCTAGACCTTGGTGTCTAGACCTAGGTGTCTAGGCCTAGATGTCTAGGCCTAGGTGTCTAGACCTAGGTGTCTAGGCCTATGTGTCTAGGCCTTGGTGTCTAGGCCTAGGTGTCTAGGCATTGGTGTCCAGGCCTAGGTGTCTAAGCCTAGGTGTCTAGGCCTTGGTGTCTAGGCCTAGGTGTCTAGGCCTATGTGTCTAGGTCTTGGTGTCTAGGTCTAGGTGTCTAGGCCTATGTGTCTAGGCCTTGGTGTCTAGACCTAGTTGTCTAGGCCTTGGTGTCTAGGCCTAGGTGTCTAGCCCTTGGTGTCTAGGCATTGGTGTCAAGGCCTAGGTGTCTAGGCCTTGGTGTCTAGACCTAGGTGTCTAGGCCTTGGTGTCTAGGCATTGGTGTCAAGGCCTTGGTGTCTAGGCCTTGGTGTCTAGGCATTGGTGTCAAGGCCTAGGTGTCTAGGCCTTGGTGTCCAGGTCTAGGTGTATAGGCCTTGGTGTCTAGGCCTTGGTGTCTAGGCCTTGGTGTCTAGACCTAGGTGTCTAGGCCTTGGTGTCTAGACCTAGGTGTCTAGGCCTTGGTGTCTAGGCATTGGTGTCAAGGCCTTGGTATCTAGGCCTTGGTGTCTAGGCCTAGGTGTCTAGGCCTAGGTGTCTAGGCCTTGGTGTCTAGGCCTAGGTGTCTAGGCCTAGGTGTCTAGACCTAGGTGTCTAGGCCTTGGTGTCTAGGCATTGGTGTCAAGGCCTTGGTATCTAGGCCTTGGTGTCTAGGCCTAGGTGTCTAGGCCTAGGTGTCTAGGCCTTGGTGTCTAGGCCTAGGTGTCTAGGCCTTGGTGTCTAGGCATTGGTGTCAAGGCCTTGGTATCTAGGCCTTGGTGTCCAGGTCTAGGTGTCTAGACCTAGGTGTCTAGGCCTTGGTGTCTAGGCATTGGTGTCAAGGCCTTGGTATCTAGGCCTAGGTGTCTAGGCCTATGTGTCTATGCCTTGGTGTCTAGGCCTTGGTGTCTAGGCCTAGGTGTCTAGGCCTAGGTGTCTAGGCCTATGTGTCTAGGCTTTGGTGTCTAAGCCTAGGTGTCTAGGCCTTGGTGTCTAGGCCTTGGTGTCTAGACCTAGGTGTCTAGGCCTTGGTGTCCAGGTCTAGGTGTCTAGGCCTTGGTGTCTAGGCCTTGGTGTCTAGGCCTAGGTGTCTAGGCCTATGTGTCTAGGCCTTGGTGTCTAGGCCTTGGTGTCTAGGTCTTGGTGTCTAGGTCTAGGTGTATAGGCCTATGTGTCTAGGCCTTGGTGTCTAGACCTAGTTGTCTAGGCCTTGGTGTCTAGGTCTAGGTGTCTAGGCCTTGGTGTCTAGGCATTGGTGTCAAGGCCTAGGTGTCTAGGCCCAGGTGTCTAGGCCTAGGTGTCTAGGCCTTGGTGTTTAGGCCTAGATGTCTAGGCCTTGGTGTCTAGGCCTTGGTGTCTAGGCCTAGGTGTCTAGGCCTATGTGTCTAGGCCTTGGTGTCTAGGCCTAGGTGTCTAAGCCTTGGTGTCTAGGCCTAGGTGTCTAGGCCTAGGTGTCTAGGCCTAGGTGTCTAAGCATTGGTGTCTAGGCCTTGGTGTCTAGGCCTAGGTGTCTAGGCCTATGTGTCTAGGCCTTGGTGTCTAGACCTAGGTGTCTAGGCCTTGGTGTCTAGGCCTTGGTGTCTAGGCCTAGGTGTCTAGGCCTTGGTGTCTAGGCCTTGGTGTCTAGCCCAGGTGTCTAGGCCTTGGTGTCTAGCCCAGGTGTCTAGGCCCAGGTGTCTAGGCCTAGGTGTCTAGGCCTAGGTGTCTAGGCCTTGGTGTCTAGGCCTAGATGTCTAGGCCTTGGTGTCTAGGCCTTGGTGTCTAGGCCTAGGTGTCTAGGCCTATGTGTCTAGGCCTTGGTGTCTAGGCCTAGGTGTCTAAGCCTTGGTGTCTAGGCCTAGGTGTCTAGGCCTAGGTGTCTAGGCCTAGGTGTCTAAGCATTGGTGTCTAGGCCTTGGTGTCTAGGCCTAGGTGTCTAGGCCTATGTGTCTAGGCCTTGGTGTCTAGACCTAGGTGTCTAGGCCTTGGTGTCTAGGCCTTGGTGTCTAGGCCTAGGTGTCTAGGCCTTGGTGTCTAGGCCTTGGTGTCTAGCCCAGGTGTCTAGGCCTTGGTGTCTAGCCCAGGTGTCTAGGCCCAGGTGTCTAGGCCTAGGTGTCTAGGCCTAGGTGTCTAGGCCTTGGTGTCTAGGCCTTGGTGTCTAGGCCTTGGTGTCTAGGCCTTGGTGTCTAGGCCTAGGTGTCTAGGCATTGTCCCCCGCCGGAAGGCCCGCGGCGGGTACCATCTGGATTGGAATGACCCGCTCGTTGGCCTCTAATTCCGGACGATGCCGGGGACCCACGATCGAGAGAATGCCGTCCGCGGAGAGTGATGACGTCACGAGCTCTGCTTTCACATCCTGTTGTGCGCGCGAAAGAAACATCGGAGAATAAAATTAAAACAATTGTGGCGTAAGTTAGACACATAATTATTAAATATAAGTCAAACATTTAGATAAAGACAAACTGCGCTATATGGTAACCCCCCCACCCACCCAAACGACAAACTGTAACATCATAACGTGCTGGCTATCGAACTCGCTAGTCACTGACTCTTAAAGCAGCCTACTTACATGCGCCATCTTAGATATTTTACATTTTAGAATCAATACTCAAAGTATCTCAAAATGACGATGCATATTGCTTTAACGCCGCCCGCGTTTACTTCCCACATAGGAACATGCTCATAACGCCATCGATTCCTCCGGACGCCGCCACGGGTGGACAAGGAAACTCCAACCCAGAGACAACATTAAGGGCAACTGGGACCGTATTCATAATCGCCACTTTACATAAGTAGTCACTCAAGAGGTAGATTTGCTTCATTAGGGAAGTGCTAAAATTGTATCGAAGAGTATTTCTTGATAATGAGCACCACCACAACGAGCTGGTGAGACTAAGACCAAAATGCACATTGTATGCGTAACTTACGAGGCTATTATGAATAAGGCTCTGGCTCTTTGCGTCCCAGTTACATGATAAAGACCCACCGAACATAGCCAGATGTCATGCATGAGTGCCTTACGACAGACCCATCCCAGACCGTGAGCACGGCGGCTGAGTGGGTTATGACGGACTCACCTCTGGCAATGGGTACGATCGCTTGAACTCTCGCTGTATGAACCCATGCTCGTCTGGTCTCTCTTCGTGCTTGCCGTGGACAACCACTCTGTTGTCCACTGTCTTGATGGTGATCTCGCCAGGCTTGAAGTGACTCACGTCCAGATTGACCTTGAAGTCCTTGTCGGTCATAGCCACCTGAAGGTTCACATTCTTTATACAGATATTTCCCGCCAATGAAAAATCAAAGGACATGAACTTGCATAATGAATGATTAACATTTATGGGGCTCCTTTGTTTTATGGTTTATGAATACCGTCCCTGGCCGGCACAGCAAGCATATAGTATCGCCATCTAGTGAGCCTTTTCGTAGTTAGCTGATGAATTGTGCTTCTAACTTATAAGCCCCTTGGTTATATTGTAACGGTGCGACGTGAAGAGACGGTCTGGGGCTGACAGATCGTGGATCTATCCTTTTGCGCTGCGGCCGGGTATTCTAGATATTACTCGGTTACGAAGGCTCCTATAGATGGTTAGTGGTATATTCAGGACCCTTTGATATCTTTTGGTCATATCGCGTCAATAGGAGAAGGTAGGAAGAATGGAGCCATTTCCCCGCGGGTAACTCCTACTCTTGGCGAAGAAGGAGATGGGATCTTTCTCCTGCAACCACAGACATGGCCAAAGCGGGTCTCGAACCACCGATCCAGGTGCCGTTAGGCTCTCAGGTGGCCAGAGCACTGGTGGCGAACGCTCTAACCCACTGAGCTATCGGGGCGGCCCTCACACCTACCGATCTGGTAACTACCAGCGGGAGGCAGCCACACCAGGCGGGTTCGGTGTTTTGGGCTAATTTGTGCGCACATGGCCTAAATAAGGCCAACGAACTGAGATGAACGGATGACTCATTAAACCCACTTTATTTATGATAAAGGATAGGCGAGCGCTCTAACCCACTGAGCTATTGGGGGTGAGGATTGGGGGGGGGGGGGCGGCTGGCTCTCATAGAGACCTATGGCGAGAAACGAAGCATTCCTGCCTTCTGTGATCTGACTGCTCCCCCGCCCCCCCACCCTCTCGCCCGTTCACACCAGATGTCCTCCGCTCATAATTCTTTTTTTTTAAACGCAAGTAAACAGCTAATTGAACCAGTTCTAACCCATCCACATGGTAAAAATATCGAAAAACGGAACGTCTTCTCTCCCTACCTGACTCTCTCCCCCCCTCCCCCTCACATTTTATCCTGACTTATTCCTTTTTGAGTATACGAAGGCAAAATAAATAAAGGAATGGGACTGGATGAAATATAACGCACAGATAGACGCGCCACCGGGGTTCGAACCTACGACCTTTTGATCTGCCGCTCGGCCTGCCCCAACCCCCCCCATTCCCCCCTACCCCAACCCCTCGCAGATTTCATCCCGCCTTGCTTTGATCTGCCGCTCGGCCTGCCCCAACCCCCCCCCCCATTCCCCCCTACCCCAACCCCTCGCAGATTTCATCCCGCCTTGCTTTGATCTGCCGCTCGGCCTGCCCCACCCGCCATCGCACCCCCCCCCCCCGTCCTCCTCCCACCCCGTTCGGCTTACCTCGGAGGCCCCGGAGATCTCTGGCACTGACACCTGGCGACGGGGACGCACGTACCACCCCCGCCAGGGGATGGGCCGGAACAGGTCATCGTCCGGGAGACTGGTCCCGAAGAACTGCTCGACGATCCGAGAGGGTGAGTCCAGTCCGGACCACATGTCGGCCCAGGGATCACCCCGGCGACCCAGGCCGCTCTCGAAGGGAATGAGAGGGTGACCACGTGACATTCTCCTGCTGATGGCTGATGAAAACAAACACATATAATATAATAATAATATAACAATAGCGCGAGTTAGCGAGGCGTTAGGCAATTTTATTGGCCGACATCAAGCTATAGCAACCCGCTAATTTTCATTATCCGCCCGAGGCCGCTGCATGTAATATTATTATAATTACGAGTTAAATCTAAATTTAAGGCGTTGACTTGTCTCTGCTTCTTTGGTTTGATTTCCGCATGCAACGATCAAAGTAAAGCATTTTGGGACTGACTGTCTGCAATTTTTTTCCTTTCAGATCTCATATATCGTTGCCAAGATACATGGCACGTGCATCTAGGCAACCAGGTAAGTTAGCGGGCCATTTTAAAGCTATAACTACAATTCTTTTGGGCGTGACGTCATGTTTCATTGGCGAGAGCGGGTGGTGCCTAGCGGATTTTTTCAGAACTAAATTCAAATTTTTATTTCTTTATTTTTAGGGTTAAATGGCAACCAATATCAATCTATGTCACATCAAATAATATTTCCTCCACCAAATTATTACAAGCAAATACCAAGATATTTAGTGATTGCATATAGTCTATGCGCCGAAAGGCACATTTGTGACAATTCGTAATTTTTGGCCTATTTTATAACCTATTTTGGTTACAATAGAGCTTATAGAACAAAAGTTAGTTCAGTAACATATCGTTTTTTTTTTATTTTTGTATTCACCATGACGCTAGGCTTCAGCAGGCAGTTTTTTGGGGAAGTCTGTCGACCAGTTTTTATAGGGGATTTGAAAACATTGAGAAACAAAAACAAATTTTTAGGATTTTCCCATTGACCGCCATGTTAAAGCCAATTTGACAAAAATGCTCCGAACTTTTTTTTTAGTGCTGACATAAGCTTATATTTTTCATTACATTTTCAGGTAGATCCATAGAGAAATTTGTTACAAAATCTGTCGACGAATTTTTTTTTATCCCCCACCCGCTCTCGACCTTAAGTAAAAAGAAATTACTCCGTAAGGAATTTATCAGAGAACCGTTTCACAAACATTCCCAAGTAAAGTCCTACACAAGTAAATTCTCAAGCAAATTCCTTATGCGAGATCGCGAGTTTTGCAAATGTGCGTTGCCTAATAAGCTTAGGCCTAGATCTAATGGCGAAATAGTCATAGAATTGTTAACATTTAGGCCTAGCATTGTTCTGCAAATATTTCCCTACGCAACGCGGCAGGGGAGGGAAGTTCGGCAGGTTTTAACTTTCTTTAATTTCAGTGTAAATATCTCTATCAAATAAAAATATATGCATTGTTTTGTTTAGTTGAATTATTCGTCTTCCAGTTTATGTTCAATATAGACGCATAAAAAAATATCTATATATGAATATTCATGAGTAACTGTGGGTGGTATGGTGCCAGCTGTCATTCCCGCCATTTTTCAAACTTGGCAGGATTTGTTGACATCGTCTGCATAGGCTCACTATATCAGTATTGTCTTCTCAAATAATAATCTTTGCTGTCATACATAGTATCCTTTGGATGTATTAATGTTCTTAAATAAGTTTTCAATACTTTTAAGCCCGATTTAAAGCCCAGGGTGAACACAATTCCACCAAACTTACCTGCCGAACATCCCTCCCACCCCTGCCGAACTTCCCTCCTTGTTTATTTATAAGCATATGCAAATCACTTCCGAGAATTGGTTTCGTCTTCTTTTTACAAGAGGGCGCTGCAGCGGTAAAATCCATCAGATGGCGCTGCTCAATTGCCTAGTTCCCCTTTGTTCGTTGTAAGGTGTCTAAGTCTGAAGTATAAAGGCATATTCTGCCTGGGAAAACTGATCGATATGAACCAAGAAGCAGTGAAAACGAGATAACTGTGCTGCAAATTTACTTTATTTTAAACGGAAGGATGCCAACACCTTTGCCTTGCATATTAATATATATAAACCTTGGGGGTACCAAAACGAAATAGGCCCATATATATGTGACTGCTATACAATTTAAATTATCCTTTATGAAAATAAAGCACATTGATCATGCCTCACGAGGGCAAAGGAATTTACTGCCGGTATGATCGTGACAAGGTTGCGCGGGCATTGCATGCCTGCCGTGTGGCGAAGTTGTCGGCCAGCGCTGCCTCCCGGGCATTCGGAATCCCTCGAGCTACTTTGGGCGACCTTCTACGGAATGCGGCTACAGAACAGCCCAAGCTGGGTCGAGGCACGGTGCTCCCACAGGAGCTTGAAGAAGAAGTGGTGGCCAGCGTCCTTGCTGCGTCGGAGCAGGGCTTCGGTGTCTCCAGACAGCAGCTGCTCAACAAGGTCGGTCAGCTGTGCCGTCGAGTCGGCCTTGAAACGCCCTTTAAGGACGGCACTCCAGGCAAATTTTGGTGGTCTGGCTTTCTCAAGCGCCACCCCGAGGTCACTCTGCGAAAGCCGGAAGCACTCACAACAGTAAGAGCCAAGGGACTCAACACTGAGGCGGTCGGCCAGTACCTGCTTGATCTAAAACAGTTACTGGAGAAAACGGGCCTGAACAACAAGCCCCATCTAGTGTGGAATGCCGACGAAACGGGCGTGACACTTGGCCACCAGCCGACACGCGTCTGCGCTCGCGCCGGCGCAAGAAGTGTCCCCGGGCGCGTCTCCAACACGCGAGAAAATATCACGATGATGGCCTGCGTGAATGGTGCCGGGAGAACCATGCCGCCCATGTTTATAGCCAAAGGCAAGACCAGGAAGAGCCTGACGTCCTTCGCCACGGAAGACGCACCGCCAGGGTCTATTTTCACTTATCAGGCCAACTCCTGGATGGAAAGTGTCCTGGCCACTCAGTGGTTCGAAGATATCTTCCTGGCCAGTTGCGGAGAGGAGAGGCCCCAACTACTTCTGTGGGACTCCCACAGCTCCCACGAGACCCTCGAGCTGCTGGAGAAAGCAAGGGCGAATAACATCTTGGTGGCGACTTTCCCGGCCCATAGTACCCATTACCTATGCCCCCTTGATCGTTGTGTCTTTGGCCCCTTCAAGTCTAAGTTTAATTCTGTTTGTACTGATTTCATGTCTAAGGATCCGTGCAACGCGGTCAGCAAGAAGAACTTTTGTTCGTTAGTTAAACTTGCCTTTGAAGCTTCTTTCACGCGAAGTAATATTGTCTCAGGTTTCGACGCCACCAGTATTGTTGTCTTCAATCCCCTCAAGATCCCTGCGCAAGCCTTCGCTCCATCCCTGCCCCATTCACGTGTTGCCGCCAACCCCCCCAGTGTGCATCCGCTTCAGTGGGTCATGAGCCGTTTTGGGAGTTCCCCCCATACTGAGGACCCCCACGTTGCTGAAGACATCGACCTTCCCACACCATCGTGCCCCGGAACCCATGGAGTCACGTCGGCGTCTTTCGTCACAACGCCTGTTAGCAAGGGTGAGCCTCGGGTCACGTCACCTTCAGATGTTTGCACGACCGTTGCCATGGAGGAAATCGCCGCCGTCCCGATTGACGTCATGTTTCCCGACGGCACGGTTGAGACAGTCTCTGTGCCGACAACAGCGATCGAGAGCGCTAACACCGCCTCCTGGGGCGCGGAGGTCGCGGACTTATTTTCGATCCCGCAACGGCCAAGCATCTGTGCTCAGGCTAAATCCCATCGCCTGTTAACAAGCCCTGATGTAATAGCCATGAAGAAGGAGCAGGTTGAAAAGAAAAAGAGAGAAGAAAAGGAAAAAGAAGAGAGGAAGAGGAAAAGTCAGGAAAGACAACAGGTGAAAGAGGAGAAGAAGAAAAGTCAGGAAGGGCAACAGGCGGGAAAGAAGGAAAAATCGACAAAACGGAAGTATGGAAAGAACACTGACTCGACAGTGAAAGCAAAAAAGGTTGCAGTCCACCATGAAGACAAAGAGCAGTGCGCTGTGTGTCTTGCGACATTTTCACAATCAGAAGTGTACCCATGGATCGCCTGCGACGGGTGCCAACGGTGGATGCATCAACGCTGTGTGCCGACATACCTGCAATCAGCTATGACAACCGCCATAGACGAAGGCGCGTCATTCGAGTGCCATGTTTGCACATGTGCGGAGACAACTCACAGATAGTCCAGGGGGACTGTGAAACGAATTGTGGGATGGAGTGACTGTCAAACGAATAGTGTGACGGAGTAACGCATAAATCCTTATTGTTTGGATGGGGGAACAGTGTCATGTAAAATGCCACACGACGACCCATACTTGTATCCATGGCGCCGCCTAGTGGGTGAGCGATGAAGCAAACTTGATCCTAAAGGGCCCTAAAATAACTTAAATAAACATGGACTTATTGGAATCCTTCCGTTTACTTGTTGTTTATAGGACACATCCTTGCAACATCTCTTAGACATATATTTGTCCTTATCCGTGATACAGATTATGAAAAACGTCATAATACATTGTGCACTTGCAGTTGGCATGCACCACCATGCATCACGTGAGCTGGCGATTGGTGAAAAACATATACTCCAGCGGGAAAAAGAGAATGCATATGACCCCAATGCTGTCGCCATTTTATTTGAAGGACAAAAAGTTGCCTATATCAGGAGATCTGATGCATACTATATCGCCAGGATATTTGACCAGGGACTTGCACATGGGGCTGTTTTAGCAAAGCCAAAAGACCAGGCTGAAGTAAAAAGTAGACGCATAGGACCTCAACAACGAGTGGCTGTTGGGTTCAAATGTGCTGATGAAAATATACCAGGTGTCCAGGATATTTTTCGATACTCGGGCTTTGCTGTCAAGGTCAAGGACACTCAGTCATCCTAAATTAGCGGCTACAATATTATGATGAAAGTGGCTTGCTGGACAGCTTGTTTTCTGTCTAATACTTTGTCTTAGAAAAAGTATCTGTAAGTACCTTAAGTGACGAACTTTCTGATTGCAATAAAGAGATTTCCTGATATCATGCTTTCCCTGCAACACAGATACCAGTAGAATAACAGTTAACTTATGGTTTTATCAAAGAACAATGCATTTTTTCTTGCTGCTGCGCTCCACTGACAATACAAATGACCCTAATATCTAGCTTATAACTAGCCTAATAATGAATTACAGAGATTTGAACACACCATTTACCGATATGGAGAAGCCAACAGGGCCCCATCTTCCCCTGCCGAACTTCCCTACCATAGCTGCCGAACTTCCCTGCCACATGCCAGATTCGCACCACCTACACCTTAGGCGGGTTACAATAGCACTAGAGAAATATGAACTGTTTTAGGGCATGCTTATTTGCATAAAAAGTAGGTTGACTTACTAGACAACGATGTGGCACTGAAATATCACGCGATGCCTTAGGAATTAACCCGTGGTGACGGCTTGAACAAGTTAGGTGCCGAGCAAACAAACAGTTTGCAGGGAATGAGTCCTAAAGCCGATTCAAATACGGATTCATATAGATTAATGTAATCCGGCGCCTGTTTCCTACAACTTATTAAGCTTAGATCTTAAAAAAAAAACTGTAGCCTAATTGTAAAGATATAAGCTTAGGCCCCCATTGTCCCAGTCATGACTTCGATTGTATGCATTGTCACAAAGTTTAACGTTAACACAAGACAAGGCTAGACTACACTTACATTTGCCGATTTAATCCATTTAATTATCAAATCCACCTCTGCAAGCTGGCAGGCGAAACAACGGGCAAGTCTATAAACAGATATCTATGCATATGGCGAACCCACTGTGCTGTGGCACTGGGTCAGTCGGAATAACGTTTTGTACTTGTAACATTAGCCTAGCCCTGACGCATGGCCCTCACGACGTCAACCCTAACGAGAGTGTAACCCTTCTGCCTATCAGCTTGTTGTCAGACGGGTCAAGTTCACTGGGCTAACATTAGCCTATATTTAGCCAAATAAAAGACGAAGTCAGGGACAAAGTTAAGACCGCACTGCTGACAGTGTGCTCGCTCGCCACGGTCAGTGCGTGCATCCATGGCTATGACGTCAATAAGGAAATAAACGATACAATGTTGCAAAGATCATGTGTGCATATCACGCGCATCTCTTGGCTTTGTCATCAAGGGGTGGGGGGTCACTACCCATCGATTGCTAGTAAATTTAGTGTGTCAATTTCTCATAACAATCCATATCAAATACTGAAGTTTCAGGGAAATCGAAGAGACACGTTTTACAGTATCATTAAAATAAAGATGCGCATGTAATTGTAAGACTCGTCGAGACGATGGTTTTGTCGTTGTAATGCCTCGAATTAGTCGCGCTTTATAGGCAACTGCCCGTTCGATTTTGATAATAGTTGGCATGTTACTTGTTCATGACCATCCCTATAAAATGTTGAAACTTCTGCGAAATCGAAGCGACAGTTTCTTCGCAGTCGTTGAAATAATATTGCTATCTGGAATCACAGGATTGGAGACTAGAAAAGAGAAACATGCTGGTTAATTTGTACTATTTCTGAAGTTCAATCCAAAATTAATATGGCCAAGTGACAGTAAATGTTATTTGCTTACATTGTAATGCAAACAAATATGAACTGCAAACAAAAAGAGTCAACGGAGGGTAATGGCTACCTTTCCCCAATATAACACCCACCCAAGGCGATAACTCGCTAAAGCCGTCATCTAATTATTACGGAGTGACCCCCGCTCCAATGAAATGAAAACTATTTGTTTTATCTTTTGTCCCCGCCCAGGGGCGGATCCAGGTGGGGGGGGGGCAACGCCAACATACACTGTTAAAGTCGGCTTCACCAAGCAGCGCCCCCCCCCCCCCCCCAGTTACTGACGTTACTTCATAAAGAAATTACTCTAGACACCCAAAAGTTGTCTTTATATTTTGATCTAATCTGTCCCTATTTTTTACTCCGGAATCTTTGAGAAATGGTTATTTTGCCTGAGTAAGTTCTAGAGTAATTTCTTGAGCAAATTTACTCTAGAATTTACTGGGAATGTTTGCGAACACGCGCCCAGGTCAGAGTACAGCATTTATCGGCCTTCATATTTAATTCTTTTGTCCTAGTTAACATGACCACCAACTCGTAATAATAAGTTTTATTGTGCACTGTACTCTCACAGCCTCAAAGTCTAAATATGTGAGTAAACATCAAGTAAATAAGGTAACATTTTGAAACAGTATGTCCCTTATTTTGTACGCATCGCGGAGAAATAGCACGATGTTATACAGGGTGGGGGTATCTACTGACATCATTAACAAGATAAATTCCCGACGCAAGTACTGCTTTTGATCTGTGATTTCATGTAGGTAGTGTTGAGGTGTTATACAAAGGGAAAAAAGAGATCAAGTGTATCTCGTCTTCTATAACATTTTCGTCATTATTTTCACAGTACATGAAAATGGTCGTTTCTCAAAAAAACACTTTCAAAAATCGTAATGAGGTGGGCAATTTCTGTGTAAGCAGCTTTAAGGAAAGTTTTAGTATTTAGTATTAAAGGTTATCATAACGTGCCCAACTTACCCATGTGAGATAAAAACAAGACAATCAGACATTTAATTATCGTCTTTAAAAAAAAAGAAGGGTGTGGTAACATGGAAGTTGCAGAATCGACGCATTACAGGGCGGATCCACAAGATCTGGACAGGGCTTCAGGGTTGGATCCAGATATGCTGGAATGGGGGGGGGGGGGGGGTGGCGGTTTGGGTTTTCATATGTTAAATGGTATAAATTTCGGCCCTAAAAGGGCGACCCGGACGCGCCCCCCCCCCCCCTCGCTCATTGTGTGAGGGACTGTGGGATCACGGTGCACATCAGACGAAGGTAAAGCTCTGAACGTTGGGCCGATGTCAAGTCATGTATTGGCTGCAGATGGTCATGTGGGCTCCAGGCGTAAGGGATGGCTTCAGAGGCTGACAGTCTACGGAATGTCTAGCATTGATCAGCTTGCCGCAGTCTCACCGTAACTCACTGAAGTCTCAACCCCTCTAAACACTTCAGGCTGCTCAGGCCAGCTCAGGCCAGAGAGGAAGCTCCGGTGAGCGGAGAGCTGCAGGGGCAACCACTGCTTGATCACTCCACCATGGCAACAGGAACAGTCATTCCTTGAGCATGCCGCCCCCGTAGAACTGCCAACTAGGCCTAGCAACACATTATGGTCCCTCTCCAATGTTAGGGCCCACGAAATGGATATCACTGGCAAAGAGTCATACGTGAGCTACGCTTGAAGTATGATTCGCTCTAGCATAGCAACGAAGCAAAATTATACCGTTCATAGGGGCGGATCTAAGAATTTGAAAAGGGGGCGGGGGGGAGGGGGTACAAACTTTCGAGCAGGGGGAATCGACTAATTTTAACGACCGGGTGGAGGGGGTGGGGTTATTGAATATTTGCGACCCGGGGGGGTGGGGGTTCCACGCCTAAGATGGCCTAAATTTTGCATTGAATAACGCCATTCTTCCTTAAAAAAAAGGGGGGCGCGGGTCCGGACTCCCCTTAGGATTCGTGGTTCATACAAAAGAGGTATTTCAATACTGATAAAACAGGAGTGTGTGTGTGCGTGGGAAGGGGGGGGGCGTTAGGGGGGGCTTGTAAAACGAGGTAGCGCTTGTACGAAACACAACTCAAAATTGAGAAAAAAGGGCAGGGGGAGGGGGGCTGTATACCATATACACTGTGCTGGATCCGCTGATTGTGACACATCAAGGCTATATCACATAGGCCTAAGCTTTGTAAAAAATAAGCCTCAAAACCGCATGCACTTACCTTGATAGTCAATCGGAATTATATCTGTGCACGAATATTGGGTTTAGATCCGGAAATTCGCGTGTTCCTTGCTCGCTGGATGTTCTGTCTTGTGCTGGATTCCCGATTCCTGATGATATTGCGATAAACAGAGCCGTCGCGGCCTTTATAAGGACTCAAGACCAACCGGTGAGAGGTGGGTAAGAGGGGGTGGGGGGCCCGGGTTAGAGGAGTGGGTGCTGGAGGACCGGCCGGCTTTAACGCACCGCTGAGGCTGGCCGGGGGGTGGGGGGAAGGGTGGTGTCCGCGGCGCAGACTACCGTCTGCTGGCTGCTGAACCATGGCCCCAGCAGGCTGTAGCATTCTCACCGGCTCTCTGGAAACTACCAGAAAGTCTGGAGATTAACGTGTGTCATAGCGCAACCGTTGAAGACGTTGTACCAGCCTGTGGGAATGTATCTTGTTAGCACTGGGTCAGAATGGAGGAATGTGGGTGACTTTTCTTTGAGTCTCGATGGCTCTTCATCATGTTTACGCCCCTAGATTCCTTTGGAGATGACTGGAGCACTCAATATAGCACCAGACATGATGGGGAGGGATCGATCGGGTCATTGAATGACAGCGTGCGGGAAATGTAGGCCTAAGTTGTAACTTCTATACAAACACTCCTTCTGTAATTGACGTGAGCCCGCCGCCCAACCCTCAGTGTAAATTCCCTTTCTCCTGTACCACAGCCTATCCCGAGTTTCAGACACGGGGGCGGGGGGGGGGGGGGGGGTGGTTGTTCTGGCATTCTAGGAGCTTTGCGCTTGGGAATGTAAGCATCAGTCTGGGAGACTCGAGGCAACCATCACGCATGCGCTGAGTAGCAGCTTCGGCAGACCCACTCCGTTTATCGGAGTGGGTCTCTCGATGCGAACAGAGTTAGGCTACGCTCGTTACGTTAGCGATCTCTTGCTGACATTGTGAAAAGGTGAGAACTTCCTAAAATTTCCACACCACATTTGAAGACGTGAGGGTTATTATCCATCCCAGCAGGTTGTCATAATAAATGGTCGGGATATTCCCAACCACAGGCAAAAGTCTTAAGTAAATAACCACTTAACCACTTGTGTGACCCCACTAACAAACTCACCTGCGGCGTCCATCTTTTTTTTTTGATGACCATGACAATCGGATCGTCCACGTGGTTCCCATGGATGCCTTATAATGTAATCCAAATGTAATCATAAAGTAATTTTTGTGCAAAGTGGCAGCAGGAGTCAACATTTTGTCACAGAGGTGCCACAGACGCAAGTAATGAGAAAAATGCCTATGCTATGATGGAAATTGGCTCGAGCTCCTCCCAATCTGCGGCTCCAGGTCCGTCCAATCTAAGGCTTGAGATCTGTTCAATCTAAGGCTCGAGATCCGCCCAGTCTAAGGCTCGAGATCTGTTCAATCTAAGGCTCGAGACCCGCCCAATCTGCGGCTCAAGGTCCGCCCAATTTGCGGCTCGAGGTCCGCCCAATTTGCGGCTCGACATCCGTCCAATCTGCGGATCGAGATCTATCCAATCTAAGGCTCGAGATGCGCCTAATCTGTGGCTCGAGATCTGTTCAATCTGCAGATCGAAGTCATCCCAATCTAAAATTCGAGATACGGCCAATCTAAAGCTCGAATTCCGCCCACTCTATAGCTAGATTTCTGCCCAATCTGCGGCTCAAGAGATGTCCAATCTAAGGTTCGAGATCCGCCCAATCTGCGGCTTGAGATCCGCCCAATCAGCGACTCTGGATCCGCTCAATCTGCGGCTCGGGATCCGCTTAATCTGCGGCTCGGGATCCGCCCAATCTGCGGCTCGGGATCCGTCCAATATGCGGCTCGGGATCCGCTCAATCTGCGGCTCGGGATCCGCCCAATCTGCGGCTCGAGATCCGCTCAATCTGCGGCTCTGGATCCGCCCAATCTGCGGCTCGAGATCCGCCCAATCTGCGGCTCGAGATCCGCCCAATCTGCGGCTCTGGATCCGCCCAATCTGCGGCTCGAGATCCGCTCAATCTGCGGCTCGAGATCCGCCCAATCTGCGGCTCGAGATCCGCCTAATCTGCGGCTCGAGATCCGCCTAATCAGCGGCCCTGGATCCGCCCAATCTGCGGCTCGGGATCCGCCCAATCTGCAGCTCGGGATCCGCCCAATCTGCGGCTCGAGATCTGCCCAATCTGCGGCTCGAGATCCGCCCAATCTGCGGCTCTGGATCCGCCCAATCTGCGGCTCGAGATCCGCTCAATCTGCGGCTCTGGATCCGCCCAATCTGCGGCTCGAGATCCGCTCAATCTGCGGCTCTGGATCCGCCCAATCTTTGGCTCTGGATCCGCTCAATCTGCGGCTCGAGATCCGCCCAATCTGCGGCTCGAGATCCGCCCAATCTGCGGCTCGAGATCCGCCTAATCAGCGGCCCTGGATCCGCCCAATCTGCGGCTCGGGATCCGCTCAATCTGCGGCTCGGGATCCGCTCAATCTGCGGCTCGGGATCCGCCCAATCTGCGGCTCGAGATCCGCTCAATCTGCAGCTCGGGATCCGCCCAATCTGCGGCTCGGGATCCGCCCAATCTGCGGCTCGAGATCCGCCCAATCTGCGGCTCGGGATCCGCTCAATCTGCGGCTCTGGATCCGCCCAATCTGCGGCTCTGGATCCGCCCAATCTGCGGCTCGAGATCCGTCCAATATGCGGCTCGGGATCCGCTCAATCTGCGGCTCGGGATCCGCCCAATCTGCGGCTCGAGATCCGCCCAATCTGCGGCTCGAGATCCGCCCAATCTGCGGCTCTGGATCCGCCCAATCTGCGGCTCGAGATCCGCTCAATCTGCGGCTCTGGATCCGCCCAATCTGCGGCTCGAGATGCGCCCAATCTGCGGCTCGAGATCCGCCCAATCTGCGGCTCTGGATCCGCCCAATCTGCGGCTCAAGATCCGCTCAATCTGCGGCTCGAGATCCGCCCAATCTGCGGCTCGAGATCCGCCTAATCTGCGGCTCGAGATCCGCCTAATCAGCGGCCCTGGATCCGCCCAATCTGCGGCTCGGGATCCGCTCAATCTGCAGCTCGGGATCCGCTCAATCTGCGGCTCGAGATCCGCCCAATCTGCGGCTCGAGATCCGCCCAATCTGCGGCTCGAGATCCGCCTAATCAGCGGCCCTGGATCCGCCCAATCTGCGGCTCGGGATCCGCTCAATCTGCGGCTCGGGATCCGCTCAATCTGCGGCTCGGGATCCGCTCAATCTGCGGCTCGGGATCCGCCCAATCTGCGGCTCGAGATCTGCCCAATCTGCGGCTCGAGATCCGCCCAATCTGCGGCTCTGGATCCGCCCAATCTGCGGCTCGAGATCCGCTCAATCTGCGGCTCTGGATCCGCCCAATCTGCGGCTCGAGATCCGCTCAATCTGCGGCTCTGGATCCGCCCAATCTGCGGCTCGAGATCCGCTCAATCTGCGGCTCTGGATCCGCCCAATCTTTGGCTCTGGATCCGCTCAATCTGCGGCTCGAGATCCGCCCAATCTGCGGCTCGAGATCCGCCCAATCTGCGGCTCGAGATCCGCCTAATCAGCGGCCCTAGATCCGCCCAATCCGCGGCTCGGGATCCGCCCAATCTGCGGCTCGGGATCCGCTCAATCTGCAGCTCGGGATCCGCCCAATTTGCGGCTCGGGATCCGCCCAATCTGCGGCTCGAGATCCGCCCAATCTGCGGCTCGGGATCCGCCCAATCTGCGGCTCGAGATCCGCTCAATCTGCGGCTCGGGATCCGCCCAATCTGCGGCTCGAGATCCGCCCAATCTGCGGCTCGGGATCCGCCCAATCAGCGGCCCTGGATCCGCTCAATCTGCGGCTCGGGATCCGCTCAATCTGCGGCTCTGGATCCGCCCAATCTGCGGCTCTGGATCCGCCCAATCTGCGGCTCGAGATCCGCTCAATCTGCGGCTCTGGATCCGCCCAATCTTTGGCTCTGGATCCGCTCAATCTGCGGCTCGAGATCCGCCCAATCTGCGGCTCGAGATCCGCCCAATCTGCGGCTCGAGATCCGCCTAATCAGCGGCCCTGGATCCGCCCAATCTGCGGCTCGGGATCCGCTCAATCTGCGGCTCGGGATCCGCTCAATCTGCGGCTCGGGATCCGCCCAATCTGCGGCTCGGGATCCGCTCAATCTGCAGCTGGGGATCCGCCCAATCTGCGGCTCGGGATCCGCCCAATCTGCGGCTCGAGATCCGCCCAATCTGCGGCTCGGGATCCGCCCAATCTGCGGCTCGAGATCCGCTCAATCTGCGGCTCGGGATCCGCCCAATCTGCGGCTCGAGATCCGCCCAATCTGCGGCTCGGGATCCGCCCAATCAGCGGCCCTGGATCCGCTCAATCTGCGGCTCGGGATCCGCTCAATCTGCGGCTCTGGATCCGCCCAATCTGCGGCTCGGGATCCGCCTAATCTGCGGCTCGGGATCCGCACATGCCACCGAATGTTGTCGCGATTGATCCAGTCAGATAAAAGGGATTTAGCGAGACGTCTCTGGATCTCAATGCGTCCCCCTGTCCGGCAGGGCTTTCTGGTTATCCAAGCTTCCATCAGACCCCGCATCCCACAAATCTGCATAATAATAATAACAAAATCAGTCTTCATGCATAACAAGCGTTCGTTTGGGCACCCACAGAGTCCACGTGATGATCTCACAAAATCCGGCTGAAGTTTTTTTATTATAATCCTTAGAGCAAAATAGCCGGCCAACCCGGCGCCACATATGAAGATTGGAGATTGTTATCAGTGGGTGTTTCCGGTTTGCTAGGATTGCGAAGTTGTCAGATTTCCGAGCTGTTTTCTTTTATTTCTACGGGTTAACGATGGGTACTGTTACCAGCCAACACCAGAAGAAAATATCCGCAATTGCAGTCTTTCCCCTACGGAGATCTGCTCGCGTAACGATCGCATTTTCTGTGCAGATAACGGGAAATTAACAGTGCATGTAGCCCCCCACCCCCCCCTCTCGTGAGTTTGTGAAAGACTGGGTCTTGCCGCAGACGCTGTCACTGTCACATGTCAGTTACCATCCATGAAAGGTGGACGCTGAAGTGAAGCTTCTTGGATATCACAAGTCAATGTCGACATAGTCTGACGCAAAGGTAAGTGAATGTGTTGTGCTGTGAAATGGCCAAATGGCTATCATTGGCACAGAAAATATCTGCCACCTCGTTTCTCATTTGATACAATTACAAGATAGTCTATATTTCATTGACAAGGCTAAACTCAACGATAAAAGTTTACATTTGCCAGCTTCAACCAAAGACATATGTATTCGGTTTATTGACAGTCCTGGCTGGTCCCGTGTGACGTTTTCTAGGGAAAACACGTTGCCGACCATATAAATTCTGGACACATGGCACCTATTGTCAAGATATTTCACATAATGCCTAAATGATTAATTTCACATAAATGAAGTTTCTCCATGGATGTTGCATTATTTATCTGTCATCTGTCATATCGCTGTGTGATAATATTGCCAGTATTTTGGGAGGCAGCTTATATTATATCAATAGCAGCCTTCACTGGAATTCCTTACATTTCATTATTTGATATATATATATACAAACTCGTTCCTGACTATTTTTCATCAAATGTTTGCTTGTGTTAAGCATGTGCATTATGGTTTAAATTTTATATGTTATGATGCTTGAACCTGAACTGCTTATTTAGGGGTATCCCTCCATTATAGTCTTTTCCGACTGGCAGTAACATCAAATATCACTTTATTACATGTTGAAGCAGGCAATCCACCTTTGTCATTCTTTGTCTATGATGATGTCACCCATTATTACAAATGGTGATAGGCTTGTATTTCCTCTTTTTCAGTTTGATCATTTAATCAGTTTGCAAACATTATGGCAAAATTTAGGTTATTTTGATACTGAAGTTGGAATCAATTTATTATGAACATAATTAAGTGAATCCAAGTTATACTTGATAATACCAAAAGACTCATCATTTCAAACTGTTTACAACCAGAGTTCCCTTGCGCAAATGATATATTGTACTTTTCCAACATGCAAGTTTGAACCAATAGAAGAACTCTTCTATTATGTATAACCTTTACCTTGGCAACACTGACAAGAAACAATGTAGTCTGCTGTATTAAATAACATGGCATGCCAGGCATTGTGTGGATATGAATCTAAGTGCAGAAAGGATTAACATCTGTAATTCCAATACACCAAAGTGGTTTCCCTTTATTATAGTTTTTTACTCACTATGCCAAGTTCAAAAGACTATCATCATGATCATAAGACTTCCAACAAAACTAGGCAGTTCAGCCATTTATAAGTATTACAATGTATCTGTATTTTAAGCCATATCTTAATTACAAGCCACTGGGCTGTACAATACTCAAGAAGTACTATTAACTAAAATACAGATCAATGAAGAGCTGAGATGCAGTTGTTGCTTAATTTAGCTGTATTCCTTTATGTGAGATTATCTGTGACAAACTCCTTAGGTTTCATAATGTTCAATTGTTTACAGCTGGTCTAGATAAATGCATTTTTTGTGATATATTGGCAACCAATATACAACCAACCAACCAGATTGACCCGTTACCTCACAATATCCCTGTTACATAGCTCCACCCACTTGATGGATTCTAGCTCTGTCAACAGAGGTGACTGTGATGCATTAGTTGGGTAGTCTGTAACCATCTATCATTATGACTCCCCCCCATCCTGCCACCCCCTTCACTGTATGTCTCTTGTTAGAGCGAGCTAGTGTAAAAACTATTGTTTTTTATTATCACTGTGATATACCCTAAAATTCCTGTGTGGTTATAAGGTTATACCGCTAAGTGGACTTTCAAATCTCTTTATACTTGTTTGTATTAAATGCCACTAAACTGTAAGATCAGTACATCTTGGATATGGTATATTAAGCTGTAAGATCAGTACATCTTGGCTATGATATATTAAGCTGTAAGATCAGTACATCTTGGCTATGATATATTAGGCTGTAAAATTAGTGCACATTGGCTATGCTATATTAAGCTGCAAAGAGTTCTTGATTTTAGCTACTTTCCTTATTCTTGGACCTTTGATAAAAAAAATGCGGACAAATAGGTTAACCCAGGTTTAACCCAGTTGAGCCCAAAAGCGTTCTTTTTGGCTCTATCCAATTAAAATCTGGCTTGTTGAGCTAGAAAGCCCTCTTTTAACCTTAGGTTTAACCTGGTTTGAACCCAGGGATATTGCAGGGATAACCTTAGGTTTTTAACGCAGAGATAGGCTAGATGTGCCAAGCATGATTAACTGCAAAGGATTGATATTTAATAGTGGCTTTCACACTCCCTCATGTGATTTTATGCCATACAATTAAAATTGCCTATTTGCCTCCATTTGTATCTCTACATCTGAATATATCCTTCTCATTACACTTTCCACTACTACACTTCATGGCCCGCATTTTCCATCTTTGACCTCTATTTCCTACCTTTTGCCTCCTCTTCCTACCATTTATCCCCATTTCTCATATTTTGGTTCCATTCCCACCTTTTGCCTCTATTTCCTATCTTCTGCCTTCATTTCCCATCTTTAGCCTCAAATTTCCCATCTTTTGCCCCCATTTCCCATCTTTTGCCTCCATTTTCCATCTTTTGCCTCCACTTTCCACCTTTTATCTCCACATTCCACCTTTTGCCATCACTTTCTACCTTTTGTCTCCATTTCCCACCTTTTGCCTCCATTTCCCGCATTTCTCACCTTTTGCCTCCATTTCCCACCTTTTGCCTCCACATTTACATGGCCACTCCCAACATTATGCACCACCTGTGTCTCATTACCTGACATATGTGGGCCACCCGATTGACCTGGTGGTTAGCGCGCTCGGTTTTCTTCGAGTGAACTCTACATGTCAGGTCAACCAGGCAGCCATCGTGCCGGAGGTCGGAGGTTCGCGCCCCACTGGGGCAACTCGAATGGTCTAGTGGTTAGTGCGCTCGGCTTTCTCCTGTGAACTCTAGATACGAGGTCAGCCATACAACCATCGTGCCGGAGGTTGGGGGTTCGCGCCCCGCTGGGGCAACTCGAATGGTCTGGTGGTTAGCGCACTCGGCTTTGTCGAGTGAACTCTACATGTCAGGTCAACCAGGCAGCCATCGTGCCGGAGGTCGGAGGTTCGCGCCCCACTGGGGCAACTCGAAAGGTCTGGTGGTTAGCGCACTCGGCTTTGTCGAGTGAACTCTACATGTCAGGTCAACCAGGCAGCCATCGTGCCGGAGGTCGGAGGTTCGCGCCCCACTGGGGCAACTCGAATGGTCTGGTGGTTAGAGCGCTCGGCTTTGTTGAACGAGCTGCCAGGCCAGCCAGTTCTCGTCCCACTCTGCGAATATAAACCTTTTGCCTCCATTTCCCACATTCCTCACATTTTGCCTCCATTTCCCACATTTTGCCTCCACATTTACATGGCCACTCCCAACATTATGCACCACCTGTGTCTCATTAACTGACATATGTGGGCCACCCGATTGACCTGGTGGTTAGCGCGCTCGGTTTTCTTCGAGTGAACTCTACATGTCAGGTCAACCAGGCAGCCATCGTGCCGGAGGTCGGAGGTTCGCGCCCCACTGGGGCAACTCGAATGGTCTAGTGGTTAGTGCGCTCGGCTTTCTCCTGTGAACTCTAGATACGAGGTCAGCCATACAACCATCGTGCCGGAGGTTGGGGGTTCGCGCCCCGCTGGGGCAACTCGAATGGTCTGGTGGTTAGCGCACTCGGCTTTGTCGAGTGAACTCTACATGCCAGGTCAACCAGGCAGCCATCGTGCCGGAGGTCGGAGGTTCGCGCCCCACTGGGGCAACTCGAAAGGTCTGGTGGTTAGCGCACTCGGCTTTGTCGAGTGAACTCTACATGTCAGGTCAACCAGGCAGCCATCGTGCCGGAGGTCGGAGGTTCGCGCCCCACTGGGGCAACTCGAAAGGTCTGGTGGTTAGCGCACTCGGCTTTGTCGAGTGAACTCTACATGTCAGGTCAACCAGGCAGCCATCGTGCCGGAGGTCGGAGGTTCGCGCCCCACTGGGGCAACTCGAATGGTCTGGTGGTTAGAGCGCTCGGCTTTGTTGAACGAGCTGCCAGGCCAGCCAGTTCTCGTCCCACTCTGCGAATATAAACCTTTTGCCTCCATTTCCCACATTCCTCACATTTTGCCTCCATTTCCCACATTTTGCCTCCACATTTACATGGCCACTCCCAACATTATGCACCACCTGTGTCTCATTAACTGACATATGTGGGCCACCCGATTGACCTGGTGGTTAGCGCGCTCGGCTTTGTCGAGTGAACTCTATATGTCAGGTCAACCAGGCAGCCATCGTGCCGGAGGTCGGAGGTTCGCGCCCCACTGGGGCAACACGAAAGGTCTAGTGGTTAGTGCGCTCGGCTTTCTCCTGTGAACTCTAGAAACGAGGTCAGCCATACAACCATCGTGCCGGAGGTCGGAGGTTCGCGCCCCACTGGGGCAACTCGAATGGTCTAGTGGTTAGTGCGCTCGGCTTTCTCCTGTGAACTCTAGATACGAGGTCAGCCATACAACCATCGTGCCGGAGGTTGGGGGTTCGCGCCCCGCTGGGGCAACTCAAATGGTCTAGTGGTTGGCGCGCTCGGCTTTGTTGAGCGAGCTGCCAGGCCGGCCCGTTGGGAGGGTTCTCGTCCCACTCTGCGAATATAAAGTTCCAGCAGAATAAAGATGTTTTTTTTTTAAAAGGGTGGGGGGGGGGTTATCCCCGGGACATGGCTCTACTCAACCCTTGATCCTCACCAATCATGCGATATAGCCTTCATAGGTTTATCAAACCAAATCAAAATTGACACATATGTATACGTAGAAGGGTGGACGGACGTCTCGGCCTAGGTCGGCCAGGTATAATATTACAAAACTTATATCATGAAGTCATACATGTTTTATTTGGTACAAAACACTTCACACTTGTTCTTTACACATTTGGCCTCCGCTTAGTGACACCCAGTGGTTGACGCAGAATCTCTCTCTCCCGTTCACTCGCCCTGACACCCCTTTGCACATCCAGATGAAACGTCCTACAACCATGTAGAAGTATATTTAGCCTGACACCAATCTTCATGTGTGGTTAAATCTGGATGCTGTGGTGAGTGAGACATTGATTAGTACATCAGCTGTGTGTATTCCTCGCGGTTATCGATTTGTCTCCCGGCCAAGCTAAGGATGCCTGGTTGGGTGAGTTTGAAAAGTGAATCGATTTGACTGGAGCATGTTAACAGCAGGAAAGAGGATCAATATGCGGTACCATAATGCGCACAGGGTCATTGGGTCTGGTTTCTTTGCTGCGGCAATCTCGGTAGCTCACTTGATGGGTGCAAGCCCTAAGCTGCAGTCAGACCATTGGACCTGGGTCCGATTACTGACTGTACCGCTGGATCTGTGTCTTTATTCACATCTTTGTATCTCTGCATGGCGCGGGTCTCATGTGTGCATAAATATGGCCTAAGGCACCAAACCACCCAACATGATGGGTAAGTGTTCGTTGGACTCGTGATATTGACTACTGCTACGACTGACTAGGTGTCTGGATAGGGTAAATAGTGACGCGCGACACGGGCATATTTCAAAATTCGACCCGGGGCTCGAACCCCCGACCTGTTTAAAGGCCCCGGGGCTCGAACCCCCGACCTGTTTAAAGGCCCCAGGGCTCGAACCCCCGACCTGTTTAAAGGCCCAGGGGCTCGAACCCCCGACCTGTTTAAAGGCCTCCAGGGCTCGAACCCCCGACCTGTTTAAAGGCCCCCAAGGCTCGAACCCCCGACCTGTTTAAAGGCCCCGGGGCTCGAACCCCCGACCTGTTTAAAGGCTCCGGGGCTCGAACCCCCGACCTGTTCAAAAGCCCCGGGGCTCGAACCCCCGACCTGTTTAAAGGCCCCCGGGGCTCGAACCCCCGACCTGTTTAAAGGCCCCCAAGGCTCGAACCCCCGACCTGTTTAAAGGCCCCGGGGCTCGAACCCCCGACCTGTTTAAAGGCTCCGGGGCTCGAACCCCCGACCTGTTCAAAAGCCCCGGGGCTCGAACCCCCGACCTGTTTAAAGGCCCCCGGGGCTCGAACCCCCGACCTGTTTGAAGGCCCCGGGGCTCGAACCCCCGACCTGTTTAAAGGCCCCGGGGCTCGAACCCCCGACCTGTTTAAAGGCCCCGGGGCTTGAACCCCCGACCTGTTTAAAGGCCCCCAAGGCTCGAACCCCCGACCTGTTTAAAGGCCCCGGGGCTCGAACCCCCGACCTGTTTAAAGGCTCCGGGGCTCGAACCCCCGACCTGTTCAAAAGCCCCGGGGCTCGAACCCCCGACCTGTTTAAAGGCCCCCGGGGCTCGAACCCCCGACCTGTTTGAAGGCCCCGGGGCTCGAACCCCCGACCTGTTTAAAGGCCCCGGGGCTCGAACCCCCGACCTGTTTAAAGGCCCCGGGGCTTGAACCCCCGACCTGTTTAAAGGCCCCGGAGCTCGAACACCCGACCTGTTTAAAGGTCCCGGGGCTCGACCCCCCGACCTGTTTAAAGGCCCTGGGGCTCGAACCCCCGACCTGTTTAAAGGCCCCGGGGCTCGAACCCCCTAACTGTTTAAAGGCCCCGGGGGTCGAACCCCCGACCTGTTTAAAGGCCCCGGGGCTCGAACACCCGCCCTGTTTAAAGACCCCGGGGCTCGACCCCCCGACCTGTTTAAAGGCCCCGGGGCTCGAACCCCCGACCTGTTTAAGGGCCCCGGGGCTCGAACCCCCGACCTGTTTAAAGGCGCCGGGACTCGACCCCCCCCGACCTGTTTAAAGGCCCCGGGGCTCGAACCCCCGACCTGTTTAAAGGTCCCGGGGCTCGAACCCCCGACCTGTTTAAAGGTCCCGGGGCTCGAACCCCCGATCTGTTTAAAGGCCCCGGTGCTCGACCCCCCGACCTGTTTAAAGGTCCCGGGCCTCTATATGTGTTACAAATACAAACCACGTATGTTCCTTCGTTAAACTTTTAATACTACAAAACTATCAAAGAGTGATGCGGCCCGAATTGTGTTTGTTAAACACAATAATATTGTAATTCAGACATGCTCCTTGTAAACATTGCAGGGTTCTGTAAATGTCTTCACTGTTGTAATGTTGTTTGTAACACTCCTTGTAAATATTACAGGATTTTAAACACAAGTCGCTATGGCCCGACTACGTGACGACAACGGCTGGGCCTGCAGTAAAGACCTCCGCCCTGGGTCACAGTGTAGCTATGGCGATGCCTTGAAGTCTTCACACGTCACACACCACATCACCAAGCACAATCATCACCACCATTGCCATCATCACCACCAGCAGCAGCAGCAGCAGCAACGCCATCAGCATCGTTATCGCATCACATCTGCGTCGTCATGGTTACCTCCCGTGGCCTTGTTTTTCCTGTTCTTCATCCTCCTCCCCCACGTTGCCATGGCAGCGGTGTACTCGATTCCGCTGCATCACATGGACGGGAATTCCGCGCTCAGAGACGACGTGTCGCCATTATTGCGGGAGGCAGCTTCGGCTCATGGCTCCTCCATGGCAAACAGGGTGCGCCGCGCGGACGCCAAGCCCGGGCGGTTGGCAGGGAAACCTGGCCAGGGATACTACATCGCGATGTGGGTGGGCAGTCCACCCCAGCAGGTGAGACAGCCGTGGACGGGGTGGAACTTGTCCAGCTGTAGTTTGTCTTGGTCTTGAATGTTTAAAAACTAAAGCAATTTTGGAATGGTAAATCTGGAGGTTAATTTATGTAAAAGAAGATGTGAAAATCATGATGTCGCCACAAGGAATCGAATTTTTGACGTTCACTTACACAATTGGTACCACGTCAAAACAACTTTAGTTCATATTCTTCTTCTGTGTTTGCTCGTTTATAACGATCTATAACGCCCCAAGTAGTAAGAAAGGAATGCTTCCTCCACTTGTTTTCACACCAACCAATTTAAATTCCGAGAGCGAAGAAGGTGACGTCAAATGGGTATACAAACGCATGTGCTTTTACATTGAGACTCAGATTCTGGCTAGAACTAAAAAAAAAAAAAAAAAGAACAATACACGCCCACGACAAAAGATGGAATTTCCAAATAACGATCAGATGCAATGCTCACAACAAATAACTCGTTGGATATCAGTTTTGCTACTTTGACAAACGCATTTATAGTGATTTTGTGGGGGGAAAAGCAGTAAACTCCAAATGAAACACATTCTTATTTGTTTATTTCCCATATGAACAAAGTTGACTTTGAGCTGACAAAAATCGTGGCACCAACGCTTTAATGTGTTTATTTGTACTTCAAGTTCAAATACTTTTATTATAGTGACCTGCCAACATACACACATGGTATACAAATAATAGGAAATATCAGGTAGGCCCAGCCCTACGGGCAAACAAGTCACTATAACTTAAGAAAATCTATTAGCTTTTGTACTATGGACCTATTGGATGGCCTTGAGTCTCCTTGTAAGTACGGAATAAAGATGATACTTAAACTTATATTTAGTGCTTCATTTCAGGTAAACGTTCTGATCGACACCGGAAGTAGTAACTTCGCCGTCGCGGCGGCGCCAAACCCGGACATCGCAACCTACTTCAACATCTCGGAGTGAGTGGCCCAAGGAGACCTCTGGTGTGACACTCGTCGTCAATGGCAACTAGGTGGTTGACGCCGAGGATCATGGTCTCTCCTTGCCTTGTCGTCAATGGCAACTAGGTGGTTGACGCCGAGGATCATAGTCTCTCCTTGCCTTGTCGTCAATGGCAACTAGGTGGTTGACGCCGAGGATCATAGTCTCTCCTTGCGTTGTCGTCAATGGCAACTAGGTGGTTGACGCCGAGGATCATAGTCTCTCCTTGCCTTGTCGTCAATGGCAACTAGGTGGTTGACGCCGAGGATCATAGTCTCTCCTTGCCTTGTCGATTTTAAGTCTGCTCAGGCAGCAATTTCGCAACTTAATTATGCTTTTCAAGATCTTTTGGTGACAATATCTTGACATATTGTCTGACTGTGTAAATGCTAGCTCAGTAAGATATGGATGTGTCATATGTTAAACAGCAGCGGCGTATGACAGAGCGATATATACGTGCCGCAGTACTAATGGATACCATATATATGTACTTACACACTAAGAACCTGCATACTTCATTTCCGATAAAACGTTTAAAGTGTCTTCGGGACAATCTTGTTGTCTGAGTAACTTTGAACTGTTTTTCTTCCAGCTCCGAGACGTTTGAAGACCTGGGGACAGACGTGAACGTCCCGTACACACAGGGCAACTGGCAAGGGATTCTGGGAAGGGACCTCGTGACCATTTCGTCACTTCCGGGCGTGAACGTGACGGCTAACGTGGCGTGCATCACAAACTCCGAGAGCTTCTTCATCAACGGCTCCCACTGGCAAGGCATTCTGGGAATGGCCTATGCCGCCATAGCCCGAGTAAGTCAAATCACCACCAGTCTGGCGCCGTATTCATAATCGCCACTTAGGCTACGCCACTAGACTTAGCGCTAAGTGAAAGATTTGTTAAGCGTTTATCGGGTTCAAAATACATTTGTAGTCACCCAAGAAGGGGATTTTCTGAATTAAGAAATTACTACAATTATATTGAACAAGATTTCGTAATAACAAATCCCACCACAACGAGCTAGTGAGGCTAAGACAAAAATTCACTATTCGTGCGTAACTTAGGAGGGGATTATGAATACGGCCCCTGGGCTCTGCGCATGCTCACTGGTCCACGTCTTCCTGTGATGTGGGGGTGGGGTGGTATGTACTATAGGTATGATAGCGTAATTTAATTTATCAGCCATGCGTCTACCCACCGTCCATCACAAACACAAGAACGTCCGCTACGAATCAAAACTAGCGACAAGGTTACATTTTATGACAGACTTAAATAAAGTAAATAAAGCCGGGAAACTCCATCTAGCTTAGGACACTGGACAACATGGAATAATTGGTACTTGTTTATGTCATAAATTTCTTGTTGATAATTGTTTATGTCATAAATTTCTTATTGATAATTGTTTATGTCATCAATTTCTTGTTGATATTTATCTCTCTTCAATGTCTGTTGGTATATAATGATATCTATCTTGCTGATGTCTCTGTGTGTGTGATGTTGAGGGGGTGTCTGTGGCGTGTCTGCTTGATGTCCCGCGGTTGTGTGTTCACAGCCGGACCCCTCCGTGGAACCTTTCTTCGACTCGCTGGTGCAGCAGACAGACGTGGACGACATCTTCTCCCTGCAGCTCTGTGGCACCAAGGACAAGAAGACTGAGATGGACGTCAGCATGGGGGGGACGCTGGTAGGTGTGGGCGACAGTGTGGGCGTCAGTGTGGGCGTCACGCTGGTAAGTGTGGACGTCAGTGTGGACGTCACGCTGGTGGGTGTGGGCGACAGTGTGGGCGTCACGCTGGTAGGTGTGGGCGACAGTGTGGGCGTCACGCTGGTAGGTGTGGGCGACAGTGTGGGCGTCACGCTGGTGGGTGTGGGGGACAGTGTGGGCTGGTGGTGTCCGTTTACCCACAGTTATGATCTAGCACGTTAACAAGTTGTGTTAAAAAATGTCTTATAAAGTTATGTTAAAAAAATGTCGTATAAAGTTATGTAATTGATGTGACTTTCCGCGGCAGGTGATCGGCGGCGTGAATGAGAGTCTCTACCAGGGGGCGCTGCAGTACGTGCCTCTCTACAAGGAGTCTTACTACGAGGTGGTCGTCACAGACATCCTCGTGAACGAGGAGAGCGCGGCGCTGGACTGCAAAGAGGTGAGCGCCACCAGCCACCACTGACACACTCACCCAGGGGCCGCCCCGATAGCTCAGGCGGTTAGAGCGCTCGCCTTGAGGGCTCTGGTCACCTGAGAGCCATGGATCGGTGGTTCCAGCCCTGCTGTGGCCATGTGTCTGTGGGCGCAGGATAAAGATTCCATGTCATTCTTCGCGAAGAGTAGGGGGTTACCCCCGGGGACATGGCTCTACTCTCCCTTCCTTCTTCCGGTGACGCGATATGACCAAAAGTGGTTGAAGCGTCCTGAATATGCAACCAACCTACACAGACCCAATCCCGCGATTGCAGAGGTCAAATTGCAACTGGGACAGAACTTTATTTGTTGGCCATTTTATTGGGGTTAATAGATCCGGTTTATGACACTGACCATTGAAGTTAAAGTAATATGTTCTGGAATTTGTATATTACCAATCTCTACTCCATGTCAAATAAGTATATTCTGTCTTAAATTTAAATCCTGAAAGCCTGTGGGCTATCCGGAGAGAAGCAGATTTGTTCACCGGCGCAGAAGTTGGTGGCCGGCTTTATATCCCTGCGCGCCTGTTCGCTGTTTGGTATTCTGTGTGATGTCGACCGCGACTCGCTAGGACGTCCGCACGCGGTAAACTAGTCCGCGCAGTATTATGTTGAAATTGTTGTTTTACAGACTCAACGAGATATAAACATATATGCATCATAATGCATCATAATGCACTTTTTGTCTTGATTCTAAACTGTAAAAGATCTAAGATGGCGCCGGTAAGTAGGCTGCTTTAATGGCGGTGGGCGGGGGGAATCGATGGCGTGATTCATTGCACGGTGCGCCATTGAGTTTCAGTATAACTTCGACAAGACCATCGTGGACAGCGGCACGACCAACCTGCGGCTGCCAAACAAGGTCTTCCAGAAAGTCGTGCACATGCTGCGGGAACAAACAATCGTGAGTCGTCAAGGGTGGGAGGAGGAGGGTGGAGGGTGAGGGGGGAGGGGGTGGGCAGGGTGAGGGGAAGGGAAGGTGGGAAGGGCGGGGGGGGGGGCGGCCGAATGGTTGTGGTGGTTGGCGCGCCAGCTCGGCTTCGTCCCAGAAGATTCCTTGACGCAAGTTAGTCCTCACGTGTACAATATTGGGTTAAAACCCCAACATTTCAATCGTGTCTACTGTTGACCCCCGGACACCTGCTCTAGGGGGAGGTTTCGTCTATTCATGCTTCTTCGTCCCGGGAGAATCCTTGTTTATGCCGGGTTTACACGCTACGATAATTCTTTTAATAGTCAAACTGGCCCTCCAATTGCACAGTTGGTCGCAAAGTGGATTTGTGGCAATGAACTTTACAACGTATTGCACCGTGTCAACAGAGCATTAGACCCGTTGTTGTGTGCAAATAAAAAAAAGGGGCTAAAACACCCAATACACCGTTCCACACTCCGGGCTAAGCCCCCACCCCTCCACGCCTGAATCCTCTTTCGTGAATCGTGAGTATGAAATTGGCAATTATAGCTGAATGTACACGTGATAAGTACTCATGTCTGAAAGTGACAAGAAAGTGAGCTGCTGCTTTGTTTGTCGGACTTGCGACATAACGCACGTGGAAGACCTTTTGTCGCCACATGATTGGATAAAAGCAACAGTGACGTCACTGAAGGATTGTGTGAATGAACGGTCTATTCTACTCGGTCCATCTTCCATGTTACAGCCCACGAAATAGATTACGGTAGTAAATGGCAGACGTGAGTAATACATGAGCTATGCTCAAACAATGGTTTGCTCTTGCATGAAAGAAAGACCGTCTATAAGATAAGATAAGGTAAAGTTTTATTTAACGTCGGCATGTAAAAATCAACAATGAACATTAGCACAAGTGCTATTGGCCGACAATAATAACTGTTCATGTCGATTTGGCGTTGACAGATGAGCAATGCTGAGAATGCCGAGGCGTTCTGGCGTGGCACGGGCATCCTGTGCTGGCCCCGGGCTGACAGTCGCTGGCCAGCCTTCCCCGCCGTCAACATACACATCGCCCAGACAACCACCTCCACCATCCGCCTCGTGGTGTCGCCACTGCAGTACCTGCGCGAGGTGTATGACGTCACGGAAGAGGAGGAGAGGCCGGGAAACGTCTGCTACAAGTTCGCCATCGCCCCCTCCGACAAAGGTAGCTCTTCTATCCTGGTGTATGCCTCCCTCCGATATAGGTAGCTCTTCTATCCTGGTGTCTGTCCCCCTCCGATAAAGGTAGCTCTTCTATCCTGGTGTCTGCCTCCCTCCGACAAAGGTAGCTCTTCTATCCTGGTGTATGCCTCCCTCGGATAAAGGTAGCTCTTCTATCCTGGTGTATGCCTCCCTCCGATAAAGGTAGCTCTTCTATCCTGGTGTCTGCCTCCCTCCGACAAAGGTGGCTCTTCTATCCTGGTGTATGCCTCCCTCCGATAAAGGTGGCTCTTCTATCCTGGTGTCTGCCTCCCTCCGACAAAGGTAGCTCTTCTATCCTGGTGTCTGCCTCCCTCGGATAAAGGTAGCTTTTCTATCCTGGTGTCTGCCTCCCTCCGATAAAGGTAGCTCTTCTATCCTGGTGTCTGCTCCCTTCCGATAAAGGTAGCTCTTCTATCCTGGTGTCTGCTCCCCTCCGATAAAGGTAGCTCTTCTATCCTGGTGCATGCCTCCCTCCGACAAAGGTAGCTCTTCTATCCTGGTGTCTGCCTCCCTCGGATAAAGGTAGCTTTTCTATCCTGGTGTCTGCTCCCTTCCGATAAAGGTAGCTCTTCTATCCTGGTGTCTGCTCCCCTCCGATAAAGGTAGCTCTTCTATCCTGGTGTATGCCTCCCTCCGATAAAGGTAGCTGTTCTATCCTAGTGTCTGTCCCCCTCCGATAAAGGTAGCTCTTCTATCCTGGTGTCTGCTCCCTTCCGAAAAAAGGTAGCTCTTCTATCCTGGTGTCTGCCTCCCTCCGACAAAGGTGGCTCTTCTATCCTGGTGTATGCCTCCCTCCGATAAAGGTAGCTCTTCTATCCTGGTGTCTGCCTCCCTCCGACAAAGGTAGCTCTTCTATCCTGGTGTATGCCTCCCTCCGATAAAGGTGGCTCTTCTATCCTGGTGTATGCCTCCCTCCGACAAAGGTAGCTCTTCTATCCTGGTGTCTGCCTCCCGCGGATAAAGGTAGCTTTTCTATCCTGGTGTCTGCTCCCTTCCGATAAAGGTGGCTCTTCTATCTTGGTGTAAGCCTCCCTCCGATAAAGGTGGCTCTTCTATCCTGGTGTCTCTCCCCCTCCGATAAAGGTAGCTCTTCTATCCTGGTGTCTGCCTCCCTCCGATAAAGGTAGCTCTTCTATCCTGGTGTCTGCTCCCCTCCGATAAAGGTAGCTCTTCTATCCTGGTGTCTGCTCCCCTCCGATAAAGGTAGCTCTTCTATCCTGGTGTATGCCTCCCTCCGATAAAGGTAGCTCTTCTATCCTAGTGTCTGTCCCCCTCCGATAAAGCTAGCTCTTCTATCCTGGTGTCTGCCTCCCTCCGACAAAGGTAAGTCTTCTATCTTGGCTAATCTAGTTTGTATTTTTTATCATCCCTCCGATAAAGGTAGCTGTTGCATCCTGTTGTTTTCCACCCTCCGATAAATGTAGCGATTCTATCCTGTTGTTATCACCCCTCTTGCGGGGCTGTAGCTCTTCCATGCCCCGTGCAGCGTCGTTTAATAGAAGTATATTACTGGATAGTATTACCGTAGTATGTTGTCTATATCACATGATATTACCGTAGTATGTTGTTTATATCACATGATATTTCCGTAGTTTGTTGTTTATATCACATGATATTACAGTAGTATGTTGTTTATATCACATGATATGACCGTAGTATTTTGTCTATATCACATGATATTACCGTAGTATGTTGTTTATATCACATGATATTTCCGTAGTTTGTTTATATCACATGATATTACCGTAGTTTGTTGTTTATATCACATGATATTACCGTAGTTTGTTGTTTATATCACATGATATTTCCTTAGTTTGTTGTTTATATCACATGATATTACCGTAGTTTGTTGTTTATATCACATGATATTACCGTAGTTTGTTGTTTATATCACATGATATTACCGTAGTTTGTTGTTTATATCGCATGATATTTCCGTAGTTTGTTGTTTATATCACTAGATATTACCGTAGTAGGTCATCTCCCCCCACAGGTCTGGTGCTGGGTGCCGTTGTCATGGAGGGTTTCTACGTCGTCTTTGATCGCGCCAATCGCCGCATGGGCTTTGCGCAGACCACATGCCTCAACAAACAGACGGACGCGCTGCTTCCCAAGGTCACAGGCCCGTTCCCTTATGGTGAGTATCTTCCCAAGGTCACAGACCCGTTCTCCTATAGTGAGTGTGTCTTCCCAAGGTCACAGACCCGTTCTCCTATAGTGAGTGTGTCTTCCCAAGTCACCGGTCCGTTCTCTTATGGTGAGTGTGTTTTCCCAAGGTCACAGGCCCGTTCCCTTATGGGAGAGTGTGTCTTTCCAAGGTCACAGGCCCGTTCCCTTATGGTGAGTGTGTCTTCCCAAGGTCACCGGTCCGTTCTCTTATGATGAGTGTGTCTTTCCAAGGTCACAGGCTCGTTCTCTTATGGTGAGTGTCTTCCCAAGGTCACAGGCCCGTTCTCTTATGGTAAGTGTCTTCCCAAGGTCACCGGTCCGTTCTCCTATGGTGAGTGTGTCTTCCCAAGGTCACAGGCCAGTTTCCTTATGGTGAGTGTGTCTTCCCAAGGTCACAGGCCCGTTCCCTTATGGTGAGTGTGTCTTTCCAAGGTCAGCGGTCCGTTCCCTTATGGTGAGTGTGTCTTCCCAAGGTCACAGGCCCGTTCCTTTATGGTGACTGTCTTCACTATCACTGATACCAATAGATATGTTTGGTGAGACATAGATATGTTTTAAATATATAAAATAGAAAACAAGGCTTATATAAACTTCGGTATTTGAAATGAACGAATCGAGATGTTTTGATGTGTGTATATGTATTTTAAGCCAATATTTTGCACACATGGGCTGAGCCGGTTCAAGGCGCGCCATATCGTTGTTTACTCCTTAACGTTAAGTGGCGATAAGATATGATAAGATGAAGCTTTAGTTAAGGTCGGTGTTACAGAGAAGTTAGCAATAAACACGTTTATTCAAGATATACTAAGGTTGGTGCTAAGGCTAATTACCATTACAAAGAGAATTGACAGCAATGAGTGTGATCCTTAGGCGCAGATATGTGTGTGTACAACAGATGTGTTCCCCGCCCTCATCAGTGTACATGTTTGCGTGACCGCCGCATGTGTTCCCCGCCCTCATCAGTGTACATGTTTGCGTGACCGCCGCATGTGTTCCTCGCCCTCATCAGTGTACATGTTTGCGTGACCGCCGCATGTGTTCCTCGCCCTCATCAGTGTACATGTTTACGTGACCGCCGCATGTGTTCCTCGCCCTCATCAGTGTACATGTTTGCGTGACCGCCGCATGTGTTCCTCGCCCTCATCAGTGTACATGTTTGCGTGACCGCCGCATGTGTTCCCCGCCCTCATCAGTGTACATGTTTGCGTGACCGCCGCATGTGTTCCCCGCCCTCATCAGTGTACATGTTTGCGTGACCGCCGCATGTGTTACCCGCCCTCATCAGTGTACATGTTTGCGTGATCGCCGCATGTGTTCCCCGCCCTCATCAGTGCACATGTTGGCGTGACCGCCGCATGTGTTCCCCGCCCTCATCAGTGCACATGTTTGCGTGACCGCCGCATGTGTTCCCCGCCCTCATCAGTGTACATGTTTGCGTGACCGCCGCATGTGTTCCTCGCCCTCATCAGTGTACATGTTTGCGTGACCGCCGCATGTGTTCCTCGCCCTCATCAGTGTACATGTTTGCGTGACCGCCGCATGTGTTCCCCGCCCTCATCAGTGTACATGTTTGCGTGACCGCCGCATGTGTTCCTCGCCCTCATCAGTGTACATGTTTGCGTGACCGCCGCATGTGTTCCTCGCCCTCATCAGTGTACATGTTTGCGTGACCGCCGCATGTGTTCCTCGCCCTCATCAGTGTACATGTTTGCGTGACCGCCGCATGTGTTCCCCGCCCTCATCAGTGTACATGTTTGCGTGACCGGCGCATGTGTTCCTCGCCCTCAACAGTGTACATGTTTGCGTGACCGCCGCATGTGTTCCTCGCCCTCATCAGTGTACATGTTTGCGTGACCGCCGCATGTGTTCCTCGCCCTCATCAGTGTACATGTTTGCGTGACCGGCGCATGTGTTCCTCGCCCTCAACAGTGTACATGTTTGCGTGACCGCCGCATGTGTTCCTCGCCCTCATCAGTGTACATGTTTGCGTGACCGCCGCATGTGTTCCTCGCCCTCATCAGTGTACATGTTTGCGTGACCGCCGCATGTGTTCCTCGCCCTCATCAGTGTACATGTTTGCGTGACCGCCGCATGTGTTCCTCGCCCTCATCCGTGTACATGTTTGCGTGACCGCCGCATGTGTTCCTCGCCCTCATCAGTGTACATGTTTGCGTGACCGCCGCATGTGTTCCTCGCCTTCATCAGTGTACATGTTTGCGTGACCGCCGCATGTGTTCCTCGCCCTCATCAGTGTACATGTTTGCGTGACCGCCACATGTGTTCCTCGCCCTCATCAGTGTATATGTTTGCGTGACCGCCGCATGTGTTCCTCGCCCTCATCAGTGTACATGTTTGCGTGACCGCCGCATGTGTTCCTTGCCCTCATCAGTGTACATGTTTGCGTGACCGCCGCATGTGTTCCCCGCCCTCATCAGTGTACATGTTTGCGTGACCGCCGAATGTGTTCCTCGCCCTCATCAGTGTACATGTTTGCGTGACCGCCGCATGTGTTCCTCGCCCTCATCAGTGTACATGTTTGCGTGACCGCCGCATGTGTTCCCCGCCCTCATCAGTGTACATGTTTGCATGAACGCCGCATGTGTTCCCCGCCCTCATCAGTGTACATGTTTGCGTGACCGCCGCATGTGTTCCTCGCCTTCATCAGTGTACATGTTTGCGTGACCGCCGCATGTGTTCCTCGCCCTCATCAGTGTACATGTTTGCGTGAACGCCGCATGTGTTCCTCGCCCTCATCAGTGTACATGTTTGCGTGACCGCCGTATGTGTTCCCCGCCCTCATCAGTGTACATGTTTGCGTGACCGCCGCATGTGTTCCTCGCCCTCATCAGTGTATATGTTTGAGTGACGGCCGCATGTGTTTCTCGCCCTCATCAGTGTACATGTTTGCGTGAACGCCGCATGTGTTCCCCGCCCTCATCAGTGCACATGTTTGCGTGAACGCCGCATGTGTTCCCCGCCCTCATCAGTGTATATGTTTGCGTGACCGCCGCATGTGTTCCCCGCCCTCATCAGTGTATATGTTTGCGTGACCGCCGCATGTGTTCCCCGCCCTCATCAGTGTACATGTTTGCGTGACCGCCGCATGTGTTCCTCGCCCTCAACAGCCAACACGACGGACTGCGCGTACCAGCGTGTGGACGGCGAGCAGTCGGTGCTGCTGACAGTGGCCTACGTCATGGCTGGGGTGTGCGGGGCCTGCCTCCTGCCGGTCGTGTACATGTTGGCCCAGTGGCAGTGGCGGCGGTGTCGGCGCCGGGACGGCGGCGACGCCGTGTCCGACAACAGCGGCCTGCTCAAGGAGGAGGACTTCAGCGGGAGGTGACGGCGCGACGCCGGTGACGTGACGTGACGTGACGTGAAGCGACGTGACACTGAACTGGTTGACGCTGATGTTCATAGTCTATAGTGACGTCACGTCACGTCACACCGGACTGGTTGACACTGCACTGGTTGATACCGATGTCCGTGTTGTAAAGGTACGTGTACAGAATCACTGATACAACTGTACAACTGTATCACTGATACAACTGTTGTATCACTGTTGTATCACGTGGTAGAAAGGCTGTCGATCTCCGACTGTAGCTTTCTCTCAGAGGAGCCCTGACGCCATGTTCAGTCCGTTTCGTCTCCCCGGGTTATTGACCAATCAGTGCCTTGCTAGCTGCTATCTGCAGCTGTGTACTTGTCGAGGGGTAGGGTGGTGGGGGTGTCGGTTTTAAGTAGCCAATGACCATTGAATACGACATCACCGGCGAGATGTCAACGAGTTTAGTACGAGATGATATTAATAGGTTAGTCGACCGCGATATATATGAGTCTTGTAATTTCTGTTCCTGAATCGCGAATCGTTGTGTCAGCATAGCCCACGTATTACTCGTCACAATGATAGAGCTCGTGTAGGCTAACCGCCGGACTAGGGGTGAAGGTAGTACTACTTGATACAGCCTTGAAGTACTGCTATGACGTCATCCTATTGTCTAAACTGTACATTTATTTTCAAGAATGTACTGTTTTAGCGAGCTGATAATTTGCGATTGACTCAAGGAGACCAAACTATGTTTCTGTTGAACAATCGTCCTTCTGTTACGAAATCGACAATAGCAGTCCATGCCAATCATGAGCAATAAGTGAGTTTCTCTGAAACAGGTCACAACAACAATGGAGGATGAAAGATTGGCGCCCGATGGAAAGCCCCAACAAAAACATATACAAATTTCTCATCAAAATAAGCTTAGATCACAAAATCCACTTTTAGAAACTGAATTTGAGATCATATGTAATTCATATGCAAAATACATACCGACATTGCCTTATGTCTTATAATCACCCTAGAAATCATTGTTCTTTCTCGTGAATCCCACGAAACTCAGTTTGCTAAGCGTATCCTATCCATCCACAACGCACTGGGTGTTTTAAACAACATAGCGCAACATCGCTGCGTATCATATCCTTTCAGTATCCAATGATTTGAACGAGTGTATCATATTCCACATTCAAATGACCATTATCGTCCGTATAATGACACATAATCCATGCGAAGTGGTCCACGCGCCTTGATGCGAAACACTTTATTCTAGCAATCTGTAGATGAACTAAACTGACTTGTGGCTGCAGGGTCCGACGTTCTTCCATGTCAGGGCGAACCATTGTTTCAGCTTAACTCACATATGACTCAACCCTACCATTGCTACAATAATACATTTCGTGGGTTCTAAGATGGACGACTTCAGTCAGTTCATCCTTGAAAAGATATGTACTCGGCTTGCGCCTCGTTACCTGGGTTACCTCGTTACATGGGCATTCTTCTTACCTTATTGTATTATCAGAGTATGTTAGTATAGAATTATAACCTGATGGTCCAGAGAACTTTGCACCGGTGCCTAGGGGAGGGTGCCTAGGTTTGTGACGTCAGAGCCTCACCCGCTGGCGGATGTGACGTACGTATCACTTGATTGATAGCGATCCAGGCTTAAATCTTCATTGAGGGCGAAGCACGTGCTAAAGATTTGCCCGACGTCGTTTCACTAAAAAATCCAAAATTGTGTTCCTAGATTTTAGAAGCTGTATTCACGGCTGGAGATGAAAGAGATATTTTGTGAACTTTAATTTGAATAATATTGTTGTTTATAATACGAGGACCTGCCATTGTAAGGTTGTACGGGGAAGTCGCACCAATACCTGTTGGGTGCAGGCGCACTAATACCGGTTGGGTGCAGGCGCACTAATACCTGTTGGGTGCAGGCGCACCAATTCCTGTTGGGTGCAGGCGCACCAATACCTGTTGGGTGCAGGCGCACCGATACCTGTTGGGTGCAGGTGCAGGCGCATCAATACCTGTTGGGTGCAGGCGCACTAATACCTGTTGGGTGCAGACGCACTAATAACTGTTGGGTGCAGGCGCACCAATACCTGTTGGGTGCAGGCGCACCAATACCTGTTGGGTGCAGGCGCACCAATTCCTGTTGGGTGCAGACGCACTAATAACTGTTGGGTGCAGGCGCACCAATACCTGTTGGGTGCAGGTGCAGGCGCACCAATACCTGTTGGGTGCAGGCGCACCAATTCCTGTTGGGTGCAGGCGCACTAATACCTGTTGGGTGCAGACGCACTAATAACTGTTGGGTGCAGACCGCGTATTTTATCTGTTCCTCATGGATTGTGGCGGAGCTCTGTGTGTGCCATTGTCTCACCGTACGTATTGAGTTGTGATATCACGCGTAATGCATCACAGAATGGAGTGGAGATGAGCAAAGCTGAGCAATAGTTAATATTGAATTTCAAGTGAACCTGTTTCAATGATCTATTTTAGCGTTTACTTTTAATCGGAAACTGCTCAGATGGAAAAGTCAATAGTTGGATGAAAGCTGTATCAAACTTACATGCCATAATCGCTATAGAAAAGAAGTCACTATATATGGAAGCGGGGTCGCTATCAGATGCCGGTCCCGATGGAAACCCGGGTCGTTATGGCGAGGGTTTCCATGGACACGGGGTTTCTGTTGACAAGGTATAACCGTGGACAGCGAAGGGTTTTCTTAAACACCGAGAACAGTGCTGTTTGAGTTAGACACACGTAGCGTAGACTCATTATGTTGTCTGAATATTTCTTATTTCACTTTTTATTTCCGATATATTACCTTGTGGTTTTAATTCCTGACGGGTTTGGGAGTTGATAACGGTTTCTGATCTATGCCAATATTTTCTCCAAGTTCTTACTTTACCTTCGCATTTTTATTGTTTTATTTTCAATATCCAGGCGATTTCATGTACTATGTGTATGCCATTTCGTGCGCGTATCTCTTCGTTCGTGTCAAGTTTTCATTTTGTTATTTAAATATATCGCACGCTCCGCAAGCTGCACCGCTGCCACCGGTTCACTCTTCCAGTAGAGGGCGCTCGTTCCTCGCTTCGCCTCTGCCTCACGTAACTGGCAACCGGACGGCTGACCTCAACGGTGCTGGGGTCACGACCTCAACGGTGCTGGGGTCACGACCTCAACGGTGCTGGGGTCACGACCTCAACGGTGCTGGGGTCACGACCTCAACGGTGCTAGGGTCACGACCTCAACGTTGCTGGGGTCACGACCTCAACGGTGCTGGGGTCACGACTTCAACGGTGCTGGGGTCACAACCTCAACGGTGCTGGGGTCCCGACCTCAACGGTGCTGGGGTCACGACCTCAACGCTGCTGGGGTCACGACCTCAACGGTGCTGGGGTCACGACCTCAACGGTGCTGGGGTCACGACTTCAATGGTGCTGGGGTCACGACCTCAACGGTGCTGGGGTCACGACCTCAACGGTGCTGGGGTCACCACCTCAACGGTGCTGGGGTCACGACCTCAACGGTGCTGGGGTCACAACTTCAGCGGTGCTGGGGTCACAACCTCAACGGTGCTGGGGTCACGACCTCAACGGTGATGGGGTCAGGACCTCAAAGGTGCTGGGGATGAATGGTTCTCGAAGGTTGTTTAGAATGAATTTTACATTTTCGATGCAGAATTCCGTTACGCTGTCATTCCGTTGTCTTAGGATCACATAGTCCATAGAATGGACGAGTAATTTCAAAATAACACGGGACCCAAGTTGAAAGCGCTTCACGCCTTTGACTTTGATTGAACTAGAAAACATAGTTCGATAATAACATGAGCTCAGTAGCACAGTAAATGCCAAGCAGTGGTGTATTTGATGCCAGCTTCGAATATGTCTTAGATTGGATTCATTTAAATTTTCGCGTATGAAGGATAATTCTGATGGTTAAATTTGACGTGGGGCATAAACGGAACGTCCTCTGCCGGAGGTTTGGTGCAAACAACAGAAAGTAGGTTGTCAATAACAAGCCATTTGTATTTCATTTAAAACAAAAATGCCATGAAACGTATGTGCGTGCATATGAGAAATATTCACATGAACATGTCAAATTTTATGTCCATATATATATATATCCTGAGTGGAAATGATCGAAAAAAACACACACATTATCTCGGGCATTTTTACAGTCCGGAAAGGAAATGAACATATTGGTGTTTGCGGCCACTAAAGTTGTCCCAGGAACCACGCCGGACATTGAGATGTGATCGGAAACGGGGCCGGGATTTACTAAAACACGAAGCATCACAAAGTGAAACCGCTTCGTTCATGTTACTACCATGTTAGTATTACCATTTACGCATTTGTGATGGTTACCGTTATAGAAGTTGCGTGATGCGGACAGAGAGGGATTGACTTCCGAAGAGGTGAAATTGATGGAGGCACTGATATCTACCATGTGTGTTGACGCCCCCGGAGTAAGCTGGTCAGTGTTGGGAAAATATATTCAGGAATGGTATGAAATTGTAACATATATTGGGGAACCCTAACAATGGTCTTCGTCGCCAGGGAATGCTTTTTTCATTGCAAGAAATGTAGACGTTGCGGTAATAGTTGCGTTGAAAGCTCGGGCGGGCGCTACACTAACATCATTGCATGTTCCAAATATCTGTGGGTCCAACTTTGTACCACAAACGTTGGGGAAATGAGGACGAGGTAACACATAACTACGTTTTGTCCTATACAAATCTCACTGTAGGAATGATGTTTGCGGTCTCAATGACGTGAAAGTCACACTGCAAGTCAACATTTTGTTGCCGCTGCAACGCCCAGACTTGTTCGAAAATACGGCCAGAGCAGAGGTAAGATGCTTAAGACGAAAATCTTGATCAGACAAATCGTGAAATCTCAATAGTATTCCATAAAAATTCGTATATATATATTCCATATATATGGCGACATTTTTTAGCCAAATGAATGTTTGTGGCTATAGAAGTCTATTCTTATTGAACGATCACCGCGGCGCCACCGAGCGAATACCATTTATATGTGACCGTTTTTCCACCTTGATGGTTTTTTCTCCTCGATGTCAATATTAATCCAATGTAAATAAACGCAAATGTTATAAAATAAAAATATCAGGACCTTCCGTAAGTGACATTATTTCTTTGCTGCGATCTGATCATTAAATAATAAGCTATATCTGTTAAAGATTTTTGCACCGTAAGTTCTGCAGTCGTGTACTACTGGTATGATATTGTGTCAATTCTATGAAATGCAGACAAATCGGCATAACTAAACCTTCGAAAGAAGACATTTTTTATATTCTTACCGTATACATACTTATAAACTGTAGCTTCTGCTTACTATAGGGCTTCCTGTTGTATGGCCCACCGGGTACTGGGAAGACTCTGCTTGCACGAGCGGTAGCAGCGGATGCAAAATTGCCGATCTTCGTGGTGCAACCGTGCAACATAATAGACAAATCTATCGCAATGCAGCCCTCAAAGTCTTTTCAAGCTGGTAAGAGTTAGAAATGGTTCCTCTTTCACCTGTATCGGGCCATTGATTTCATGTTATGAAACCGACAACCTATTTCTTGGGATTCGTCTATATGTTTACTCCATAAAGGTCATTGCGAGATTGATTCGAAAAATTTGAGGATTTTGCATGCACATATCGGAAATGAGTAGATTAGGCCTTTTGTCACATTGCCTGGGTTGTTTATAACATGTTATTGTATGGAGCCCCACAACGGTATACGCACTGGAGTGTGCTTATAGCAAGACTCCCAAAACAATTAGTTCCCCGGATAATCCTTGCCACACGATAAGATTTCACTTATCTTATTTGTATTCTAAATAGGCGCGGAACCGAGCTCCCTGCTGGGTGTTTGTTGATGAAGTGGACGCTCTCATGTCCAGCCGAAGTTCCGGTGACAACGAAAAGAGACGTTCATTGAAGACTCAAATGCTGCAAGAGTTGGATGGTAATAAAGTCCTACGGGATGGCCGTAGGGGACGTATCTACGGAAAATAGCGCCTATGGCAAGCACTGAATTGTTGTAATGAATTTAGGCTGAATTGGGTTGACTTCAATAGAAACTGCTGAGTGGCGCCCCCTTTCAAGTGGCGCCCAGGGCATTTGCTATACCTGCCATGCCTTAGGTACGCCACTGGATCGTTGGCCAGTTTTACAAATAGTATTTGGGTGTTCTTTCTTTGTTAGGGTAGAGACGAAATTCTGTTTTTAGGATAATATAAAATATTGCCCTACAACAGTGGCGGATCCAAGGGGGTTTTGGGGAATTAAACGCTCTCCTAGCTCTGAAGAAGCATACCTTCTGCATCCAGCTAAGACCCCCTCCCCCTCAACAAATCCTACATTCGTCCCTGCAACAGGATATCTTGACCTTATGAGTGATTCTTACGTTTATTTAAGGCTTCGTTCAAGACAAGGACAGGCCAGTCTTTATAGTCGCCGCCACCAACTGTCCTTGGGACATTGATGCGGCTATGATGAGTCGCCTCCCGGCGGCCTGCCCGACGGTGTGTAATGGGTGACTGGCGATTGTTGTCCCACTAATCGCCTCTACGCGTAGTAAAACAACAAGACACATAGCGGCAGTTCCTAATTCGTATGTATACATTATACTGACGCATAAATATTAGAATTCTGATACTATATGATATATGAGTATAGCTATAATAAGATGAGTAACATGTTGATCAGGTATTCAATTATCATCAAACGTTGAATGATTATTATGAGGTTTATTTTTAGAACAAGAACGGGCAGCTCTGCTTCGCCACCAACTTCGATGCACGCACCATCAGGTGGATGTTGATGTGGTTGCCAGGGAGACGGACGGCTATTCTCCAGCGGAATTGTCACTGCTGTGTGGGTCAGTGTTTCCCTTGTACAAAACATTTTGGTCGTTGCATTCATCCTGCAAAAAAAAATTCTACTCCAGGAGCCATATCATCTACACATATATCAGGTATAACATTGCTTGTTAGTTAGTTGTTTGTTCAGGACGCTATTATATAGCTTTTGTTCACGAAGGAGCCAGACACGGGAATTTTATCACGAGACTATGCAGACATTACCCCAGCAGGGCTCGAGCTAACACTGACATAGTGAAGAGTGCTCACCATCAGCGAATTACATGAAATATTTTGTGTCTCAAAATAACTTTGCCGTTTTTACCGCAGTGATGCGCGTCGACTTAAAGTCGGAAAAGCAGTTCAAGGCTTATCTGATGGCCAGCTCTCCCGCCTGTCAGGCCTTGACATCGTTGTCGGCACCGAGGACCTTCTTTCGGCCCGACACCACATCAGAAAGGCCTGCAGCGAAGAACTTCTGGAACAATTTGCAGAATTTTCCAGAGGTTGACCTCGTTGTGGGCCGAGAGAAAAGGCAACGAGAATATCCCACTACACTGCCGTAGAAACTTATGTACCTATCATCAACTCTTGATAATATACGTCATGGCGGCCATCTGTAAGATCCTAGGCCGCAGGACCGTGCTGTGAATATAATACTCCCGAACAAAATGTTAACGCAGCGGTTAATGGCCTAGAGCTACTCAGACGCCATGTGATATCGCGATTAGGCGCGTTTCGATTGTCTTCGCTGTGTCTTTTCTCTCCCATTGATTGTTCAGTTTAGTATGTCGTGCACTTTTTGTATAAATCTAGTTAATGATGACGGGCTATAAAGGCACGTTACTTTGTCGCCACGTGAAGGCTGGTGAAGTCACATTAACGTTTGTACTGCCACTCTTTATATAATGTCGTATATGTAATTTTCAGCGCATGAGCTTCATGCTGAACCGGTTGTGTAATGGTGTAAAGCGATTACTATACGGTGTTTTCTCCGGCGTTCGTAACAAACGCACAGACCAGAACCCGTATTCATCTATCGCTACGCAGAGTTTAAATCCCACATAAGCCTGCAACATGCTGAGCTAATAAAACGGCTGAAATTGTTCTTTCATTAATGACGGCTTTAGAATAAGGAAAGTGATAATATTTCAGTGAACCTCTTCTTGGGATTATAGTCTCTACCGCGGGGTGAGGCTATGAGGAACAAAAACTTTTCTCTTGTTAATTGCGCAAAGATTCCGAATGTTCGTGTGGGTGTGTCCACTTCCCTGTAAGTAGGGCGTTTGTATACGGGCCATGGTGGTTGCCTGTTCGCTAAGATGTGTAGACGCACCTCTCCTTAGCATCACCCTCGTGTATCTGTTCTACTTTATATCTCGAGTGATTAAGTGTTGGCTGAGCAGCTTTATAAGACCTGCGACGTACTGATATAATGTTCATACCGAAAGATAAATAGTCTTACACCGCCGGCAGAGACTGGTGTGTGTTCTGATTACGTGTATGATGTGGAGCACAATAAATGACGATAGCGGATCATCGTAAGAAACCTGAAATGTGTTCCCTAGCTAACCTAACATGGCGAGATGAAGATCAACAGAAAAATCGAAGAAATCCTCGATTCAGATATATGATTACACGAATAAGTCCAAGATGGTTCATGTGGTCCCGCCGGTCCGTATTTATTTCATTATACTAGCCGCCCCGCTCGCGACGTCTAGCGTTCGTAGTAATAAGCGAAAAAAATAACAGTATGACAGTATTTTGTTTTATACGTCAAATAGTAGCAGGCAGAAGGTAGACATTGGGCAGAAATAATATCAATAATCATATTGACATAAATTGAGACCGGGAGCTACGGAATAACGGGACATATATGTTAAGGATATTTAAACCCTGTGCAATTATTGTGCAGAATACTCAAATTGCGGCTAAAGCACGATATAAACGAATATCAGTCCAGTAAAACTAAGGCCCAAGCTCATACATTGATTGAAAAAAAGGGTTGATTGAGTTTAAAAAGGGGCTGTTTCCCGTCCGTTGTTCGTCATTTAACGTATTACTACTTCCTTCAGTGGATAAAATCTGCCTGACGTCCTGGTTGGTCTATAGAATTGACGTGTAGACCGCTTAACTATACTGTAAAATTGGATCAAAGTTCAAAAAGATCAAATCAATTCAAATAGGCAAGGTTCCCCGGGCAGAGTTCGTTCTCTTGCTACTAATGGGAAGTTGTGGACGCGAGACAGTACGGGATTTGTTTGTTTTGATGACGGTTCGGGCGATAAGGCGTTGGGAGAAATATTATTACTGTTGGCACCAAGCCAGGTAGCCCGCCGCAGGCATGGTCACCATGCGCGATAAGCACCCGAAAGCGATATTATGCCGCGGGATAAGGTGATAAGCACCCAGCGGTTGTGTTGACACATGCGCTAGCTTTGACACATCTAAGAGCGACGGCTGGATATAAATAGTTTCAAGGCGGCTGCTAGTGCCAATGGGCTCTTGCATGCCGCGGCATAGTGGGACAGACAGCGCATAGTGGAACAGACAGCGCATAGGGGGACAGACAGCTTCATTTTATTAGTATAGATATTATATTCTATTGTATTCTCCCTGGATGTGAATATCATGTCCTCAAGTTCAAAGATCAGCATATGTTTACGTTCACACCGCTAGCCACAAAAGGAAACATTAATACGATCTATCAACATTTATTCGACGTACATTTCACTGATATATGCCCCAGTAAATAAATAATACAAATGAAACCTATTAAAGACATACACATGTAACTCTCCCAGCAGACGAGAGATTGTTTGCGGTAATGACCCGATGACTTTTACATATCACTAAGAATGAGTAATCATGGTGGGAGCGTAAAAAACATTCGGCATCGCTAAATTATAACTTGAATTTGTTATCCGCGGCAAAACATCAGCGTGATGCGCACTCGTTCCAGGAGCACGTGTTATTTGTTGGTCCCCAAACCGGAAATAGAACCCGCGAGAACTGTACAGCCCTATCGAGCGTATTACGTTGTTCAGGCGAATATGAGCCCCGTTCCCTGGCTCTGCGTGAGATGCTCGGGTGTTCTCCGTACCAGGCTGGTTTCCCGCTTCGGCAATACACCTGTGCCACGAAACAATATTTCAGATATTCTTCCAACGCGTTCCGAGCAAGCTAGGTTACGCATATTTCACGCTATTCCTATCGTTAAAACCCTGTACCCTCAACGCGTTGGAACTGCGAGCCGCTGGGGGCGGGCATAAGTTTGGCTCCGCATATTTCACGTTATTCCTGCCGTGAAAACCCCGTACCCTCAACGCGTTGTAACTGCCAGCCACTGGTGGCAGACATGCTTGGCTCCGCATATTTCACGCTATTCCTGCCGTTAAAACCCCGTACCCTCAACGCGTTGTAAGTGCTCGTCACTGGCGGCAGGTATATGCTTGACCCCGCAGATTTCACGCTATTCCTGCCGTACCCTCAACGCGTTGTAACTGCGTCCCAAGCCCTTAAATACTGCTTTTGCGCCACGAAACTAGGTTTCATGTCGTGAAACGCGACACTCGAATTAATACAGTTCCTACTGTGATAACAGTGTGATGCTGCTGACTTAACTGCTCTTTTCATGTTTGTGATAGTTCGTATTTTCAAATGCCACCAGTAACCATTTTCGGTTTATTATGCTGTGAGCGATAATAGCATGAGCTCTTACATTTCACGTGAAATAACCGGAGTTTTCACGGCAGTTGCACCGTTAAAACCCCGCAGTTTCAACAACCCCTTGCATGAAAGTGGCGGAAAGTTCCGAGAGGGAGGCATCGCACTTTTAACGTTTGCTTGTGTGAAGTAAGCGAGGCCGTTAAAACCGCGTATCCCCCGAAACTACCGCTGTTTTCACGTTGTAACTCCGGAGTTTCCACGGAATCGCTTTCTCAACGGTCGAGCTACGCAGATTTCACGTGAAATCTCTGGAGTTTTCACGGACCCGCGAATTCCATGCAACAACCCCCCGCATCATTATCGCAACAATTATCGTGCTATGTGTGGGTAGGGGTTGTGCTTTATAGCGAAAAGACACGTCTTTTCGCCAAAAGACACATTTTCGCGAAAAGACACGTTAAATGCTTAGAAGTCCCTTATAAGAAGTTACCGAACAGGCTGATAGCAATTACATAGTCTAATGGTCCACTTGAGAGAGTGAAAAATAATCTAGATCTATTATGTAGCCGTCCATGATTTTAATAAGTTTTGTATACTTTTGCACGGCTTCCAGCGGTGGCCGCCATGTTTGAAACAGGCCGTTTGAAACGCGATGTCACTAGATGGCGCGCGTCACACAACGCATCTCGCTAGATGGCGTCACCTGTCGGGATAAGTTTTGGCGACGTTTGCGTTATGATGTCACGGATGCGAAAAGACACTGAAAGCAAGCGAATTAGTCATTTATTTAATGATATTTAATATTTGCATAAAATCCGAAGTTCTTAAAACTCCCAGCATTGAAGCTGCTTATATCTGTCTACAGAAATGAAAAAATCCAAATAATATTATACTGACAATAGCATCCACAATGTTTCAGTATTTCAGTATGTTTTAAACAGACCACCATGGTTGTTTAAGCTGAACTAACAACTGCAGCATAAATCCATGTTATTTATGGCTGCGGTTAACGTCCCTAAGCTTAAAGACGTGTCTTTTCGTTATAAAGCACAACCGGTGGGGAGCTTATGTCCTGTCTTAATTATGAGTTCGGAGATAAACTAACCTGACCTGGTCCGCGGTAGAGCCCCCCCCCCCATCCGCTCGGTCGAGGTTTTACCATCGAAATTCGCTCGGTCGGGGCGGCAACCCGTCTATTAACGCACATTTTCAGAGCCCCCCCCCCCTTCCCACCCCGGTCAGAAGTTTTTAAGCATCCGCTCTATAGGGATTTTCATCATAAATATCCACTCTCTCAGGCATGAAGGCCCCCCACGGAACCCTCCCACCAACTTTGTATACGAGGCCTCCCCTCCTCCCACCCTACCCCCTCCGGCCGCCGGGTTACTGACGGTTTAAAATATTCCGAGATCCACACCCCTCCCGCTGTCATTTGCTCGGTGAGATGGTCTTGAATGCAAATTAAACTTAAGTTATGCTTTCAAAGATTTTATTGCAACGATGTTACTGATCTGGTAAAGTCGGACCATTTGAAACAAACGATCGTTAAACCACCATGACATGCTGTTTGATGTGATGTTGTAGCGAAAAATAGATTGTTTACTATAATGACTATTTTAACCCCGGATAATTACCCACACGGGTGAAGCGCTAAGTCTCTGATACAGAGCGAGAGAGAGAGAGTAGTTACGACGGGTCGGTTACTTAAATAGTTACGTTTAAGTTCTTTTGCGTGAGTACTTGTTTATTCTAGAACCAGACTTTGATGGGAGAATGATTGTACTTTGCATTTAAGTTGGTGTTCTGGATTGTTGTGGTGTGTATGCTTGTATAGAAGAGTTTAAACGCAGTGGTTGTTGCCGTCCACGGTGGTCCGCGGCACGGCAGCGCACCTTATGAATATTCATGTTCAGTATATATATAGCGGGCCGCTGTGGCGGTCCGGGGAGAGTCAGTGGGCGCATTTCTTTGGGCCAGGTTTGGTATCCCGCCCCGGGCCCGCAACACGTGACAGAGAACTTCCGAGTGTGCCGATAGGGATATGCCTATTCCAATGAAATGCACACACCGTTCACATCCGGTGCACATTAAGGCACTGGAACCAACCTACTCTCATCACTTTTCAATCAGCCGCCATCTTCTCCCGAATGTCCCGTGTTGTTTCGAACGGGGCATATGGGCATACCGAATAGATGCGCGCGCACCCATACCCGGGTGAAAGAACACTCTCTGCCTTCGACTCACTCCGCTAGGGCTCCATTACATCTCTGTTGTCGCCTACATCCTCAATGCGTTTTCATACACACTCGCCAGGGCGGCGCTGCGCATATTGATAGGAAAAATGCGTCGCGCATTTCTACAAATTAGTGCTCAGACCCAACCTAAGCCCAATAACACATGAAATCCGGCGATGAAAAGAAAGAGTTCTGTCACAATTATAACTTTTTTGAAAGGGTACAAGATGTTTTTTGCTGTATAAAATACACAAAGCTAGTTAGTTTTATGTTTTATTCTTGAAAACTATAATGTCGCAAGAAATTATAGCTGATTTGACCGTTTTTCAAGAATCTTGAAATTTGCCCCCGGCCGACAACAGCGGTATAAGCTAGCTTGCGTAGCGCCACCGCGCGGGGAGCTTGGTGAAAGAAGTGTCGGGCGGTGCACCGATGCGTAATGTGCGTATTCGGTCCACCGTAGGGATACACCCGGGTTACCAAAGAAATGCGACCAGTCAGGCAGGCAGCCAGCGAGGGACAGATCAGAGATCGTGTAGTACGAGATATCCAACTCTGTTACGTCACAATGGTATTTTGCGTGACACGCCGTTCCGCAGCGCCGCGATGCGGCAGTGCTGCAGAACTAAACGGGCCGCATGATAAACATACTGAGATTGGTGTATTTACCACCGGGTTTTCACCGTGATATATCCGGTAAAATATATAATTCTGATGGGATAATGTAGCACCACACATCTGTTAATTACATACAGGTCGATTCCTTACCAAAACAAAAACATAACACGGAAATGTTACAGAAACAAGTACCTGGGGTCTCAGCATTTGCCCCATGCTTAAGTCTCGACGCGTCACACAAACGGGTTACCTTCGGTCTTTTTGGGGGGTTGGAAGGGGGGGGGGTGTATTCAGAGTGATAGAGTATTGTCAGATTAGGAAAACAGTTGCATAAACCCGTGTAAGTAATTTACGGCATTCCCCGAAATGTTACCATATAATTAGGGGAGTCAATTTCCTAGGTGTTTGACATGTAAAGCACATGCAAGAAACAAAGAAAACATGGTCTTTTTATTAAGCGCCACCAAATTGTTTGGAATGTGTGTTTAGATGGAAGCGGGAACTTACAAGTTTCCCTCTGTAAAATTATCAATACCTTGAATTTTCATATGTGTACTCGTGTCCCAGGATTTGGGTATAATTTTCGTTTATTATTGTTTTGGATTTTTTATTTCTGATATTTTCATGATTTTTAATGTCTGCATTTTGTTCTGTTCACATGTAAATCTCTCCGGAGTAAATTGCACTAATCTTGGGAAGATAAGCAAATGCAAAATTGTCTTCATATCCATTTTATTATAATTCTACATATATATTCACTTTCTTGTAATTCCACATATATATTCACTTCCTTTCCACAAATAAATTCACTTTCTTATAATTCCAGATATATATGCACTTTCTTATAATTCCAGATATATATGCACTTTATTATAATTCCAAATATATATTCACTTCCTTTCCACAAATAAATTCACTTTCTTATAATTCCAGATATATATGCACTTTATTATAATTCCAGATATATATGCACTTTATTATAATTCCAAATATATATTCACTTCCTTTCCACAAATAAATTCACTTTCTTATAATTCCAGATAAATATGAACTTTCTTATAATTCCAGATATATATGCACTTCATTATAATTCCACAAAAATATGCACTTCATTATAATTCCGGCCCCCTAAGTCGGGGCATGAATTACCCCCGCCTCCCCCCAGTCATTTATTTTAACCTTCTCAAAATTCAATACCACTTTTGAACATCTTGAATCCGCCCTGAATTCATATCAAGGTGATTTGAAAAAATACACAGAATGCATTTCTAGCCTCGGTATGCTATTTAACAGGGACTTCAGTATTTTGACATAATCAAGCTGTAAATGTATCTCTTGCAATCAAAGCATTAATTACTCCTATATAAATAATATTCAATGTGAATTCCAAACGCCACCTAAAAATGTGAACATGTTTCGAGGAAATATTTTGGAAGTAATATATATTGGTCGTTCTTCCATGTGTAACGTGGGACCCCCTATGATCCCACGTAACTAATTATACGACTAAGTTCGTTCCGAATGGATTGAGGATTTGGCCGGTGAGGCCCGAGAAAGTACACGTGTACAACAAGGTCGCTTGGTCAGAGACAAGCAGATTTTATTATATTTAAACTGATGTAAACAGTAAAGTAAAGTGAAGATATAAAAATAGTACTTCTCGCTATGTATGGCACGGCATATAAAACAAAACTAACTTACTTCGTTTCCTGAACTACTTCTCGTTGTGTACAAAGATCTACTAAGGGTGACCTACAAAAACTGACTCCTTCTAGTCTATACTGGGAAAGCGGCTCGCTGGGGTGGAGGGGGTGGACTTGCGTGATAGAGGAAGAGAGAGAGAATGTTGGGTAGGGTGAGAGGAGGGGAGGGAGAGGGACCACTCAGTCGCAGCCAAATCCGCATTAGAGCGCCCCTATCCAAAGGAATGCGACAGCAGACGTGCGGGGGAACCAGTCGCAGAATATCCGCATTAGGCCCGGAACCCACACGTTGCAGGGGGAGGGCTAGGCTATTTGTTTCCAGGGACAAGAAACGGAACCTCTCCTCAACTCCGCCGAAATCCAGACGGCCTTTACAATATATCCCCCCCAGCTAATCTTGCCCTGATGGTGCTTCATATGCTTAAAAGAACACAATTATACAAGTGAGATCCAGTAACAACGTCGCCAAAAAGGATAATACCCGTCGAAATCTATAATACCTGATTTCTCTACTAATTATGATATCGTAATAATACGTGTATAACAACTAAAATGTGGGATAAAACGGGGAAATGTTTGTACGGCATCAGGATCAGGATCAGGATCCGGCCCTCGTACAGTGGCCGTTAGATGGCGCCACTTGTCCAGACGGGCGCCGGACCGGACGAGCGCCTCACGAGGCGACTTCGCCTCACATGTAAGGGTGAACCATTGTTTCAGCATAGCTCACATATTACTCACGTCTAACGTTTACTTCAATAATACATTTCATGCGCTCTTACATGGAAGATGGACCTATATATCTGGGCAAACCCATCTCATAATTCATAAAATGTGTGCCACTTTCATGCTCCAATCTAGCCTCGGGAGACATACTTCGTTGGACATGACATGCTAAACTATGTACATGAAATAACCCACTGACATGTATCAGTGTATGTGACAACAATTTATCAAACCATTTTCAATATTAATTTAAGTTTCTTACCAAGCGTTTCTTGTCAGTAGCATTCATAAACAAAATGATAATTTTGCTTATTAGTGCTCCTGACACACCACACAATTCTTGTATAAATAAGTACCGTCTTTTTTCCCAAGGTCTTCCCTCCTTAAATACTGAACCCATGTTTTTGCACTGAAAAGAAATATTAATACGGATAGATTTAGATACAACTTACAAATGAATGTGACTGAAAACATGAGACTTGACAGTTTGTTTATGTGGAATAAATGCCATATTTTCTTCCATTATCGGTCACTCAGTTTACCGAGTCGACAGCATCAATGAGCATTTCAATTTAAGAGTACTTGAACATTTATACTACTTTCTTCTGCCTATAACAGGCAGAAACTTCCCGCTGCCCAGCCAAGCCTTCGCTTCGCTGCCATGATTGTTGATGAATCACCTTGTTGATCACTGCGCACGGAAGCATGCAGTACGGCCGTTTGGGGGAGCCACCGACGGATGTGCACGGTCAAAACGGCCGAGTTGGCTATCTCTACCTTACATCGGTAACCCAGGGGTTAGCATTTGTAATATATTCTCAGTGTAACTTGAAGAGGACACTTAAGTTATGCAGCAGTCTTTTTTTGCATTTTTAAATATGATAATGCATTTATTTTCAGCATTCACACAGTCAATGTATCCAAGACATTGACCCAAACAATTTTGAAAATTATAATATTCATATATTGGTGAAAAATAACTGTATGTATGAGCAGCTTTAACGTTAAAATCAGTGTAAATGTGTTTTAAGAGGTCTTATACATGTGCAGTCCATGGTGCGGATTGGAGAGTAACTTTGGCTATTTGTGAAGCATTTTGGTAACTATTCAATATTTTTAAATTTTTATATTTGTATCTCCATCATAAAAGGCGAAAAAAATATATTTTCAATACTCTGCCGCTTCGGCCTCAAAACGTGAGGAAATTCCGGGGATTCCCGCGTGACGCGGGTCGAGGCACTCATCTGGGGAAGCCCTATAAGAGTCCATGTCAACATGGCTGCGGCAAGGATCAGTTCCGACGAGTCAGATTCATTCGAAACGAATAGCGACAGTGACTCTCATTCAGACAATGATTTAATTAAAACGACGGTATCAGGAGTGTTACCGTTCATGTTTGAGCCCCCTCGCCAACACAAGACGGCGACTGGGAAGGAAGATGTCGGCCCAAACACGCTGGCATCAGCTGTGGTAGCCTGAATGTTCAGACGTTACAGTTTGACAGTCTCATGCTGACTGATGCTGACTGTAACAGTCACAAGAACAAGTGTCAAGACTGTAACGTCTGAACATTCAGGCTAGAGCTGTGGCAGATTCCCGGGGCCCTGGCCCAGAACGGGTTGGGAACATCGCATGGGTTAAATCTACACATGTTTTGCACATAATATATGTATATTACTGTCGCTGGCCGCAAATGTTGTAATTGGTTAACATCATGAATTAGTTTATATTGCTTGTACAGGTCAAATTATGTGATAGAACATGGACATTGTTTGGAAATCGCGGGACGCTTTGCGGGCGATAATTAGGAAGTTAGCCGGGCGACGAAACGGCCGCGGGTGTACGGGCGCTAGGTTCATGGAGTGCAAGCACACAGTAAATCAGTAGAGGGAGGGGGGGGGGGTAGGGGGCAAGTTTAGTATACGTTGTGGGGCCCCCTATCCCCCCCCCCCGCCCTCCACTGATTTACTGTGCCTGTGAGTGGATGTCCCGCAGCCTGTGTTAATGTGTATATATAGTATAGTAATATGTAGAAATACACTATATATAACCTGATAACAAGATATTGTTATGTAACACAGGGGCTGATCTAGTGCCAAGTTTGTGGTGTCATCGAAACTTGCAACAGGGAGGGGGGCTATGAACAAAATTGCGATTGCGAGTGGGGGGCTCCAATTATTTTAGAACAAGGGGGAGGGGGGGGGGAGTGTGAACGTTTCACATAGCATTCTTCCTTGAATGAAATTCCTTGCCAAGAACTGAGGATGTATAGTTAGGATTATTATTATTAATATAGGAAATACTTTTGCATTGGCTATGTACATGTAACGGTGGGGGCCGGTTTCGTCCCCAGCGGGAGTCAAACTCACAATCTCCCGATCTCAAGAAAACCACTCTACTTCTTCGGCTAAAGGGGTGATCCCTCTAGCCGAGGCTAGTAGGAATGGTTTGACTCACTGCTACATACATTTAGGATTTATATAATTATAAGGTTAGAAATAGGTTGAGACACATATGTAGGATCTAGTAGGACTTGCGACCAGTAAGGAGGGGGTGGGCGAGGGGTGAAAATGACTGAGGGTGTCAACCTATTTGTTTATGATCAGTGATGAGTCCATACCTCAGATGAGCTTTTACCGGGGTTAGGGGGTGGGGGGGGGGGGTCATCTACAAAATGTCACTGTTCTATATTTTGTTGGAAAACCTGACTTTTACAGTGTATGCTCATATTTCAAACTCTCCCCCCTAGATCCACCCCTGATCAGCTGATAGGTTATGTAATGTGTTCATATATAGACAAGGTTCGGGGTTGATTAGAGCTAGCACACTTCTCGCAGGCCTTACTACACCCTTATGCCAAGACTTTATTATAGCTTAATTGCTTTATAACAGACCAACTCATGGCTCAATATTACTGTTGTTCTCTATTGATAAAAAAATGATATGAAAGAGTTATGATATTATATTGGGGGAGGGGGGCTTTATTCCTGAGGTCATATATATCATGTTTACTCATGATCGTTCAAATTATTACTGATTATTTAAAAAGTGTCAGGGAGACTGAATTTGAATCTTTTGTATTTTTCTAAAACAGGTGCACTTGTACTCATTGTACACAGATGGCTACAGAAACAGAATGTAAATGTTGCTAAGAGATTTCACAGGTCTGGGCAAAAGTTAAAGAACTGCAGGAATTGCAAGTGCAAACAGGCAAACCTTCTGAAGTGATCTGCATAACACAACATCCAGGTGTGGAGGCATTAGGAGGCCACATAAATTGTTTTATATGTAAACCTATACATTTACAGAATTTACAGAGTGGGGATTCACAGGTTAAAAACTTTGTCCCTCAATCACATAGACTTAGATGTGTCCACCTTCCTTTGAAGGTAATATGCCAGCAGAGCAGAATACAAATACAGATTTACTGTATTAACAAAATTGTATTTAAAAAAGGTTATTGTTAGTATATAGAAACGGCAAATTCCATTGATTAACCATCTGTTATTTGGCAATCCATTGATAAAAATTGTTGTATATGGTAAAAAAAACTGACCTACTGAGCCCTCCTCAACGCTAAACCCGAACACGGCATAACAATCAGACTATGTGCAGAAGAACGACCGTTTAGTAGGACATATATTCCCCTGCCCAGCTAGAACACGGAGGGGAAAACAAAACCCGAAGTGCCAACGTGCGAGAATGTTTCTGTGGCGCTTTGGTTCAGTGCTCGCCTCGCACGCAGCGGGCTGGGGTTAGATCCCCGAGGAGGCCGATTTAAGTTTTTGCTTTTCATGAATTCAAAGATAATATAAAATTTACACACGCAGGATCTCTGTCCCCGCAATTTTGCAAACGAACTTATTTTTTTTACAATTTACACTTACTTAAATAAGAATTCCCACAACCATACACCACACAACGCTTCACCATTCTGACTAGCCTGAAAAGACGTTAAGCTTACTCAGCTTACGGCAAGATATTTTGTTATGTCGTCTCATTGCCAACTGTCTTACGACAGTAACGTCTTGTTTTCAGGCTACATTCTGACAAGCTTTTATGCCACAGACGCAGCCTGTGTTGCATGTAGGTCAACATGCATGTAAGGTTAAAGAAACGTCTGCCTCGGTGTCCAGAGGTTGACTTGAGTGACGTTACAGAATCCAGACACGGCCGATGGCCGATGCCCCCCCCCACACACACACACACTCCCGGCTTCTATGGCTTATGGTAAACCGTGGCCAAAATCGGACAGGGCCCGTCCATCCTACAGCCATAGCACTTTGATAAATTTTTTGATGGACATATATGGGGAGATTAAGCATTAATCTATCAATGTCCACTGATGAATTAAGTCCTGTTAGTCATACGCCTTAGCTAGATAATGCATACATAGGCTTTGGACTTTGCATAAATTATGTATATAAAATAAATATCATAAAAATGAAAGGAAGTAAGCTTGATAAATTATAAAAAATATTAAAGTAGTACCCGTCATTGGTAAAGCAATTCTCACTGTGACATCTGAGTACCCTCAAGTTATAAAATTATGCCAGGGCATCTCTTAAGTGAAACTTAATAATGAACTTGAGTTTGGTTACCCCTTCTTTTTATTTTGCTTTATTGATGACGGATTAATTTACTATTTAAACATAGCTTGTGTTAAATTTCTATCGACTATTGAACTGTTAACAGTATGAAATGTTAATAATTTGCATAATTTTTTTTAAATATTAAATATCCATCCCTTAGTATCTAAAAAGGTAGTATGGTGAGGTATACATTTCTTTGGATTTTCTAAAAGCTATAATAACAATCAATCTCTTTAAAAGTTTAATAGTTTAAAAAGATTATGTTTTGGGCTAGTTGTAGCACTTGTCGTTGATGAAAAATAGTATCTCTATATTCTTTAGCATGCTACTAAAATCTGGCTATTGATATCCAATATGAGAATGTTGAAGAATTAATTTGTTTACTGTATTAATTTTCTGTTACAAATAGCTGAAATTTAAATGAACGATTTTTTCATGTTCTGATCATAGATAGATCATTCGAATTCATCATGGATTGAAGGAAGAGATGCACATGCCGACCATGTATACTGCAAGCTGAGACAGAGGCTGTAGCCATGCATGTATGTCAGAAATACTGTCGACTAGGCTGGGACAGAAATTTGATTTATTGATGATTATTGGTATGTTATAAGGTATTATTTTCTTCACTATATGATATAAGTATACAGGTAATATATATATATATATATACTAATACTTTGTAACTATCAATATGAAGATGGATAAATTTAAGTAAGATTGGTTTCTGATATGAAAGCATTAATTTGAGGGCTTCTTGTAAACTTGAATCAGCTGTTATATTAATTTTGCATTGCTTTTTAAAAAGAACTGATTTGTGTTAAACCAGTGGGAGGAGTACTGTGGAAGATGGTGTATCTCTGAATGCAGATGATGACGAATGAGGCTGGAATTCCACCTCCAGGTAAGTAGGTACACCAATCTCTGTGTTTCTGTTACAGTGCCGATATAAGCATGCCCCTTCAATTCAGAGTCTGGATGTCGTTTCAATGAGTTACTTCTAATCCTTGTGAGATCATAGCTCCTGCATGGCTCAGTGGCGGCAGATGGCCTTGTGAGATCATAGATCCTGCATGGCTCTATGGCGGCAGATGGCCTTGTGAGAGCATAGCTCCTGCATGGCTCTATGGCGGCAGATGGCCTTGTGAGAGCATAGCTCCTGCATGGCTATATGGCGGCAGATGGCCTTGTGAGATCATAGCTCCTGCATGGCTATATGGTGGCAGATGGCCTTGTGAGATCATAGCTCCTGCATGGCTCTATGGCGGCAGATGGCCTTGTGAGATCATAGCTCCTGCATGGCTCTATGGCGGCAGATGGCCTTGTGAGATCATAGCTCCTGCATGGCTCTGTGGTGGCAGATGGCCTTGTGAGATCATAGCTCCTGCATGGCTCTATGGCGGCAGATGGCCTTGTGAGATCATAGATCCCGCATGGCTCTATGGTGGCAGATGGCCTTGTGAGATCATATATCCTGCATGGCTCTATGGCGGCAGATGGCCTTGTGAGATCATAGCTCCTGCATGGCTCTATGGTGGCAGATGGCCTTGTGAGATCATAGCTCCTGCATGGCTCTATGACGGCAGATGGCCTTGTGAGATCATAGATCCCGCATGGCTCTATGGCGGCAGATGGCCTTGTGAGATCATAGCTCCTGCATGGCTCTATGGCGGCAGATGGCGTTGTGAGACCATAGATCCTGCATGGCTCTATGGCGGCAGATGGCCTTGCGGGATCATAGCTCCTGCATGGCTATATGGTGGCAGATGGCCTTGCGGGATCATAGCTCCTGCATGGCTATATGGTGGCAGATGGCCTTGTGAGATCATAGCTCCTGCATGGCTCTATGGCGGCAGATGGCCTTGTGAGATCATAGCTCCTGCATGGCTCTATGGCGGCAGATGGCCTTGTGAGATCATAGCTCCTGCATGGCTCTGTGGTGGCAGATGGCCTTGTGAGATCATAGCTCCTGCATGGCTCTATGGCGGCAGATGGCCTTGTGAGATCATAGATCCCGCATGGCTCTATGGTGGCAGATGGCCTTGTGAGATCATATATCCTGCATGGCTCTATGGCGGCAGATGGCCTTGTGAGATCATAGCTCCTGCATGGCTCTATGGTGGCAGATGGCCTTGTGAGATCATAGCTCCTGCATGGCTCTATGACGGCAGATGGCCTTGTGAGATCATAGATCCCGCATGGCTCTATGGCGGCAGATGGCCTTGTGAGATCATAGATCCTGCATGGCTCTATGGCGGCAGATGGCCTTGTGAGATCATAGCTCCTGCATGGCTATATGGTGGCAGATGGCCTTGCGGGATCATAGCTCCTGCATGGCTATATGGTGGCAGATGGCCTTGTGAGATCATATATCCTGCATGGCTCTATGGCGGCAGATGGCCTTGTGAGATCATAGCTCCTGCATGGCTCTATGGTGGCAGATGGCCTTGTGAGATCATAGCTCCTGCATGGCTCTATGGCGGCAGATGGCCTTGTGAGATCATAGCTCCTGCATGGCTCTATGGCGGAAGATGGCCTTGTGAGATCATAGCTCCTGCATGGCTCTATGGCGGCAGATGGCCTTGTGAGATCATAGCTCCTGCATGGCTCTGTGGCGGCAGATGGCCTTGAGAGAGCATAGCTCCTGCATGGCTCTATGGCGGCAGATGGCCTTGTGAGATCATAGCTCCTGCATGGCTATATGGCGGCAGATGGCCTTGTGAGATCATAGCTCCTGCATGGCTATATGGTGGCAGATGGCCTTGTGAGATCATAGCTCCTGCATAGCTCTATGGCGGCAGATGGCCTGGTGAGATCATAGCTCCAGCATGGCTCTATGGCGGCAGATGGCATTGTGAGATCATAGATCCCGCATGGCTATATGGCGGCAGATGGCCTTGTGAGATCATAGATCCTGCATGGCTCTATGGTGGCAGATGGCCTTGTGAGATCATAGATCCTGCATGGCTCTATGGCGGCAGATGGCCTTGTGAGAGCATAGCTCCTGCATGGCTCAGTGGCGGCAGATGGCCTTGTGAGATCATAGCTCCTGCATGGCTCAGTGGCGGCAGATGGCCTTGTTAGATCATAGATCCTGCATGGCTCTATGGTGGCAGATGGCCTTGTGAGATCATAGATCCTGCATGGCTCTATGGCGGCAGATGGCCTTGTGAGAGCATAGCTCCTGCATGGCTATATGGCGGCAGATGGCCTTGTGAGATCATAGCTCCTGCATGGCTCTATGGCGGCAGATGGCGTTGTGAGACCATAGATCCTGCATGGCTCTATGGCGGCAGATGGCCTTGTGAGATCATAGATCCTGCATGGCTCTATGGCGGCAGATGGCCTTGTGAGATCATAGATCCTGCATGGCTCTATGGCGGCAGATGGCCTTGTGAGATCATAGCTCCTGCATGGCTATATGGTGGCAGATGGCCTTACGGGATCATAGCTCCTGCATGGCTATATGGTGGCAGATGGCCTTGTGAGATCATATATCCTGCATGGCTCTATGGCGGCAGATGGCCTTGTGAGATCATAGCTCCTGCATGGCTCTATGGTGGCAGATGGCCTTGTGAGATCATAGCTCCTGCATGGCTCTATGGCGGCAGATGGCCTTGTGAGATCATAGCTCCTGCATGGCTCTATGGCGGCAGATGGCCTTGTGAGATCATAGCTCCTGCATGGCTCTATGGCGGCAGATGGCCTTGTGAGATCGTAGCTCCTGCATGGCTCTATGGCGGCAGATGGCCTTGTGAGATCATAGCTCCCGCATTGCTCTATGGCGGCAGATGGCCTTGTGAGATCATAGCTCCCGCATTGCTATATGGCGGCAGATGGCCTTGTGAGATCATAGCTCCCGCATGGCTCTATGGCGGCAGAAGGCCTTGTGAGATCATAGCTCCCGCATGGCTCTATGGCGGCAGATGGCCTTGTGAGATCATAGCTCCCGCATTGCTCTATGGCGGCAGATGGCCTTGTGAGATCATAGCTCCCGCATGGCTCTATGGCGGCAGATGGCCTTGTGAGATCATAGCTCCCGCATGGCTCTGTGGCGGCAGATGGCCTTGTGAGATCATAGCTCCCGCATTGCTCTATGGCGGCAGATGGCCTTGTGAGATCATAGCTCCCGCATGGCTCTATGGCGGCAGATGGCCTTGTGAGATCATAGCTCCTGCATGGCTCTATGGCGGCAGATGGCCTTGTGAGATCATAGCGCCTGCATGGCTCTATGGCGGCAGATGGCCTTGTGAGATCATAGCTCCTGCATGGCTCTATGGCGGAAGATGGCCTTGTGAGATCATAGCTCCTGCATGGCTCTATGGCGGCAGATGGCCTTGTGAGATCATAGCTCCTGCATGGCTCTGTGGCGGCAGATGGCCTTGAGAGAGCATAGCTCCTGCATGGCTCTATGGCGGCAGATGGCCTTGTGAGATCATAGCTCCTGCATGGCTATATGGCGGCAGATGGCCTTGTGAGATCATAGCTCCTGCATGGCTATATGGTGGCAGATGGCCTTGTGAGATCATAGCTCCTGCATAGCTCTATGGCGGCAGATGGCCTGGTGAGATCATAGCTCCTGCATGGCTCTATGGCGGCAGATGGCCTTGTGAGATCATAGATCCCGCATGGCTATATGGCGGCAGATGGCCTTGTGAGATCATAGATCCTGCATGGCTCTATGGTGGCAGATGGCCTTGTGAGATCATAGATCCTGCATGGCTCTATGGCGGCAGATGGCCTTGTGAGAGCATAGCTCCTGCATGGCTCAGTGGCGGCAGATGGCCTTGTGAGATCATATATCCTGCATGGCTCTATGGCGGCAGATGGCCTTGTGAGATCATAGCTCCTGCATGGCTCTATGGGAGCAGATGGCCTTGTGAGATCATAGCTCCTGCATGGCTCTATGGCGGCAGATGGCCTTGTGAGATCATAGCTCCTGCATGGCTCTATGGCGGAAGATGGCCTTGTGAGATCATAGCTCCTGCATGGCTCTATGGCGGCAGATGGCCTTGTGAGATCGTAGCTCCTGCATGGCTCTATGGCGGCAGATGGCCTTGTGAGATCATAGCTCCCGCATTGCTCTATGGCGGCAGATGGCCTTGTGAGATCATAGCTCCCGCATTGCTATATGGCGGCAGATGGCCTTGTGAGATCATAGCTCCCGCATTGCTCTATGGCGGCAGATGGCCTTGTGAGATCATAGCTCCCGCATGGCTCTATGGCGGCAGATGGCCTTGTGAGATCATAGCTCCTGCATGGCTCTATGGCGGCAGATGGCCTTGTGAGATCATAGCGCCTGCATGGCTCTATGGCGGCAGATGGCCTTGTGAGATCATAGCTCCTGCATGGCTCTATGGCGGAAGATGGCCTTGTGAGATCATAGCTCCTGCATGGCTCTATGGCGGCAGATGGCCTTGTGAGATCATAGCTCCTGCATGGCTCTGTGGCGGCAGATGGCCTTGAGAGAGCATAGCTCCTGCATGGCTCTATGGCGGCAGATGGCCTTGTGAGATCATAGCTCCTGCATGGCTATATGGCGGCAGATGGCCTTGTGAGATCATAGCTCCTGCATGGCTATATGGTGGCAGATGGCCTTGTGAGATCATAGCTCCTGCATAGCTCTATGGCGGCAGATGGCCTGGTGAGATCATAGCTCCTGCATGGCTCTATGGCGGCAGATGGCCTTGTGAGATCATATATCCCGCATGGCTATATGGCGGCAGATGGCCTTGTGAGATCATAGATCCTGCATGGCTCTATGGTGGCAGATGGCCTTGTGAGATCATAGATCCTGCATGGCTCTATGGCGGCAGATGGCCTTGTGAGAGCATAGCTCCTGCATGGCTCAGTGGCGGCAGATGGCCTTGTGAGATCATATATCCTGCATGGCTCTATGGCGGCAGATGGCCTTGTGAGATCATAGCTCCTGCATGGCTCTATGGTGGCAGATGGCCTTGTGAGATCATAGCTCCTGCATGGCTCTATGGCGGCAGATGGCCTTGTGAGATCATAGCTCCTGCATGGCTCTATGGCGGAAGATGGCCTTGTGAGATCATAGCTCCTGCATGGCTCTATGGCGGCAGATGGCCTTGTGAGATCGTAGCTCCTGCATGGCTCTATGGCGGCAGATGGCCTTGTGAGATCATAGCTCCCGCATTGCTCTATGGCGGCAGATGGCCTTGTGAGATCATAGCTCCCGCATTGCTATATGGCGGCAGATGGCCTTGTGAGATCATAGCTCCCGCATGGCTCTATGGCGGCAGAAGGCCTTGTGAGATCATAGCTCCCGCATGGCTCTATGGCGGCAGATGGCCTTTGTTAGATCATAGCTCCCGCATTGCTCTATGGCGGCAGATGGCCTTGTGAGATCATAGCTCCCGCATGGCTCTATGGCGGCAGATGGCCTTGTGAGATCATAGCTCCCGCATGGCTCTGTGGCGGCAGATGGCCTTGTGAGATCATAGCTCCCGCATTGCTCTATGGCGGCAGATGGCCTTGTGAGATCATAGCTCCCGCATGGCTCTATGGCGGCAGATGGCCTTGTGAGATCATAGCTCCTGCATGGCTCTATGGCGGCAGATGGCCTTGTGAGATCATAGCGCCTGCATGGCTCTATGGCGGCAGATGGCCTTGTGAGATCATAGCTCCTGCATGGCTCTATGGCGGAAGATGGCCTTGTGAGATCATAGCTCCTGCATGGCTCTATGGCGGCAGATGGCCTTGTGAGATCATAGCTCCTGCATGGCTCTGTGGCGGCAGATGGCCTTGAGAGAGCATAGCTCCTGCATGGCTCTATGGCGGCAGATGGCCTTGTGAGATCATAGCTCCTGCATGGCTATATGGCGGCAGATGGCCTTGTGAGATCATAGCTCCTGCATGGCTATATGGTGGCAGATGGCCTTGTGAGATCATAGCTCCTGCATAGCTCTATGGCGGCAGATGGCCTGGTGAAATCATAGCTCCTGCATGGCTCTATGGCGGCAGATGGCCTTGTGAGATCATAGATCCCGCATGGCTACATGGCGGCAGATGGCCTTGTGAGATCATAGATCCTGCATGGCTCTATGGTGGCAGATGGCCTTGTGAGATCATAGATCCTGCATGGCTCTATGGCGGCAGATGGCCTTGTGAGATCATAGCTCCTGCATGGCTCAGTGGCGGCAGATGGCCTTGTGAGATCATATATCCTGCATGGCTCTATGGCGGCAGATGGCCTTGTGAGATCATAGCTCCTGCATGGCTCTATGGTGGCAGATGGCCTTGTGAGATCATAGCTCCTGCATGGCTCTATGGCGGCAGATGGCCTTGTGAGATCATAGCTCCTGCATGGCTCTATGGTGGCAGATGGCCTTGTGAGATCATAGCTCCTGCATGGCTCTATGGCGGCAGATGGCCTTGTGAGATCGTAGCTCCTGCATGGCTCTATGGCGGCAGATGGCCTTGTGAGATCATAGCTCCCGCATTGCTCTATGGCGGCAGATGGCCTTGTGAGATCATAGCTCCTGCATGGCTCTGTGGCGGCAGATGGCCTTGTGAGAGCATAGCTCCTGCATGGCTCTATGGCGGCAGATGGCCTTGTGAGATCATAGCTCCTGCATGGCTATATGGCGGCAGATGGCCTTGTGAGATCATAGCTCCTGCATGGCTATATGGTGGCAGATGGCCTTGTGAGATCATAGCTCCTGCATAGCTCTATGGCGGCAGATGGCCTCGTGAGATCGTAGCTCCTGCATGGCTCTATGGCGGCAGATGGCCTTGTGAGATCATAGCTCCCGCATTGCTCTATGGCGGCAGATGGCCTTGTGAGATCATAGCTCCCGCATTGCTATATGGCGGCAGATGGCCTTGTGAGATCATAGCTCCCGCATGGCTCTATGACGGCAGAAGGCCTTGTGAGATCATAGCTCCCGCATGGCTCTATGGCGGCAGATGGCCTTGTGAGATCATAGCTCCCGCATTGCTCTATGGCGGCAGATGGCCTTGTGAGATCATAGCTCCCGCATGGCTCTATGGCGGCAGATGGCCTTGTGAGATCATAGCTCCCGCATGGCTCTGTGGCGGCAGATGGCCTTGTGAGATCATAGCTCCCGCATTGCTCTATGGCGGCAGATGGCCTTGTGAGATCATAGCTCCCGCATGGCTCTATGGCGGCAGATGGCCTTGTGAGATCATAGCTCCTGCATGGCTCTATGGCGGCAGATGGCCTTGTGAGATCATAGCTCCCGCATGGCTCTATGGCGGCAGATGGCCTTGTGAGATCATAGCTCTTGCATGGCTCTATGGTGGCAGATGGCCTTGTGAGATCATAGCTTCTGCATGGCTCTATGGTAGCAGATGGCCTTGTGAGATCAAAGCTCCTGTATGGCTCTATGGCGGCAGATGGCCTTGTGAGATCATAGCTCCTGCATGGCTCTATGGCGGCAGATGGCCTTGTGAGATCATAGCTCCTGCATGGCTCTATGGTGGCAGATGGCCTTGTGAGATCATAGCGCCTGCATGGCTCTATGGTGGCAGATGGCCTTGTGAGATCATAGATCCTGCATGGCTCTATGGTGGCAGATGGCCTTGTGAGATCATAGCTCCTGCATGGCTCTATGGCGGCAGATGGCCTTGTGAGATCATAGCTTCCGCATGGCTCTATGGCGGCAGATGGCCTTGTGAGATCATAGCTCCTGCATGGCTCTATGGCGGCAGATGGCCTTGTGAGATCATAGATCCTGCATGGCTCTATGGCGGCAGATGGCCTTGTGAGATCATAGCTCCTGCATGGCTCTATGGCGGCAGATGGCCTTGTGAGATCATAGCTCCTGCAGGCTCTATGGCGGCAGATGGCCTTGTGAGATCATAGCTCCTGCATGGCTCTATGGCGGCAGATGGCCTTGTGAGATCATAGATCCTGCATGGCTCTATAGCGGCAGATGGCCTTGTGAGATCATAGCTCCTGCATGGCTCTATGGTGGCAGATAGCCTTGTGAGATCATAGCTCCTGCATGGCTCTATGGCGGCAGATAGCCTTGTGAGATCATAGCTCCTGCATGGCTCTATGGTGGCAGATGGCCTTGTGAGATCATAGCTCCTGCATGGCTCTATGGCGGCAGATGGCCTTGTGAGATCATAGTTCCTGCATGGCTCTATGGTGGCAGGTGGCCTTGTGAGAGCATAGCTCCTGCATGGCTCTATGGCGGCAGATGGCCTTGTGAGATCATAGCTCCTGCATGGCTCTGTGGCGGCAGATGGCCTTGTGAGAGCATAGCTCCAGCATGGCTCTATGGCGGCAGATGGCCTTGTGAGATCATAGCTCCTGCATGGCTATATGGCGGCAGATGGCCTTGTGAGATCATAGCTCCTGCATGGCTATATGGTGGCAGATGGCCTTGTGAGATCATAGCTCCTGCATAGCTCTATGGCGGCAGATGGCCTCGTGAGATCGTAGCTCCTGCATGGCTCTATGGCGGCAGATGGCCTTGTGAGATCATAGCTCCCGCATTGCTCTATGGCGGCAGATGGCCTTGTGAGATCATAGCTCCCGCATTGCTATATGGCGGCAGATGGCCTTGTGAGATCATAGCTCCCGCATGGCTCTATGGCGGCAGAAGGCCTTGTGAGATCATAGCTCCCGCATGGCTCTATGGCGGCAGATGGCCTTGTGAGATCATAGCTCCCGCATTGCTCTATGGCGGCAGATGGCCTTGTGAGATCATAGCTCCCGCATGGCTCTATGGCGGCAGATGGCCTTGTGAGATCATAGCTCCCGCATGGCTCTGTGGCGGCAGATGGCCTTGTGAGATCATAGCTCCCGCATTGCTCTATGGCGGCAGATGGCCTTGTGAGATCATAGCTCCCGCATGGCTCTATGGCGGCAGATGGCCTTGTGAGATCATAGCTCCTGCATGGCTCTATGGCGGCAGATGGCCTTGTGAGATCATAGCTCCCGCATGGCTCTATGGCGGCAGATGGCCTTGTGAGATCATAGCTCTTGCATGGCTCTATGGTGGCAGATGGCCTTGTGAGATCATAGCTTCAGCATGGCTCTATGGTAGCAGATGGCCTTGTGAGATCAAAGCTCCTGTATGGCTCTATGGCGGCAGATGGCCTTGTGAGATCATAGCTCCTGCATGGCTCTATGGCGGCAGATGGCCTTGTGAGATCATAGCTCCTGCATGGCTCTATGGTGGCAGATGGCCTTGTGAGATCATAGCGCCTGCATGGCTCTATGGTGGCAGATGGCCTTGTGAGATCATAGATCCTGCATGGCTCTATGGTGGCAGATGGCCTTGTGAGATCATAGCTCCTGCATGGCTCTATGGCGGCAGATGGCCTTGTGAGATCATAGCTTCCGCATGGCTCTATGGCGGCAGATGGCCTTGTGAGATCATAGCTCCTGCATGGCTCTATGGCGGCAGATGGCCTTGTGAGATCATAGATCCTGCATGGCTCTATGGCGGCAGATGGCCTTGTGAGATCATAGCTCCTGCATGGCTCTATGGCGGCAGATGGCCTTGTGAGATCATAGCTCCTGCAGGCTCTATGGCGGCAGATGGCCTTGTGAGATCATAGCTCCTGCATGGCTCTATGGCGGCAGATGGCCTTGTGAGATCATAGATCCTGCATGGCTCTATAGCGTCAGATGGCCTTGTGAGATCATAGCTCCTGCATGGCTCTATAACGGCAGATGGCCTTGTGAGATCATAGATCCTGCATGGCTCTATGGCGGCAGATGGCCTTGTGAGATCATAGCTCCTGCATGGCTCTATGGCGGCAGATAGCCTTGTGAGATCATAGCTCCTGCATGGCTCTATGGCGGCAGATGGCCTTGTGAGATCATAGCTCCTGCATGGCTCTATGGCGGCAGATGGCCTTGTGAGATCATAGCTCCTGCATGGCTCTGTGGCGGCAGATGGCCTTGAGAGAGCATAGCTCCTGCATGGCTCTATGGCGGCAGATGGCCTTGTGAGATCATAGCTCCTGCATGGCTATATGGCGGCAGATGGCTTTGTGAGATCATAGCTCCTGCATGGCTATATGGTGGCAGATGGCCTTGTGAGATCATAGCTCCTGCATAGCTCTATGGCGGCAGATGGCCTGGTGAGATCATAGCTCCTGCATGGCTCTATGGCGGCAGATGGCCTTGTGAGATCATAGCTCCCGCATTGCTCTATGGCGGCAGATGGCCTTGTGAGATCATAGCTCCCGCATGGCTCTATGGCGGCAGATGGCCTTGTGAGATCATAGCTCCTGCATGGCTCTATGGTGGCAGATGGCCTTGTGAGATCATAGCTCCTGCATGGCTCTATGGTGGCAGATAGCCTTGTGAGATCATAGCTCCTGCATGGCTCTATGGCGGCAGATAGCCTTGTGAGATCATAGCTCCTGCATGGCTCTATGGTGGCAGATGGCCTTGTGAGATCATAGCTCCTGCATGGCTCTATGGCGGCAGATGGCCTTGTGAGATCATAGCTCCTGCATGGCTCTATGGCGGCAGATGGCCTTGTGAGATCATAGATCCTGCATGGCTCTATGGCGGCAGATGGCCTTGTGAGATCATAGCTCCTGCATGGCTCTATGACGGCAGATGGCCTTGTGAGATCATAGATCCTGCATGGCTCTATGGCGGCAGATGGCCTTGTGAGATCATAGCTCCTGCATGGCTCTATGGCGGCAGATAGCCTTGTGAGATCATAGCTCCTGCATGGCTCTATGGCGGCAGATGGCCTTGTGAGATCATAGCTCCTGCATGGCTCTATGGCGGCAGATGGCCTTGTGAGATCATAGCTCCTGCATGGCTCTATGGCGGCAGATGGCCTTGTGAGATCATAGCTCCTGCATGGGTCTGTGGTGGCAGATGGCCTTGTGAGATCATAGCTCCCGCATGGCTCTATGGCGGCAGATGGCCTTGTGAGATCATAGATCCTGCATGGCTCTATGGCGGCAGATGGCCTTGTGAGATCATAGCTCCTGCATAGCTCTATGGCGGCAGATGGCCTTGTGAGATCATATATCCTGCATGGCTCTATGGCGGCAGATGGCCTTGTGAGATCATAGCTCCAGCATAGCTCTATGGCGGCAGATGGCCTTGTGAGATCATATATCCTGCATGGCTCTAGGGCGGCAGATGGCCTTGTGAGATCATAGCTCCTCCATGGCTCTATGGCGGCAGATGGCCTTGTGAGATCATAGATCCTGCATGGCTTTATGGTAGCAGATGGCCTTGTGAGATCATAGCTCCTCCATGGCTCTATGGCGGCAGATGGCCTTGTGAGATCATAGATCCTGCATGGCTCTATGGTGGCAGATGGCCTTGTGAGATCATAGCTCCTGCATGGCTCTATGACGGCAGATGGCCTTATGAGATCATAGATCCTGCATGGCTCTGTGGCGGCAGATGGCCTTGTGAGATCATAGATCCTGCATGGCTCTGTGGCGGCAGATGGCCTTGTGAGATCATAGCTATTGCATGGCTCTGTGGCGGCAGATGGCCTTGTGAGATCATAGATCCTGCATGGCTCTGTGGCGGCAGATGGCCTTGTGAGATCATAGATCCTGCATGGCTCTGTGGCGGCAGATGGCCTTATGAGATCATAGATCCTGCATGGCTCTGTGGCGGCAGATGGCCTTATGAGATCATAGATCCTGCATGGCTCTGTGGTGGCAGATGGCCTTGTGAGATCATAGATCCTGCATGGCTCTGTGGCGGCAGATGGCCTTGTGAGATCATAGATCCTGCATGGCTCTGTGGTGGCAGATGGCCTTGTGAGATCATAGCTCCTGCATGGCTCTGTGGCGGCAGATGGCCTTGTGAGATCATAGCTCCTGCATGGCTCTGTGGTGGCAGATGGCCTTGTGAGATCATAGCTCCTGCATGGCTCTAGGACGGCAGATGGCTTTATGAGATCATAGATCCTGCATGGCTCTGTGGCGTCAGATGGCATTGTGAGATCATAGATCCTGCATGGCTCTATAGTGGCAGATGGCCTTGTGAGATCATAGATCCTGCATGGCTCTGTGGTGGCAGATGGCCTTGTGAGATCATAGATCCTGCATGGCTCTGTGGCGGCAGATGGCCTTGTGAGATCATAGATCCTGCATGGCTCTGTGGCGGCAGATGGCCTTGTGAGATCATACCTCCTGCATGGCTCTGTGGCGGCAGATGGCCTTGTGAGATCATAGCTCCTGCATGGCTCTGTGGTGGCAGATGGCCTTGTGAGATCATAGCTCCTGCATGGCTCTGTGGCGGCAGATGGCCTTGTGAGATCATAGCTCCTGCATGGCTCTGTGGCGGCAGATGGCCTTGTGAGAGCATAGCTCCTGCATGGCTCTATGACGGCAGATGGCCTTGTGAGATCATAGCTCCTGCATGGCTCTATGACGGCAGATGGCCTTGTGAGATCATAGCTCCTGCATGGCTCTATGAAGGCAGATGGCCTTGTGAGATCATAGCTCCTGCATAGCTCTATGGCGGCAGATGGCCTTGTGAGGTCATAGCTCCCGCATGGCTCTATGGCGGCAGATGGCCTTGTGAGATCATAGCTCCTGCATGGCTCTATGGTGGCAGATGGCCTTGTGAGATCATAGCTCCTGCATGGCTCTATGGTGGCAGATAGCCTTGTGAGATCATAGCTCCTGCATGGCTCTATGGCGGCAGATAGCCTTGTGAGATCATAGCTCCTGCATGGCTCTATGGTGGCAGATGGCCTTGTGAGATCATAGCTCCTGCATGGCTCTATGGCGGCAGATGGCCTTGTGAGATCATAGCTCCTGCATGGCTCTATGGCGGCAGATGGCCTTGTGAGATCATAGATCCTGCATGGCTCTATGGCGGCAGATGGCCTTGTGAGATCATAGCTCCTGCATGGCTCTATGACGGCAGATGGCCTTGTGAGATCATAGATCCTGCATGGCTCTATGGCGGCAGATGGCCTTGTGAGATCATAGCTCCTGCATGGCTCTATGGCGGCAGATAGCCTTGTGAGATCATAGCTCCTGCATGGCTCTATGGCGGCAGATGGCCTTGTGAGATCATAGCTCCTGCATGGCTCTATGGCGGCAGATGGCCTTGTGAGATCATAGCTCCTGCATGGCTCTGTGGTGGCAGATGGCCTTGTGAGATCATAGCTCCCGCATGGCTCTATGGCGGCAGATGGCCTTGTGAGATCATAGATCCTGCATGGCTCTATGGCGGCAGATGGCCTTGTGAGATCATAGCTCCTGCATAGCTCTATGGCGGCAGATGGCCTTGTGAGATCATATATCCTGCATGGCTCTATGGCGGCAGATGGCCTTGTGAGATCATAGCTCCAGCATAGCTCTATGGCGGCAGATGGCCTTGTGAGATCATATATCCTGCATGGCTCTATGGCGGCAGATGGCCTTGTGAGATCATAGCTCCTCCATGGCTCTATGGCGGCAGATGGCCTTGTGAGATCATAGATCCTGCATGGCTTTTTGGTAGCAGATGGCCTTGTGAGATCATAGCTCCTCCATGGCTCTATGGCGGCAGATGGCCTTGTGAGATCATAGATCCTGCATGGCTCTATGGTGGCAGATGGCCTTGTGAGATCATAGCTCCTGCATGGCTCTATGACGGCAGATGGCCTTATGAGATCATAGATCCTGCATGGCTCTGTGGCGGCAGATGGCCTTGTGAGATCATAGATCCTGCATGGCTCTGTGGCGGCAGATGGCCTTGTGAGATCATAGCTATTGCATGGCTCTGTGGCGGCAGATGGCCTTGTGAGATCATAGATCCTGCATGGCTCTGTGGCGGCAGATGGCCTTGTGAGATCATAGATCCTGCATGGCTCTGTGGCGGCAGATGGCCTTATGAGATCATAGATCCTGCATGGCTCTGTGGCGGCAGATGGCCTTATGAGATCATAGATCCTGCATGGCTCTGTGGTGGCAGATGGCCTTGTGAGATCATAGATCCTGCATGGCTCTGTGGCGGCAGATGGCCTTGTGAGATCATAGATCCTGCATTCCTCTGTGGTGGCAGATGGCCTTGTGAGATCATAGATCCTGCATGGCTCTGTGGTGGCAGATGGCCTTGTGAGATCATAGCTCCTGCATGGCTCTGTGGCGGCAGATGGCCTTGTGAGATCATAGCTCCTGCATGGCTCTGTGGTGGCAGATGGCCTTGTGAGATCATAGCTCCTGCATGGCTCTATGACGGCAGATGGCTTTATGAGATCATAGATCCTGCATGGCTCTGTGGCGTCAGATGGCATTGTGAGATCATAGATCCTGCATGGCTCTATAGTGGCAGATGGCCTTGTGAGATCATAGATCCTGCATGGCTCTGTGGCGGCAGATGGCCTTGTGAGATCATAGATCCTGCATGGCTCTGTGGCGGCAGATGGCCTTGTGAGATCATAGCTCCTGCATGGCTCTGTGGCGGCAGATGGCCTTGTGAGATCATAGCTCCTGCATGGCTCTGTGGTGGCAGATGGCCTTGTGAGATCATAGCTCCTGCATGGCTCTGTGGCGGCAGATGGCCTTGTGAGATCATAGCTCCTGCATGGCTCTGTGGCGGCAGATGGCCTTGTGAGAGCATAGCTCCTGCATGGCTCTATGACGGCAGATGGCCTTGTGAGATCATAGCTCCTGCATGGCTCTATGACGGCAGATGGCCTTGTGAGATCATAGCTCCTGCATGGCTCTATGACGGCAGATGGCCTTGTGAGATCATAGCTCCTGCATAGCTCTATGACGGCAGATGGCCTTGTGAGATCATAGCTCCTGCATAGCTCTATGACGGCAGATGGCCTTGTGAGATCATAGATCCCGCATGGCTCTATGGCGGCAGATGGCCTTGTGAGATCATAGCTCCTGCGTGGCGCTATGGCGGCAGATGGCCTTGTGAGAGCATAGTCCCTGCAATGGCTCTATGGCGGCAGATGGCCTTGTGAGATCATAGCTCCCGCATGGTTCTATGGCGGCAGATGGCCTTGTGAGATCATAGCTCCTGCATGGCTATATAGTGACAGATGGCCTTGTGAGATCATAGCTCCGGCATGGCTCTATGGTGACAGATGACCTTGTGAGATCATAGCTCCCGCATGGCTCTATTGTGGCAGATGGCCTTGTGAGATCATAGCTCCCGCATGGCTCTATGGCGGCAGATGGCCTTGTGAGATCATAGCTCCTGCATGGCTCTATTGTGACAGATGGCCTTGTGAGATCATAGCTCCTGCATGGCTCTATGGCGGCAGATGGCCTTGTGAGATCATAGCTCCCGCATGGTTCTATGGCGGCAGATGGCCTTGTGAGATCATAGCTCCTGCATGGCTATATGGTGACAGATGGCCTTGTGAGATCATAGCTCCTGCATGGCTCTGTGGTGGCAGATGGCCTTGTGAGATCATAGCTCCCGCATGGCTCTATGGCGGCAGATGGCCTTGTCAGATCATAGCTCCCGCATGGCTCTATGGCGGCAGATGGCCTTGTGAGATCATAGCTCCTGCATGGCTCTATAGTGACAGATGGCCTTTTGAGATCATAGCTCCTGCATGGCTCTATGGTGACAGATGGCCTTGTGAGATCATAGATCCTGCATGGCTCTATGGCGGCAGATGGTCTTGTGAGATCATAGATCCTGCATGGCTCTATGGCGGCAGATGTCCTTGTGAGATCATAGATCCTGCATGGCTCTATGGCGGCAGATGGCCTTGTAAGATCATAGCTCCTGCATGGCTCTATGGCGGCAGATGGCCTTGTGAGATCATAGCTCCTGCATGGCTCTGTGGCGGCAGATGGCCTTGTGAGATCATAGCTCCTGCATGGCTCTGTGGTGGCAGATGGCCTTGTGAGATCATAGCTCCTGCATGGCTCTATGGCGGCAGATGGCGTTGTGAGATCATAGCTCCTGCATGGCTCTATGGCGGCAGATGGCCTTGTGAGATCATAGCTCCTGCATGGCTCTATGGCGGCAGATGGCCTTGTGAGATCATAGATCCTGCATGGCTCTATGGCGCCAGATGGCCTTGCGAGATCATAGCTCCTGCATGGCTCTATGGCGGCAGATGGCCTTGTGAGATCATAGCTCCTGCATGGCTCAATGGTGGCAGATGGACTTGTGAGATCATAGCTCCTGCATGGCTCTGTGGTGGCAGATGGCCTTGTGAGATCATAGCTCCCGCATGGCTCTATGGCGGCAGATGGCCTTGTGAGATCATAGCTCCTCCATGGCTCTATGGCGGCAGATGGCCTTGTGAGATCATAGATCCTGCATGGCTCTATGGCGGCAGACGGCCTTGTGAGATCATAGCTCCTGCATAGCTCTATGGCGGCAGATGGCCTTGTGAGGTCATATATCCTGCATGGCTCTATGGTGGCAGATGGCCTTGTGAGATCATAGCTCCTGCATAGCTCTATGGCGGCAGATGGCCTTGTGAGATCATATATCCTGCATGGCTCTATGGCGGCAGATGGCCTTGTGAGATCATAGATCCTCCATGGCTCTATGGCGGCAGATGGCCTTGTGAGATCATAGATCCTGCATGGCTCTATGGTAGCAGATGGCCTTGTGAGATCATAGCTCCTCCATGGCTCTATGGCGGCAGATGGCCTTGTGAGATCATAGATCCTGCATGGCTCTATGGTGGCAGATGGCCTTGTGAGATCATAGCTCCTGCATGGCTCTATGACGGCAGATGGCCTTATGAAATCATAGATCCTGCATGGCTCTGTGGCGGCAGATGGCCTTGTGAGATCATAGCTCCTGCATGGCTCTATGGCGGCAGATGGCCTTGTGAGATCATAGCTCCTGCATGGCTCTATGGCGGCAGATGGCCTTGTGAGATCATAGCTCCTGCATGGCTCTGTGGTGGCAGATGGCCTTGTGAGATCATAGCTCCCGCATGGCTCTATGGCGGCAGATGGCCTTGTGAGATCATAGATCCTGCATGGCTCTATGGCGGCAGATGGCCTTGTGAGATCATAGCTCCTGCATAGCTCTATGGCGGCAGATGGCCTTGTGAGATCATATATCCTGCATGGCTCTATGGCGGCAGATGGCCTTGTGAGATCATAGCTCCAGCATAGCTCTATGGCGGCAGATGGCCTTGTGAGATCATATATCCTGCATGGCTCTATGGCGGCAGATGGCCTTGTGAGATCATAGCTCCTCCATGGCTCTATGGCGGCAGATGGCCTTGTGAGATCATAGATCCTGCATGGCTTTATGGTAGCAGATGGCCTTGTGAGATCATAGCTCCTCCATGGCTCTATGGCGGCAGATGGCCTTGTGAGATCATAGATCCTGCATGGCTCTATGGTGGCAGATGGCCTTGTGAGATCATAGCTCCTGCATGGCTCTATGACGGCAGATGGCCTTATGAGATCATAGATCCTGCATGGCTCTGTGGCGGCAGATGGCCTTGTAAGATCATAGATCCTGCATGGCTCTGTGGCGGCAGATGGCCTTGTGAGATCATAGCTATTGCATGGCTCTGTGGCGGCAGATGGCCTTGTGAGATCATAGATCCTGCATGGCTCTGTGGCGGCAGATGGCCTTGTGAGATCATAGATCCTGCATGGCTCTGTGGCGGCAGATGGCCTTATGAGATCATAGATCCTGCATGGCTCTGTGGCGGCAGATGGCCTTATGAGATCATAGATCCTGCATGGCTCTGTGGTGGCAGATGGCCTTGTGAGATCATAGATCCTGCATGGCTCTGTGGCGGCAGATGGCCTTGTGAGATCATAGATCCTGCATGGCTCTGTGGTGGCAGATGGCCTTGTGAGATCATAGCTTCTGCATGGCTCTATGGTAGCAGATGGCCTTGTGAGATCAAAGCTCCTGTATGGCTCTATGGCGGCAGATGGCCTTGTGAGATCATAGCTCCTGCATGGCTCTATGGCGGCAGATGGCCTTGTGAGATCATAGCTCCTGCATGGCTCTATGGTGGCAGATGGCCTTGTGAGATCATAGCGCCTGCATGGCTCTATGGTGGCAGATGGCCTTGTGAGATCATAGATCCTGCATGGCTCTATGGTGGCAGATGGCCTTGTGAGATCATAGCTCCTGCATGGCTCTATGGCGGCAGATGGCCTTGTGAGATCATAGCTTCCGCATGGCTCTATGGCGGCAGATGGCCTTGTGAGATCATAGCTCCTGCATGGCTCTATGGCGGCAGATGGCCTTGTGAGATCATAGATCCTGCATGGCTCTATGGCGGGAGATGGCCTTGTGAGATCATAGCTCCTGCATGGCTCTATGGCGGCAGATGGTCTTGTGAGATCATAGCTCCTGCATGGCTCTGTGGTGGCAGATGGCCTTGTGAGATCATAGCTCCTGCATGGCTCTATGGCGGCAGATGGCCTTGTGAGATCATAGCTCCCGCATGGTTCTATGGCGGCAGATGGCCTTGTGAGATCATAGCTCCTGCATGGCTATATGGTGACAGATGGCCTTGTGAGATCATAGCTCCTGCATGGCTCTGTGGTGGCAGATGGCCTTGTGAGATCATAGCTCCCGCATGGCTCTATGGCGGCAGATGGCCTTGTCAGATCATAGCTCCCGCATGGCTCTATGGCGGCAGATGGCCTTGTGAGATCATAGCTCCTGCATGGCTCTATGGTGACAGATGGCCTTTTGAGATCATAGCTCCTGCATGGCTCTATGGTGACAGATGGCCTTGTGAGATCATAGATCCTGCATGGCTCTATGGCGGCAGATGGTCTTGTGAGATCATAGATCCTGCATGGCTCTATGGCGGCAGATGTCCTTGTGAGATCATAGATCCTGCATGGCTCTATGGCGGCAGATGGCCTTGTAAGATCATAGCTCCTGCATGGCTCTATGGCGGCAGATGGCCTTGTGAGATCATAGCTCCTGCATGGCTCTGTGGCGGCAGATGGCCTTGTGAGATCATAGCTCCTGCATGGCTCTGTGGTGGCAGATGGCCTTGTGAGATCATAGCTCCTGCATGGCTCTATGGCGGCAGATGGCGTTGTGAGATCATAGCTCCTGCATGGCTCTATGGCGGCAGATGGCCTTGTGAGATCATAGCTCCTGCATGGCTCTATGGCGGCAGATGGCCTTGTGAGATCATAGAACCTGCATGGCTCTGTGGTGGCAGATGGCCTTGTGAGATCATAGATCCTGCATGGCTCTGTGGCGGCAGATGGCCTTGTGAGATCATAGATCCTGCATGGCTCTGTGGTGGCAGATGGCCTTGTGAGATCATAGATTTTGCATGGCTCTGTGGTGGCAGATGGCCTTGTGAGATCATAGCTCCTGCATGGCTCTGTGGCGGCAGATGGCCTTGTGAGATCATAGCTCCTGCATGGCTCTGTGGTGGCAGATGGCCTTGTGAGATCATAGCTCCTGCATGGCTCTATGACGGCAGATGGCTTTATGAGATCATAGATCCTGCATGGCTCTGTGGCTTCAGATGGCCTTGTGAGATCATAGATCCTGCATGGCTCTATAGTGGCAGATGGCCTTGTGAGATCATAGATACTGCATGGCTCTATGGCGGCAGATGTCCTTGTGAGATCATAGATCCTGCATGGCTCTATGGCGGCAGATGGCCTTGTAAGATCATAGCTCCTGCATGGCTCTATGGCGGCAGATGGCCTTGTGAGATCATAGCTCCTGCATGGCTCTGTGGCGGCAGATGGCCTTGTGAGATCATAGCTCCTGCATGGCTCTGTGGTGGCAGATGGCCTTGTGAGATCATAGCTCCTGCATGGCTCTATGGCGGCAGATGGCGTTGTGAGATCATAGCTCCTGCATGGCTATATGGTGACAGATGGCCTTGTGAGATCATAGCTCCTGCATGGCTCTGTGGTGGCAGATGGCCTTGTGAGATCATAGCTCCCGCATGGCTCTATGGCGGCAGATGGCCTTGTCAGATCATAGCTCCCGCATGGCTCTATGGCGGCAGATGGCCTTGTGAGATCATAGCTCCTGCATGGCTCTATGGTGACAGATGGCCTTTTGAGATCATAGCTCCTGCATGGCTCTATGGTGAGAGATGGCCTTGTGAGATCATAGATCCTGCATGGCTCTATGGCGGCAGATGGTCTTGTGAGATCATAGATCCTGCATGGCTCTATGGCGGCAGATGTCCTTGTGAGATCATAGATCCTGCATGGCTCTATGGCGGCAGATGGCCTTGTAAGATCATAGCTCCTGCATGGCTCTATGGCGGCAGATGGCCTTGTGAGATCATAGCTCCCGCATGGTTCTATGGCGGCAGATGGCCTTGTGAGATCATAGCTCTTGCATGGCTCTGTGGTGGCAGATGGCCTTGTGAGATCATAGCTCCCGCATGGCTCTATGGCGGCAGATGGCCTTGTCAGATCATAGCTCCCGCATGGCTCTATGGCGGCAGATGGCCTTGTGAGATCATAGCTCCCGCATGGCTCTATGGCGGCAGATGGCCTTGTGAGATCATAGCTCCTGCATGGCTCTATGGCGGCAGATGGCCTTGTGAGATCATAGCTCCCGCATGGCTCTATGGCGGCAGATGGCCTTGTGAGATCATAGCTCTTGCATGGCTCTATGGTGGCAGATGGCCTTGTGAGATCATAGCTTCTGCATGGCTCTATGGTAGCAGATGGCCTTGTGAGATCAAAGCTCCTGTATGGCTCTATGGCGGCAGATGGCCTTGTGAGATCATAGCTCCTGCATGGCTCTATGGCGGCAGATGGCCTTGTGAGATCATAGCTCCTGCATGGCTCTATGGTGGCAGATGGCCTTGTGAGATCATAGCGCCTGCATGGCTCTATGGTGGCAGATGGCCTTGTGAGATCATAGATCCTGCATGGCTCTATGGTGGCAGATGGCCTTGTGAGATCATAGCTCCTGCATGGCTCTATGGCGGCAGATGGCCTTGTGAGATCATAGCTTCCGCATGGCTCTATGGCGGCAGATGGCCTTGTGAGATCATAGCTCCTGCATGGCTCTATGGCGGCAGATGGCCTTGTGAGATCATAGATCCTGCATGGCTCTATGGCGGGAGATGGCCTTGTGAGATCATAGCTCCTGCATGGCTCTATGGCGGCAGATGGCCTTGTGAGATCATAGCTCCTGCAGGCTCTATGGCGGCAGATAGCCTTGTGAGATCATAGCTCCTGCATGGCTCTATGGCGGCAGATGGCCTTGTGAGATCATAGATCCTGCATGGCTCTATAGCGTCAGATGGCCTTGTGAGATCATAGCTCCTGCATGGCTCTATAACGGCAGATGGCCTTGTGAGATCATAGATCCTGCATGGCTCTATGGCGGCAGATGGCCTTGTGAGATCATAGCTCCTGCATGGCTCTATGGCGGCAGATAGCCTTGTGAGATCATAGCTCCTGCATGGCTCTATGGCGGCAGATGGCCTTGTGAGATCATAGCTCCTGCATGGCTCTATGGCGGCAGATGGCCTTGTGAGATCATAGCTCCTGCATGGCTCTGTGGCGGCAGATGGCCTTGAGAGAGCATAGCTCCTGCATGGCTCTATGGCGGCAGATGGCCTTGTGAGATCATAGCCACTGCATGGCTATATGGCGGCAGATGGCTTTGTGAGATCATAGCTCCTGCATGGCTATATGGTGGCAGATGGCCTTGTGAGATCATAGCTCCTGCATAGCTCTATGGCGGCAGATGGCCTTGTGAGATCATAGCTCCTGCATGGCTCTATGGCGGCAGATGGCCTTGTGAGATCATAGCTCCCGCATTGCTCTATGGCGGCAGATGGCCTTGTGAGATCATAGCTCCCGCATGGCTCTATGGCGGCAGATGGCCTTGTGAGATCATAGCTCCTGCATGGGTCTATGGTGGCAGATGGCCTTGTGAGATCATAGCTCCTGCATGGCTCTATGGTGGCAGATAGCCTTGTGAGATCATAGCTCCTGCATGGCTCTATGGCGGCAGATAGCCTTGTGAGATCATAGCTCCTGCATGGCTCTATGGCGGCAGATGGCCTTGTGAGATCATAGCTCCTGCATGGCTCTATGGCGGCAGATGGCCTTGTGAGATCATAGCTCCTGCATGGCTCTATGGCGGCAGATGGCCTTGTGAGATCATAGATCCTGCATGGCTCTATGGCGGCAGATGGCCTTGTGAGATCATAGCTCCTGCATGGCTCTATGACGGCAGATGGCCTTGTGAGATCATAGCTCCTGCATGGCTCTATGGCGGCAGATGGCCTTGGGAGATCATAGCTCCTGCATGGCTCTATGGCGGCAGATGGCCTTGTGAGATCATAGCTCCTGCATGGCTCTATGGCGGCAGATGGCCTTGTGAGATCATAGCTCCTGCATGGCTCTGTGGTGGCAGATGGCCTTGTGAGATCATAGCTCCCGCATGGCTCTATGGCGGCAGATGGCCTTGTGAGATCATAGATCCTGCATGGCTCTATGGCGGCAGATGGCCTTGTGAGATCATAGCTCCTGCATAGCTCTATGGCGGCAGATGGCCTTGTGAGATCATATATCCTGCATGGCTCTATGGCGGCAGATGGCCTTGTGAGATCTTAGCTCCAGCATAGCTCTATGGCGGCAGATGGCCTTGTGAGATCATATATCCTGCATGGCTCTATGGCGGCAGATGGCCTTGTGAGATCATAGCTCCTCCATGGCTCTATGGCGGCAGATGGCCTTGTGAGATCATAGATCCTGCATGGCTTTATGGTAGCAGATGGCCTTGTGAGATCATAGCTCCTCCATGGCTCTATGGCGGCAGATGGCCTTGTGAGATCATAGATCCTGCATGGCTCTATGGTGGCAGATGGCCTTGTGAGATCATAGCTCCTGCATGGCTCTATGACGGCAGATGGCCTTATGAGATCATAGATCCTGCATGGCTCTGTGGCGGCAGATGGCCTTGTGAGATCATAGATCCTGCATGGCTCTGTGGCGGCAGATGGCCTTGTGAGATCATAGCTCTTGCATGGCTCTGTGGCGGCAGATGGCCTTGTGAGATCATAGATCCTGCATGGCTCTGTGGCGGCAGATGGCCTTGTGAGATCATAGATCCTGCATGGCTCTGTGGCGGCAGATGGCCTTGTGAGATCATAGATCCTGCATGGCTCTGTGGCGGCAGATGGCCTTATGAGATCATAGATCCTGCATGGCTCTGTGGTGGCAGATGGCCTTGTGAGATCATAGATCCTGCATGGCTCTGTGGCGGCAGATGGCCTTGTGAGATCATAGATCCTGCATGGCTCTGTGGTGGCAGATGGCCTTGTGAGATCATAGATCCTGCATGGCTCTGTGGTGGCAGATGGCCTTGTGAGATCATAGCTCCTGCATGGCTCTGTGGCGGCAGATGGCCTTGTGAGATCATAGCTCCTGCATGGCTCTGTGGTGGCAGATGGCCTTGTGAGATCATAGCTCCTGCACGGCTCTATGACGGCAGATGGCTTTATGAGATCATAGATCCTGCATGGCTCTGTGGCGTCAGATGGCATTGTGAGATCATAGATCCTGCATGGCTCTATAGTGGCAGATGGCCTTGTGAGATCATAGATCCTGCATGGCTCTGTGGTGGCAGATGGCCTTGTGAGATCATAGATCCTGCATGGCTCTGTGGCGGCAGATGGCCTTGTGAGATCATAGATCCTGCATGGCTCTGTGGCGGCAGATGGCCTTGTGAGATCATAGCTCCTGCATGGCTCTGTGGCGGCAGATGGCCTTGTGAGATCATAGCTCCTGCATGGCTCTGTGGTGGCAGATGGCCTTGTGAGATCATAGCTCCTGCATGGCTCTGTGGCGGCAGATGGCCTTGTGAGATCATAGCTCCTGCATGGCTCTGTGGCGGCAGATGGCCTTGTGAGAGCATAGCTCCTGCATGGCTCTATGACGGCAGATGGCCTTGTGAGATCATAGCTCCTGCATGGCTCTATGACGGCAGATGGCCTTGTGAGATCATAGCTCCTGCATGGCTCTATGACGGCAGATGGCCTTGTGAGATCATAGCTCCTGCATAGCTCTATGACGGCAGATGGCCTTGTGAGATCATAGCTCCTGCATAGCTCTATGACGGCAGATGGCCTTGTGAGATCATAGATCCCGCATGGCTCTATGGCGGCAGATGGCCTTGTGAGATCATAGCTCCTGCGTGGCGCTATGGCGGCAGATGGCCTTGTGAGAGCATAGTCCCTGCATGGCTCTATGGCGGCCGATGGCCTTGTGAAATCATAGATACTGCATGGCTCTATGGCGGCAGATGGCCTTGTGAGATCATAGATCCCGCATGGCTCTATGGCGGCAGATGGCCTTGTGAGATCATGGATCCTGCATGGCTCTATGGCGGCAGATGGCCTTGTGAGATCATAAATCCCGCATGGCTCTATGGCGGCAGATGGCCTTGTGAGATCATAGATCCTGCATGGCTCTATGGCGGCAGATGGCCTTGTGAAATCATAGCTCCTGCATGGCTCTATGGCGGCAGATGGCCTTGTGAGATCATAGCTCCCGCATGGTTCTATGGCGGCAGATGGCCTTGTGAGATCATAGCTCCTGCATGGCTATATGGTGACAGATGGCCTTGTGAGATCATAGCTCCGGCATGGCTCTATGGTGACAGATGACCTTGTGAGATCATAGCTCCCGCATGGCTCTATTGTGGCAGATGGCCTTGTGAGATCATAGCTCCCGCATGGCTCTATGGCGGCAGATGGCCTTGTGAGATCATAGCTCCTGCATGGCTCTATTGTGACAGATGGCCTTGTGAGATCATAGCTCCTGCATGGCTCTATGGCGGCAGATGGCCTTGTGAGATCATAGCTCCCGCATGGTTCTATGGCGGCAGATGGCCTTGTGAGATCATAGCTCCTGCATGGCTATATGGTGACAGATGGCCTTGTGAGATCATAGCTCCTGCATGGCTCTGTGGTGGCAGATGGCCTTGTGAGATCATAGCTCCCGCATGGCTCTATGGCGGCAGATGGCCTTGTCAGATCATAGCTCCCGCATGGCTCTATGGCGGCAGATGGCCTTGTGAGATCATAGCTCCTGCATGGCTCTATGGTGACAGATGGCCTTTTGAGATCATAGCTCCTGCATGGCTCTATGGTGACAGATGGCCTTGTGAGATCATATATCCTGCATGGCTCTATGGCGGCAGATGGTCGTGTGAGATCATAGATCCTGCATGGCTCTATGGCGGCAGATGTCCTTGTGAGATCATAGATCCTGCATGGCTCTATGGCGGCAGATGGCCTTGTAAGATCATAGCTCCTGCATGGCTCTATGGCGGCAGATGGCCTTGTGAGATCATAGCTCCTGCATGGCTCTGTGGCGGCAGATGGCCTTGTGAGATCATAGCTCCCGCATGGCTCTATGGCGGCAGATGGCCTTGTGAGATCATAGATCCTGCATGGCTCTATGGCGCCAGATGGCCTTGCGAGATCATAGCTCCTGCATGGCTCTATGGCGGCAGATGGCCTTGTGAGATCATAGCTCCTGCATGGCTCAATGGTGGCAGATGGACTTGTGAGATCATAGCTCCTGCATGGCTCTGTGGTGGCAGATGGCCTTGTGAGATCATAGCTCCCGCATGGCTCTATGGCGGCAGATGGCCTTGTGAGATCATAGATCCTGCATGGCTCTATGGCGGCAGATGGCCTTGTGAGATCATAGCTCCTGCATAGCTCTATGGCGGCAGATGGCCTTGTGAGGTCATATATCCTGCATGGCTCTATGGTGGCAGATGGCCTTGTGAGATCATAGCTCCTGCATAGCTCTATGGCGGCAGATGGCCTTGTGAGATCATATATCCTGCATGGCTCTATGGCGGCAGATGGCCTTGTGAGATCATAGATCCTCCATGGCTCTATGGCGGCAGATGGCCTTGTGAGATCATAGATCCTGCATGGCTCTATGGTAGCAGATGGCCTTGTGAGATCATAGCTCCTCCATGGCTCTATGGCGGCAGATGGCCTTGTGAGATCATAGATCCTGCATGGCTCTATGGTGGCAGATGGCCTTGTGAGATCATAGCTCCTGCATGGCTCTATGACGGCAGATGGCCTTATGAGATCATAGATCCTGCATGGCTCTGTGGCGGCAGATGGCCTTGTGAGATCATAGCTCCTGCATGGCTCTATGACGGCAGATGGCCTTGTGAGATCATAGATCCTGTATGGCTCTGTGGCGGCAGATGGCCTTATGAGATCATCGATCCTGCATGGCTCTGTGGCGGCAGATGGCCTTGTGAGATCATAGCTCCTGCATGGCTCTATGACGGCAGATGGCCTTATGAGATCATAGATCCTGCATGGCTCTGTGGCGGCAGATGGCCTTGTGAGATCATAGCTCCTGCATGGCTCTATGACGGCAGATGGCCTTGTGAGATCATAGATCCTGCATGGCTCTGTGGCGGCAGATGGCCTTGTGAGATCATAGCTCCTGCATGGCTCTATGACGGCAGATGGCCTTATGAGATCATAGATCCTGCATGGCTCTGTGGCGGCAGATGGCCTTGTGAGATCATAGCTCCTGCATGGCTCTATGACGGCAGATGGCCTTATGAGATCATAGATCCTGCATGGCTCTGTGGCGGCAGATGGCCTTGTGAGATCATAGCTCCTGCATGGCTCTATGACGGCAGATGGCCTTGTGAGATCATAGATCCTGCATGGCTCTGTGGCGGCAGATGGCCTTATGAGATCATAGATCCTGCATGGCTCTGTGGCGGCAGATGGCCTTGTGAGATCATAGATCCTGCATGGCTCTGTGGTGGCAGATGGCCTTGTGAGATCATAGCTCTTGCATGGCTCTGTGGCGGCAGATGGCCTTGTGAGATCATAGATCCTGCATGGCTCTGTGGCGGCAGATGGCCTTGTGAGATCATAGATCCTGCATGGCTCTGTGGCGGCAGATGGCCTTATGAGATCATAGATCCTGCATGGCTCTGTGGCGGCAGATGGCCTTATGAGATCATAGATCCTGCATGGCTCTGTGGGGGCAGATGGCCTTGTGAGATCATAGATCCTGCATGGCTCTGTGGCGGCAGATGGCCTTGTGAGATCATAGATCCTGCATGGCTCTGTGGTGGCAGATGGCCTTGTGAGATCATAGATTTTGCATGGCTCTGTGGTGGCAGATGGCCTTGTGAGATCATAGCTCCTGCATGGCTCTGTGGCGGCAGATGGCCTTGTGAGATCATAGCTCCTGCATGGCTCTGTGGTGGCAGATGGCCTTGTGAGATCATAGCTCCTGCATGGCTCTATGACGGCAGATGGCTTTATGAGATCATAGATCCTGCATGGCTCTGTGGCTTCAGATGGCCTTGTGAGATCATAGATCCTGCATGGCTCTATAGTGGCAGATGGCCTTGTGAGATCATAGATCCTGCATGGCTCTATGGCGGCAGATGTCCTTGTGAGATCATAGATCCTGCATGGCTCTATGGCGGCAGATGGCCTTGTGAGATCATAGCTCCTGCATGGCTCTGTGGCGGCAGATGGCCTTGTGAGATCATAGATCCTGCATGGCTCTATGGCGGCAGATGGCCTTGTAAGATCATAGCTCCTGCATGGCTCTATGGCGGCAGATGGCCTTGTGAGATCATAGCTCCTGCATGGCTCTGTGGCGGCAGATGGCCTTGTGAGATCATAGCTCCCGCATGGCTCTATGGCGGCAGATGGCCTTGTGAGATCATAGCTCCTGCATGGCTCTATGGTGACAGATGGCCTTTTGAGATCATAGCTACTGCATGGCTCTGTGGGGGCAGATGGCCTTGTGAGATCATAGATCCTGCATGGCTCTGTGGCGGCAGATGGCCTTGTGAGATCATAGATCCTGCATGGCTCTGTGGTGGCAGATGGCCTTGTGAGATCATAGATTTTGCATGGCTCTGTGGTGGCAGATGGCCTTGTGAGATCATAGCTCCTGCATGGCTCTGTGGCGGCAGATGGCCTTGTGAGATCATAGCTCCTGCATGGCTCTGTGGTGGCAGATGGCCTTGTGAGATCATAGCTCCTGCATGGCTCTATGACGGCAGATGGCTTTATGAGATCATAGATCCTGCATGGCTCTGTGGCTTCAGATGGCCTTGTGAGATCATAGATCCTGCATGGCTCTATAGTGGCAGATGGCCTTGTGAGATCATAGATCCTGCATGGCTCTATGGCGGCAGATGTCCTTGTGAGATCATAGATCCTGCATGGCTCTATGGCGGCAGATGGCCTTGTGAGATCATAGCTCCTGCATGGCTCTGTGGCGGCAGATGGCCTTGTGAGATCATAGATCCTGCATGGCTCTATGGCGGCAGATGGCCTTGTAAGATCATAGCTCCTGCATGGCTCTATGGCGGCAGATGGCCTTGTGAGATCATAGCTCCTGCATGGCTCTGTGGCGGCAGATGGCCTTGTGAGATCATAGCTCCCGCATGGCTCTATGGCGGCAGATGGCCTTGTGAGATCATAGCTCCTGCATGGCTCTATGGTGACAGATGGCCTTTTGAGATCATAGCTACTGCATGGCTCTATGGTGACAGATGGCCTTGTGAGATCATAGATCCTGCATGGCTCTATGGCGGCAGATGGTCTTGTGAGATCATAGATCCTGCATGGCTCTATGGCGGCAGATGTCCTTGTGAGATCATAGATCCTGCATGGCTCTATGGCGGCAGATGGCCTTGTAAGATCATAGCTCCTGCATGGCTCTATGGCGGCAGATGGCCTTGTGAGATCATAGCTCCCGCATGGTTCTATGGCGGCAGATGGCCTTGTGAGATCATAGCTCCTGCATGGCTATATGGTGACAGATGGCCTTGTGAGATCATAGCTCCTGCATGGCTCTGTGGTGGCAGATGGCCTTGTGAGATCATAGCTCCCGCATGGCTCTATGGCGGCAGATGGCCTTGTCAGATCATAGCTCCCGCATGGCTCTATGGCGGCAGATGGCCTTGTGAGATCATAGCTCCTGCATGGCTCTATGGTGACAGATGGCCTTTTGAGATCATAGCTCCTGCATGGCTCTATGGTGACAGATGGCCTTGTGAGATCATAGATCCTGCATGGCTCTATGGCGGCAGATGGTCTTGTGAGATCATAGATCCTGCATGGCTCTATGGCGGCAGATGTCCTTGTGAGATCATAGATCCTGCATGGCTCTATGGCGGCAGATGGCCTTGTAAGATCATAGCTCCTGCATGGCTCTATGGCGGCAGATGGCCTTGTGAGATCATAACTCCTGCATGGCTCTGTGGCGGCAGATGGCCTTGTGAGATCATAGCTCCTGCATGGCTCTGTGGTGGCAGATGGCCTTGTGAGATCATAGCTCCTGCATGGCTCTATGGCGGCAGATGGCGTTGTGAGATCATAGCTCCTGCATGGCTCTATGGCGGCAGATGGCCTTGTGAGATCATAGCTCCTGCATGGCTCTATGGCGGCAGATGGCCTTGTGAGATCATAGATCCTGCATGGCTCTATGGCGCCAGATGGCCTTGCGAGATCATAGCTCCTGCATGGCTCTATGGCGGCAGATGGCCTTGTGAGATCATAGCTCCTGCATGGCTCAATGGTGGCAGATGGACTTGTGAGATCATAGCTCCTGCATGGCTCTATGGCGGCAGATGGCCTTGCGAGATCATAGCTCCTGCATGGCTCTATGGCGGCAGATGGCCTTGTGAGATCATAGCTCCCGCATGGCTCTATGGCGGCAGATGGCCTTGTGAGATCATAGATCCTGCATGGCTCTATGGCGGCAGATGGCCTTGTGAGATCATAGCTCCTGCATAGCTCTATGGCGGCAGATGGCCTTGTGAGGTCATATATCCTGCATGGCTCTATGGTGGCAGATGGCCTTGTGAGATCATAGCTCCCGCATGGCTCTATGGCGGCAGATGGCCTTGTGAGATCATAGCTCCTGCATAGCTCTATGGCGGCAGATGGCCTTGTGAGGTCATATATCCTGCATGGCTCTGTGGTGGCAGATGGCCTTGTGAGATCATAGCTCCCGCATGGCTCTATGGCGGCAGATGGCCTTGTGAGATCATAGATCCTGCATGGCTCTATGGCGGCAGCTGGCCTTGTGAGATCATAGCTCCTGCATAGCTCTATGGCGGCAGATGGCCTTGTGAGGTCATATATCCTGCATGGCTCTATGGTGGCAGATGGCCTTGTGAGATCATAGCTCCTGCATAGCTCTATGGCGGCAGATGGCCTTGTGAGATCATATATCCTGCATGGCTCTATGGCGGCAGATGGCCTTGTGAGATCATAGATCCTCCATGGCTCTATGGCGGCAGATGGCCTTGTGAGATCATAGATCCTGCATGGCTCTATGGTAGCAGATGGCCTTGTGAGATCATAGCTCCTCCATGGCTCTATGGCGGCAGATGGCCTTGTGAGATCATAGATCCTGCATGGCTCTATGGTGGCAGATGGCCTTGTGAGATCATAGCTTCTGCATGGCTCTATGACGGCAGATGGCCTTATGAGATCATAGATCCTGCATGGCTCTGTGGCGGCAGATGGCCTTGTGAGATCATAGCTCCTGCATGGCTCTATGACGGCAGATGGCCTTGTGAGATCATAGATCCTGCATGGCTCTGTGGCGGCAGATGGCCTTATGAGATCATCGATCCTGCATGGCTCTGTGGCGGCAGATGGCCTTGTGAGATCATAGCTCCTGCATGGCTCTATGACGGCAGATGGCCTTATGAGATCATAGATCCTGCATGGCTCTGTGGCGGCAGATGGCCATGTGAGATCATAGCTCCTGCATGGCTCTATGACGGCAGATGGCCTTGTGAGATCATAGATCCTGCATGGCTCTGTGGCGGCAGATGGCCTTATGAGATCATAGATCCTGCATGGCTCTGTGGCGGCAGATGGCCTTGTGAGATCATAGATCCTGCATGGCTCTGTGGTGGCAGATGGCCTTGTGAGATCATAGCTCTTGCATGGCTCTGTGGCGGCAGATGGCCTTGTGAGATCATAGATCCTGCATGGCTCTGTGGCGGCAGATGGCCTTGTGAGATCATAGATCCTGCATGGCTCTGTGGCGGCAGATGGCCTTATGAGATCATAGATCCTGCATGGCTCTGTGGCGGCAGATGGCCTTATGAGATCATAGATCCTGCATGGCTCTGTGGTGGCAGATGGCCTTGTGAGATCATAGATCCTGCATGGCTCTGTGGCGGCAGATGGCCTTGTGAGATCATAGATCCTGCATGGCTCTGTGGTGGCAGATGGCCTTGTGAGATCATAGATTTTGCATGGCTCTGTGGTGGCAGATGGCCTTGTGAGATCATAGCTCCTGCATGGCTCTGTGGCGGCAGATGGCCTTGTGAGATCATAGCTCCTGCATGGCTCTGTGGTGGCAGATGGCCTTGTGAGATCATAGCTCCTGCATGGCTCTATGACGGCAGATGGCTTTATGAGATCATAGATCCTGCATGGCTCTGTGGCTTCAGATGGCCTTGTGAGATCATAGATCCTGCATGGCTCTATAGTGGCAGATGGCCTTGTGAGATCAATTTTATTTTGGTCAGATGCAGTGTGCTGGCATCCACTTCCGTTCCACGGCAGAGTCGCAGTAGACCGCAGAGTGCCGTAAGGGCTACAACCACACCTGACGATAGTTCGGGCGGAAAGCCGAATTCAGCTATGGGTATGACGCTGTCCCGAATAGACATGGTATAATGCCGGCCTTGCACATGGAGCACGAATGGTTGAGGTATTGGTAAAGCCATACAATACGAGTCATTTTCCAAACTTGTCCACCCATGACTACTCAGGAATTGAGAAAGGTCCTCGTCTTCCTGTTGTGGCATTGGCGGACGTGTTTGAAGGCCGACGTATACGCCTGCAAAGCAGAGTGAATAATATCCAGGTAATCTAAGCCCAGGTATTGAGCCGGGCCGGGAGGATACTAAGCAAATATATTCAGACGTAATCGCAATTTGTGTTGTTTACATACTGTTATGCGTTGGAGGCTTTTGACTTCGTGTCTGTACATACTGTCATGATAGCACATGAGGTGTTAAAATTGATATGGCGTGGGCCCACGTGTAATGGTCGACATGTGTAATGACCAGAAATGTACGATCAAAACAATGTACTCAAGTATTCATAACGCGTGTTTATGCAGAGCGTCACACAAGATATTGTTTGTGGTTACTAGATTTGTTATTATTAAAGACAATGTTAACATAAAGTACTTTGGGTTGTTGCTTTCTTGTTAGTCGCGTCCCCTAGTACCACTCTGGCTTTACTGGGTCCACCAGCGGGGAAGATTCTCCTCAGTAATTGACCCTAAAGATGGAAATATGATCGATATACATTTTGGCCACGATGTAAATTCAGCACGTTGCAATAGTTGCTCCGTAATATGTCTAAGATGGTTCATATCTGTCTATAGAAAATAACAATTACGGCCGGAATAATGTGGCAACAAGACCTAAGGGGGGGGGGGGCAAGGGGGAGGGGGGTCGTGTTCCCAGATTACGAAGAATACATTTCTTTATTCCCAGGTAAAGATAAATTAAAAGCAGAACTCACTGTATGCAATGGAAGGGCGGATACACGATATTAAATTGACGATTTCCCGATTCACGGTTATTTAATATTAAAAAACCCAGTTCACCATTAATGAAAATCCGTGATCACGAATGTGATTTCTTATAACTCCTTCAGCGAAAATGCCTCCTCGCCCTCGGCGTACGTACTCAACAACCTGCGAAAATAACATACATTATGAAAATGACTATCGCGACACAGGGAATAGGATTTTCGGACTTAATGTATTTATTTTTAGCGACATTCATTACAGAAATGCACACTAACCCCTGCGAAAAATGTATTACCTTTGCAGTGAATGATAAATAAGAGACCCTCGTAAAAGGCGTGTGACTCACGGTATTGCAATTATTAACTTGGCAACTTTATATAAAATTAACTACTAGAAACCAAATGAAGTAGTCACTGGGCTTGTATACAGCGTGCCCCCACCTCCCTTGTGTTACATGCCCCAACATCATGTGGGTGGGTAGAGGGCCCCCACAGCGAATATAACGAACACACACGGTATTCCTTTTACGCGGTATAGGGGCCTCCTAAGGCCGCTCTGAGCCTTTACTGAATTACTGTGCTTGTGTGTGTGGCACTGCATAGTTCCCGGCCCATTGACAGTCTAATACCTGAATACCTACACCACAGGCGCCTCACAGAGTGTGTGTGTGGGGGCTCTTACTTTTCCAAAATAGAGAGACGCTAAAAAATACCCCAACGAACCCTTCTTTCAGGCGCCTAGCGGTGATTTTACTGGGTCTGTAATGCTTTTACACGACCTGCAACGTTTCATAGACAATTAATTTTGCATGGAAATATCCCATATCAGATTATTGTTAATATATTTGTCACTAATTCAGGTTCACGATTAAATTGCCGCTTTTTTCTACACAGACATATATTTTCCACTCACCTGAAAATTATGTGTTCCATTTAAATGGCTTGCACCCCAGTCGACGCCCCCCTTTGGGTTAGAAATGATTTTCAAATTTGCCGCTGTTGTGTGACAGTTTCACTCAGCCAATCACGAGCAGCCTTCTTTGCCACTTCCGCTTCCGGCGTTTCGATTTCCCCGGCCGCTGGGCGTAAATTTGTGAAAAGTCGAGAAAATGTGCCATTTTGCGCGTCTGCATGAAGTGTTTAGATACTAAGTGAGTATATTTTGAGAGAATATATGTCTGTGATTAATATTATGTATAACTTGGCTTTGGCAGATTTTTTTTAAGTGGCTGAGAGAGTTCGAAGCGAGGTGAAATGTGCGATCGGCCGTTTGTTGTTGCTCACTCTTTTGTATATATAGGGTCATAGGCGGCTGCCAGCCTACGATTGATCAATGGATTTAAGCGCTCATGGTTCTGATCATGGTATGCAGCTTGTCACCAAGTTTAAAAATATATCCCTTGTTCCTTTGTATGTAAACTGTCTTTCATGTCTAATTGTCAACCTGTTATCATTATTGGCTAGCCGCTTACTTTGTTATACTAGCAGCTAGCCTTATGTCATAGAAAAAGAGCTGTGTTTGAAGCGAATGTAGCCTCAAACTAGGATGGTTTAGTAGCACTGCAGATGCAGTTAACTGTGTACTCACCAATGGAGACACGAGACTCTATTATTCCTGACTTTATAGTGGTATGCCTTGGCTTCAGGAAATAGATCAGTTATCAGCCGAAAATTTGTCTGCAAGAAATAAAAGGCAATATTAGTGTTTCACAACATGAAGAATCTGGTGTTGATTATCACAAATAATGCAAAGTAGGGCATTAGTGTTTACCTCGTCTTTCGTGATAGTCTAGTCTTTACCTTAATGAAACGGTTTTAAATCAACCTTGTGAGAGGCTAAGAAGGATAATTGCGGATAGAAGAGTAATGGAGAGGGTTGTGAATACATTGAAAGTTGATGCCTTCATGGCATTGAGAGGTGAAGCGAGAGGCATGACAGCTATGTATTTTATAGGGATGGTGTTTCTCTAGGCCCATTGCCAACAATATAGTTACATTGATACACTTATACTGGTGATGCTGTCATCATAGCTTTCACTGAATTTCTGCTGCCTTTATCCCAGGCCCAGATCCGAGTTCATTAATTGTTGGTAAGCCACCTGTTTCTGAATACAATGTACATATATGGTTTAACAATACAATTGTGTGAAAGAAGAAAGTTATGGATGAAAGTTATAAATTATAGGGACCATCACATGCATAAGACCACCCAAACTTTGTTGTCAAAATAAACTATTTCATTTTTCAAAATCCTTTTTCAGATCTTAATTTTTTAACTTCAAGTTGACATAAAAATAAAAACCAGATACATAACATTCAGAGCATCAGGTGAATGCTGGTGGATAAGTTGTCCCAGCTCATGTCGATCATTCTCCCCCCCCCCCCACCCCCCATCCACTGTCAATGAACCCCCCTAGGGGCATATCTTTTTCAGATCTTAAAAATGAATAGAAAATATAAAAAACACTAAATGTAAAAAAATTGGTATGTCAAAATAATTATTAAATGTGTAATATTGGGTTAAAGTGTGAGATGTTCTCCAGAGAAATATGTGATGTATACGTTGAGCGTAAACATTTAATATGTGGCAAAGTAAATGTAACATTATGCCATTGCCTGGAAATAATAGATACAAAAATGTGAGAGAGAGATATTTTGGAGGAGAGCAAAAATATGGGTTGTGATAAAAATTAATATAGCTTAGAATTATAACATTTGGATCAACACATATGAGATGTCACAATAATATAGTACTTAAGTGTTATAAGTCTTATAAGGGACGCAAACGATGTGAGATGTCAAATAAGTGTATCATATTTATGACTGTTAAACAATGGATATAAAATATATTATATAAAAAGATATAGATCTATCCCAATTTTTTCATATTAAAAACCTCATATGAAACACTTACTTAAGTATCATATAAGAACGTAATCAGTTACTGCTTGCAGTACTAGATAAGCTGGCCTTTCAATCAGGCACACACATCTACTCTATTAATTTAGCAGACCAGCCCTGCACCCCGCCCCCGCCCCCCCCCCCCAACCTCCACACACACCACACACTGATACAGGCCCTCTTTCCTCCCCAGACATTGGTTGTCCAAATCAGGAGAGGCAAGAATTCTCAGGCAGGGCACGCCCACCCCACCGACTTGTGTTGATTTACGGCGCCTGTGCACTGGGACGGGTCAGATGACGGTGACAGATGTGACCCCCCTCAAAGAGGCCATCGTCAAAGCAATATTTTTTTCCCCTTAAACATAACCGCACGCAGCGATACGAAGCTCTTAGACCTTTATAAGGGATAAACATGTCAGAAAAAATGAAAATACATACCAATAAATGTAATGGTCCTTCGCGCTACGGCGTTATTCAAGAAAATCCGCGCGATGGGCGATTAATATGTCATCAAATTTACCGATGTGAAGTTGGTTACTTAGTCCTTATTCCTTATTTGATATCAAATGAGTAACTAACTTTCCTAGTTCCCTATTTGATATTCTCAGTTCCCTATTTGATATTCTCAGTTCCCTATTTGATATTCTCAGTTCCCTATTTGATATTCTCAGTTCCTTATTTGATATTCTCAGTTCCCTATTTGATATTCTCAGTTCCTTATTTGATATTCTCAGTTCCTTGTTCTTTATTTGATACCGGTACTCTTGTAGTTGTAATCTGGTAATTATTTGTTAAATACGGAATAAAGTAAACCCATGAGGATATTTTTCTTCTGAACTCTGCAGGAGTGCTGTACAAGCAGTGTACAAGCACCTGTTGAGATATATAACCTGCAGCCGGAGATCGGCAAATACCAGTTGGCAAGTGAATCTATTGTTTATACGCCGTTTATGCATGGTATAAGTGAAAGTTACCAGGCCTGTATCTAACGCATCACGGGGTACGTTGGAGACAGGCCTGGTAAAAGTGAAAGCCGAAATTGGGCTGTTCGGGACCTATAACCACAAAACCGATGATAGGTCTTAAGTAAGGGATATGGTCTCCCTATCACGTTGACGCAGATAGCGTAAAGTGACAGAGGTGGGTAGAGTCTAGAGGTATAAGGCATATATATATATATACACTTAAAATAAGTAACTGGACCCTATTTTGACCATATTTTTCTCAAAGTGACCACTGGGCAGGGCAATCTTCATTCCATAGACTTGGGACATCTATATTACATGTCTCCACAGCCTTTAATCACTTGCCCAACACATAATTAAAAAATTAAAGGCATCAATGTACCATAAATTCCTTTAGAATAAGTAACTTGACCATATTTTGACGATATTTATCTCAAAGTGCCACTGGCACTGGGCAGGGCAAATCTCCATTCCATAGACTTGGGACATCCATAATACAGGTCTCCAAAGCCATTCATCACTTGCGCAACACATAAGTTTAAAATTAACGGCCTAAATATATGGCAGATACACTTAAAATAACGACCCGGCCCATATTTTGACCATATTTATCTCAAAGTGACCACTGGGCAGGGCAAATCTTCATTCCATAGACTTGGAACATCTATAATACATGTCTACAAAGCCATTCATCACTTGCCCAACACATAATTAAAAAATTAACGGCATAAATGTACCCTAAATTCCTTCAGAATAAGTAACTGGACCATATTTTGACCATATTTATCTCAAATTCACCACTGGGCAGGGCAAATCTTGGTTCCATAGACTTGGGACATCCATAATACATGTCTCCAAAGCCATTCATCACTTGCCCAACACATAATTAAAAAATTAAAGGCATAAATATACCCTAAATTCCTTTAGAATAAGTAACTAGACCTTATTTTCACCATATTTATCTCAAAGCAACCACTGGGCAGGGCAAATCTTGATTCCATAGACTTGGGACATCCATTGTGCATGTCTCCAAAGCCATTCATCACTTGCCCAAGACCTAATTTAAAACTTAACGGCATAAATATACCCCAGATGCCGTTAAAATAAGGAACTGGACCATATTTTGACCATATTTATCTCAAAGTGACCACTGGGCATGGCAAATCTTGGTCCCATAGAGTTAGAACATCCATAATACATGTCTCCAAAGCCATGCATCACTTGCCCAACACATAATTAAAAAATTAACACCATAAATGTACCCTAAATTCTTTTAGAATAAGTAACTGGACCCTATTTTGACCATATTTATCTCAAATTGACCACTGGGCAGGGCAAATCTTGGTCCCATAGACTTCCATTATACATGTCTCCATTATACATGTCTCCATAGCCATGCATCACTTACCCTTGTCGAGGGACTTATTTCATTTCCATATAGTTACATAATAGAGGTGCAATGCCAATAGATCCATGGTATTTTACATATAGATTTATTCTGCCGAACTATACTAATTAATTTGCTGACATTCAATTTATTTCATTGCAGATTTTGTCGAAAGAAACCATCAGCAAGCCTTATGACAACAAGCATAAACAGAGGACTATTCACCGGGAGAAACTTGGCATAGCAAAGATGTATCTCTCGTGTAATTGCGTTGGTCAGCCCAAAAAGCTCATGAATTTGTTATACATACATGGAAATTTAGTTCCAACATAAGTAATTACTTATATTCATTACCAATAGTATGTAAGTGATTAAGTTATCATTAATTATATGAATAAAGCTGCATTGAATCAAGCCTTTCTTTTCTTCACCAGCATTTCAACTACCGGTACAGTAGTCTACATCCACTAAAATGATCAGAATGCGAACCCATTCATGAGTTAAGAAACACCAAGATACCTTTAAAATAAGCATTTTGACCCATGCTTTTGACCTCACAAAGTAACCGATGTACAGGGCAAATGTTTGTTCCATAGATATGTCCCCAAAGCATGTCATCAATTGCACAACACCTAATTTTCAAATTAAAGGCATAAATATACCCCAGATACCTTTAAAATAAGTATTTTGACCATAATTCTCTTGAAGTGACCACTGTGCAGGGTAATTTTTTGTTTCCATGGACTTGGGGGGGCATCCGTAATACGGTCCCCGTAATACAAGTCTCCAAAGCCATTCATCACATGCACAGCACGTAATTTACAAACAATTTAAGAGGCATAAATATACCCCAGATAATGAGAAGCGACCATATATTTTGCCCATATTTCTCCCAAACTAATCACTGTGCAGGGCAAATCTAAGTTTCCTTGACATGAGGCATCGTTAAGACCTGTCCCCAAAAATTAAAGGCCTAAATTTACCCCACATTCTGTTAAAATAAGGAAATAACTGGACCATATTTTGACTATATTTCACCCAAACTATCAACTGTGCAAGGCAAATCTCACTTCCTAGATTTGACTTGGGGCATCCATAAGACATGTGTCCAAAGCTATTCCTCACTTCCACAACACCTAATTTACAAATAAGAGCCATAAATATACCCCAAATATCAATAAAATAAGGAACTGGACCATATTTTGACTATAATTCTCCCAAACTGACCACTGTGCATAGAAAATTTCAGTTGCCTCCACATCGTTAGCATCTGGCCCTAAAGCCTTTCATCACTGGACCATATTTTGACCATATGTTATCCTTTCATACATTCAACTGTGCAAATCTCAATTCCTCCGACATGGGTGATCTATAACAACCGTTCATTACGTTGATCGGTTAATATCCCATTCCCAGTTGACGAAAAATTAAAATTATATCATTCAATCCCAGCTCACGGCGAGATGATAAACCCATTCCCGAGGAACGGAGTTACCCCTTGCCCCCCACCCTCGTAATAGTGGGTTACGGTTACTCGCTCCCTTGACTCAGTCCGGCTTTGTAAAGCGGGAGGACTGCGAGCGTTTTTTCGCTCTATTCCAGTCGACCTGAATAGTCCCGTCGGTCGTCCCGTAGTTTATCAGTAGATCTAAGGATCATGTTTTGTCTCCTTTATAAGCTTAAATAAGCTTGGCTGACACGCCCACCGTTACAGTAAATATCATAACGTGTACCTGTAACAATTACGTCATTTATAAGGTTGCTACCTCATGAAATAGGCCGTATAGTATGTCATTTCGAGTTCCGACACACACACATATATATTTATGTACATGGCCATGTAATTGTGCCGATAAAAATACGCTTGTTAGCTATGAACAAGAACATTCCATTGCGTATAATACGACAGTTGGCTCTTAATTGCCGTGAGTTATGCACATTATAACGATAGATTATTCACATCATGATTATATAAGAAGTAAAACACGACGAGAGCGTTTTTTTTTAATTCGAACCGGTTGCAATATCTCTATGCCGTTTATTACAACAGCCGGAGGTATTTCGGTTGTATAAAACTGACAAATAGCTATCAACTCCATGCACAGGTTAATGTGCGTGTTTATCCGCCAATTAATTTCGTGTCATCCTCGGGCCTATAAGTCGTTTCAATTGTTGTTACACTACATACTGATTTATGCAAGACATATATGAATGACTAATGAACCACAAAATGTAATAACTTGAAGGTCGTATTTTGCATATCTAGTTAAGTGTATTTCATAAACTACATTGAATTATGACTAACATATTATTTAATATCCTAGTTGAATGTCTTGACTCCAAAAAGAAGAAAATGTAATAACTTGAAGGTCGTATCTTTGCACATCTAGTTAAGTTAAGTATATTTGAAAACTACATTAAGTTATGACTAAAATATGATTTTATATCGTAGTTGAATGTGACTCAGTGAAGAAATTGTCCATATTTACGTAAATTATACTTCGTCGTATTTATACACTCCATCCTATGTGGCGGTTTACGTAATAATGAGGTCGCAGCGGTAATGGGGTTCAAAATGAAACAATTCATTTGTATTTACAGCAATAAATCTTGGAAATATTGGAACGAATTCGAGAAATGTATGTTGTTAATCTAGAAGCCTTAGTTTATAAGCCATGAATTCGTAGGAAACCAGGTATGGGAAACACAATAAAAAAAATGCATGCCACTATTTTATTGGTACCAATTGTCTAGGTATGCGGACAATACAGTTAAAGGTAATGTTCATTTCACTGGAAGGATCAACACCTTACAGTGTTGCAGACGAAGCAAACGTCGCGACCCGGCACATTCCGTCTGGCACTGCAGCCCATGCACGGTGCATATTCAGGGTTGGCGGGCGCGACGACGACAACAGTCGACGCACGTATGAAGACTCGCCTCGGAGCAGCTGTTCTCGGCGTAGATACCACAACTGTTCTCGGCGCAGATACGACGTCCAGGGCGTCTGTAATATTCTTCGCGAAAGCGGCCTTTCCCTCCTGAGTTAAATGAAGGCCGTCTCTGACAAAATATTTTCGGTTCGCCAGCGTCTTATTGGCCCATAGCTTCTTATGAGGAATGGTTGCATAACCCTTTGCCTGAATAACACCATTCACGGAACGCGCTTTCTTGTTCCGCTTCACTGCAGTGTCTTTTACTTTGAAATATTTCCCCACAGCACACGGGAAAATTTGAGAAAAATAGGTAGTTTTTCCCATACCAATCAATGTGTGAAGCAAATTCGATAAACTTGCTATGGTGTATTTGGCGTTTTCACGAACAGTTCCGTCTTTGTTGTTCATGTCATTAGTGCCAACGTGCACAATGACGGTTGAAAACTCCTGGATACAACCATCCGTAATCCACTGCACCAAGTCGTCAACTTTGGCCCCTGATGTCAGGATCCTTTCTATGCCAGGAAGCAATGTGTTTAGGCCGGCTCCATGCGAATCGGCTAAAATGACCGTTTTGTCCATGGCGTCGACAAATCAACCAGTAAAATTCGCAAATATCCAATCTAACTGAAGGACAATGTTGAAGACACAATTTCGAAGGCGTGTCAGTGCAGATCCACGACAGGAACGGTTTCACAGGAAAACTGAGCGTGTAGGCGTGTCAGGCGTATACTAAGTAAGATTGTTTGCCAACTGGAGGTGCTATATGCGTTCCGAGAGTCACGCCGGGCGCGAATGAGCCAATCAGCGACGCCGGTCTTCCTGAAATGTATGTGGGCGGAGCCCGACATGGGCCATCCGGGTTTCTGGCCGCCCCCCGCAGCGGCGCGGGGTGCCCTCTCGGCTGGCAAATGATGTGGGTTGAGGGGTTGTGGTGTTTGGACTGTCCGCCAATTACGCTGTGATTGGCCGAGACAATAGCAGCTGTCTGAATTGTTGATATTATAAGCCTGCACGCTTGAGTACCAGTACATTTAGTATTGTCGTTTTTATCTGGAAGCTTAAAGAATGCATACATGAATGTATGATCATCTGGACTGAAACATATACCCGGTACTCCCTATTATAATTGTGAGACAAGATATATTGTGAAAAACTTAAGTGATACCCACTTCCTACAATCTCAGGTGATTTCTTTGCCAGCTTCATTTTTCGCTGCTATGATGGCATGAGTTCACCACGAAACAAACAAATATAAACCGCTTGTCAAAAAATGCAAGAGCCCATTGGCACCAGTAGCCGCCTTGAATGTATATCCAACCGAACCACTGGATGCACTGCTTGGTCCACCTTGGATGTATCAACTCGCTCTTACATGTCAACGCTATCGCATGCGTCAACACTGCTATTATTTCTGCCCAATGTCTACCTTCTGCCTGCTACTATTTAACGTATAAAACAAAATACTGTCATACTGTTATTTCTTTCGCTTATTACTACGAACCGCGAGCGGGGCGGCTAGTGATATTGAAGTTCGATACAACTGAATGGCGTAAGGGGGGAGGGTGGCAACGGGGAGGCGGGGTGAGGGCGCACAAGGTCCTAAAGCTACGCCAACAACGGTTGCTGCTCCCTCCCCCCTCCCTCTATATCAAGCACTGCGCCCCCTCGCAGTGCCTGGCTAACAATGTACATTGAGGAAATGTATATGATACACCAGAACAAGGAGGTTGCATAATCCCTGCCCCTGTAATATAACCGTATGACATCAAAAGAAAGTGGTGGGGTCGGGCACAAGGGTACGCATCATTGGGCATTTTAAGTGCATATGTTTAGAACATTATACTTGCTCCTATGGTACATGTCGGAACTGTTATTTTTTATTTGCAATGGTCTTTCCATTCATAGCGTGAACGAAATAACCGGTACATGAGTGTTGTTAAGTAGTGTCTCAACATCAGTACATTTCATCCCAGGAACGTCGTCCTGTCATAGTTTTATCCAAGGAAAAATATCCGAGGCCGCCATACTCCCGTTGGGTTTAACCATGCGCGCCTCGGCGTCACGCGTTTGTTTGCCCGCCCTTTCGGGATCAGCGTGCGTGCGCTAAAAACAGGTATGAGGTCACCGGTGTGTGACGTAGGATCCCCCCCCCCCCCTAATTCTGACCGCTGCTATTCGTGGCACATTTACGGAGTGGCGTAGGTGGAGGGGGTATACCATATACCTATATATATATATATAGCATTGAAACGCATTATTTTAACAGTGGGACATGTGATGAAAATAGGCCACAAATCCTTAACCAACACAGTACAGAGAATGAAATAGCTAATTGTATTGCCAGCAGCCATTTGTACCAGAAAGGCACCAGGCTGTGATGGTGCTATCATAGAACTTTTGCAGGCGGGTAAAGATACCATTGTGCCCGAGCCACAAAATTTTTGTTTTAAATTATAGAACTGTTTGTAGAACTGCAGATACTGTTTTTGGTCTGCAGTCACATATTTGTTTTAATATATTTTGAATTTTCTTTTATTTAAGTGATATTTAACCCATTGCACAAATTCTGCAATGTATGGGGACTGAAAGTAAACTTAGTTGAGACACAATTGGTCTTTATCAGAAATGGAGGGTAGTTGCACACATATTATATAATGATAATACATATAATATAAAGTACTTTTAAATGCGAACCAGTCGGAAGAAAGCTCAGCTGGCACAAACAGCAATCACTTGCAGGTTACAATGTAGGTATCTACAATGTAGATATTATTCACAGTGTTATATTGGAATTGTTTTATAAAGTAATATGTCCTTCCTTATGGGGAGGAAATTTGGTTTGAAAAAAAGAAAGAAATATTGGGTTGAAAGAAAGTAAGTAGGCGTACATAGAAACAGCACAAACCACATTTTGCAAAAAAGACCTTGGGGCTCTGCAAGAGCCCTCGTAATGAGGCAGCTCTATGAGAGCTATAGATGGCTACGAGTAAAATATCTTTTAAAATATATCAAGTATTGATTGCAATCGTGCAGCATGTCACAGGACAGAAACAAAATCTTTATCATATGTTACCATCACTGCATATGGCGGGTAAAAGAAACTGGGTGAGCGAAGTAAAACATTTGTTATCAGTGTATTTATTTTAGGATACATGGTGTCAACAAGGAGACAGTAGCAGATGGAAATATATCTTTGTCTATGTCCAAGCCGAAACCTAAATATAGTTATGGTCCACATTGGCATATCGGTGTTAAGAACTCACCTAAGTTAAGAATATTGATGCAATTGAAAACATCTGGTTTATCAGAGTATATACCAAATATGCAATAGTAGCATTTTCTGTTTAAATGCAAATTATATGAGCATAAAGAATTTCATGGTACTGTCATTTGTTTTTTCTCTGTGACTGTCATCTGTACTCCGAGTACGAATAAAGATATATATATTGAGTGGAGGGACATTGCTAATCTACTAAATAGTAAATCTATCCACAAGTATTTTATGTGTATTAGTAAATATATATGTTTCGCTGAGCAAAAGATAATTTTTTTCTTGCACATTAAAAGGACAGGCCAGGCATACTGTGTTAACATTTTTATAACAGTAATTGATATGAGCCGGTGGCTTTAAATTACTGTTTCTTCTATATCTGTTTACATATTTATGAACCGGGTCGTAGGGTAGGTGCGGCTGAGGTGTTAATGGTGGCACTTCCAACGCATGGTGCCTCGCTATTGGGCGTTATTCGTAGAAGAAATAGGTGTTATCAGGGATGCAGACAATGCCCTCCCTCACTCATCCGTCCAGCGTGTAGGGGTTGCCGACTGGTAATCTTATCAGAAGCGACAAGCCGCCTTCTATTTTGATGCCAGGGAAAACCAAGCTCTGACGCTACCAGGGTGAGTCTTGGGGTGGGGTGAGTGTGTGTACGCAAACATTCATTACCCCGAGCAGGTCCGAGCAACCAAGGGATATACCCGAAACAATTTGCAATAGTAATCAAAGCTGTTTTCTGTCATCTTTTAGGTATGTAGAAATGGAATTTCCAAAATCTACCAAAATGTATTGAGTGGAATATATATGTTTGGGGGATCCTTACCCCTCAAGTCCCCCCCCCACCCCCACCGACACAAAATAACTATAACTATTTGTTGTTTCCATCGTCACCAATGATGTTTTATTTCATCTCCATCAAATGTTAATTTCCATAAGCCTGCAAGCTTGAGTACAACTACATTTAGTACTGTAGATAGATCCTGTGAGGGGGTCTTAGGCGGACACACTCAGGGTGTGTGTGTGGGGGGGGGGGGCGGGGGCACAAGCCAAGTTGGGGTCGTTTTATAGCGGGGTGCTTGGTTAACTTGCAACAACCATTGGTCAAGTCATCTTATTAATGGGTAAAGGCTCAAGGCAAAATTAATTTTCAGATTTTTTTTTACTGGGACGTCTAAAGAATGTGTTAGAAAATGCATGCATGCATGTATGACCTAAAACATATACGCGGTACTCCCGATTGTAAGTTATGAGACAAAATAAAATAAAGTGATAAATAAAGTGACCTCTTCCCGCAATCTAAGGTTATTTCTACAGCAATCTCCTTCTTCGCTGTTATGCAGGAATTCACTCAAACACTAGCAGATATAAACAGGTTGTCAAATATGCAACATAACATGTGCATAAATAAACATATAATATATATAAAGCTTAAGTTAAAACAACCACATGGAATACGGCTTGCAGAGAAAACAGGATGTTGGCCACTTATGATACGTGAGGGGCCAACTTGGGCCAAGATACATGCCGGGACAATGAAATGAAGTTGTATGAAAATGGATAGGGGGCGGGGGAGGCGGCGTGGGGGCGCAAGGGCTCCTAAATCTAAGTAAACTACGGCTGCTGCCCCCCCCACCCCTCCCCCCCCCCTCCATATCGAGCATTGCGCGAAGGGTCGCTCGCATAGCGAGACTAAGAGATGAAAAGAGTCTACACAAGTTGTGCGTCGTGTTGATAATGCCGATAGGGCAATAAACCTGGCTGAAGAAAGGCTACTAAAGTCATGTGACCGCCACCTAGGAATTAAGGACAATAGGGCAATACATCTGGCGTCAGAGATGAAGAGAAGCTACAAAGTCATTTATAAGTAGAAACATCACAGAGCTGAGACAGCACTTAGCCCTTAGTATTAACCTCCTAATTCCGGTAGCGCCAGAGCGCAAATCAGTTTTAAACATTGCTTAATGTCCGAAAAATCCCAAGGTGCCAGGTCGTGCGCGGTTTATGTGATCGCGGCACACCCATAAATCCCCTCTATTCAAATTTATTTGGTACGATGATCAAGGAACTTAGTAATAATAGCAAATATCATTATCTAAAATAGGCTGACCCGCTAATCTAGACACCTCCTATACCGAAACATATTTGTAATACATTTTTTTCCTTTTTCTTCTAAAAGTCGAAACTTCCATTTGTCAATTACCTGTTTCACAACAGGTAAAACGAAAACACAAACACATGTCGGTAAATCCTTTTCGGTAAATTCTTTCCGTTTTGAAACACCATATGGAAAAAAGGCAACTGTCATCAGAAACCGGCTGCAGCCATACCCATTTTATTTTTGAAGCTCTCAGAAAGGTCCAAACGGTATCACGCGAGTGTTACTTATTTCCGTTTTTTACTTTAAAAAAAAAGTATGGTGCAGACACGTGGTAATCATAATCAGTAATCATAGTCCGTTGTAATCGATTACATTGTTCATGTAATTGTTATCCATTACATTGGTTTTAAAGTAATCTAATCGTGATAATTAATTGCAATGTTCACTGGGGCTGTTATAGTCTGTGATTGAGCGTCACATTTCTATGTCGCCACTATTGTATTCGGAAACTTGCCACTGCAGTGTAACTGTAGAGAAGCCCCCTCCCCCCATCCGCAACCGCAACCAACCCCCACCTGCGCTAACCATGTTCGTGCCCCACCCCGATAAATAACGAGACATGACAAATTAAGCCGGCTGGGTAACCATCATGCAAACCCAGAGTTATCGTGCTTGTATTATATACCTCGGAATAACTGTTCGCGATCCAGCAGTTTTCGTGAAAAGGGCCTACCGTGGGGAACACATAGGGCCCAGCCTAAAAATTAGGGTGGCAGCCATCAGTGAATACAATAAACAAAGATTAAGAATATAGCCCCATAGAGTGGACATTTATGATAAAATAAGATAAAACCGATATTTCAAAACTTGCCACCGGCGGGGGGAGCGGGGTTGCCGGGAATATAGAATACACCGAGCGGGTTTGAGGTGAAACACCCGTTCCAAGCTGAGTTTAGAGGTGAAAGGCCCCTTCCCAGCAGATCTTGGAGGTGAAAAAGGGGGGCTTTACCGCTGATCCCCCCTCCCGCAATCCAGCATTGTATTCAGTACCTCCACCCCGCAGCTTGCCTCGTACAATGAATATACAATGATATTGGAAAGGTGAGTAAACATCATTTTACCAAAATTTCTACACATCCCGGCCATTGTGATCATTTGTTTACATGAATGACTGCTGGGATGAGCATGGTTTATTTGTTTAACTTATGCATTACGTGGCTGCTGATTCTTTGGAAACCGCAATGATATAAATAATAATGTCCATGTATAAATGCAGCATTCAAACATAACTATTCCAGCACTTACAGGTTCCCCCTCCCCTCATATATGACCACCGCGTCCGGGCGTGATATGTGCAAGCTGGGGTGACGGCGGCTGGTCCTTCCGCCACCGGTTGTTAAGCCCCACCCCCTGCCACCTGATTGGCTGGCTCGGTTGAGCCAAAGATCGGGTGGCACTGTCGACCGGATCGGGGCTCTCAGGAGGAATCCAGACGGAGAGTGGTGAACAAAAGTCGATGACAGTAGCGATGACAGTAGTGTAGACCAGTCACGTTATTCTTACTAAGAAAATAAAGTTTACAGGTAGAAGTTATCAACGTGTGGCAATGTAAAATCCAAGATCCGCGGACCCGGATGGGTACGTGGGTGGGGCAAGGACGGAAGTCCATACCCTCCACCCACCGACACCACAGTTTTAACTGCAACTATTTTACTATCAGTTTAACACTTTTTATTATAACATTACATGTATAGGCAAGTGGCCAGAATAACCGGAAAGCAGGTCTACATATTATTAACTCGAAAATTCCTGTAAAGGTGACTACTGGCTTCGAACAAATCATGCTCAATATTCAGCTTAATCATGCATCTTGTTACTCAGGAAAAAAACATGCAAAAACAGGAAACGATTTTTTTTTTAATCTGGCTATTAGGCGATCTATATAGCCACCTAACCGAACCCCACACCATCAAGAAGTTTGAAGTGCAAACTGTCGGTTGGCTGTCGGGTTAACACATAAAATACTCTTATCTCTTAATCCCACCCGAGGGAAGTGGGGGGGGCGGCTTGGGTGCTAAGATTGCCACTCTCCTGGACACAGGGGTAGTGGCTCGTGCCGGGCAAAGTACGGGGTGGGGTGAGGGTGATGATGTTACAGAATTTCAGCATGTATCTTAGCCTTAGGATCCAACAGTCGTGAGCATCTTTTGATGGCTACAACTATACTGCCACGAAAGTTTGCCCGGCCTTCCTGGTTTTAGCCCCGCACGCACATCGCGCGCGGACATCATGATCTAAGAATAGCACAAACCCCCAAGTGTGATAGAGGCTATTCAATGTAATCGCAATCGATTACTTTTTTATTTCTTGTAATCGTAATTATGACATTTCCAAGTACTCGTTTGTACAATGTAATCACACCATGCCTGTTATGGTTTAAGTGTTGCCTATTTTAGTTCTGCTCTTCTCAAAGAGGACAACCGGTTTCTGACGGCAGTGAACTGTTTGGCATTAGGTTTTAAAACGGTAACCTCTTTCTACTTTAACTTTCGTGAAACAGAAAATAGAAAAAATAAAAGAGTGCCTTTCTAATATTCAGAAGCAAGAGAGGAAAAGTCCCCGGAATTATGTGTGGCCACCTGTTTGTATTTCATTACGGCGCAGCAACGTCATCACCGATGCAGTTAAAAATGAAAATATGGAAAACATCCACCCTAAACTGTGTTATATATGTATGTTCCAGAATGGTCAAAAGCATGATGCTGGCTGTTCAAAGGCGGGGATCGTGACGGGAGATGGGGTGGCGGTGTGGGAGGGGGGGGGGGGGCATGCCAAGGCAGCGGCGTCTGGTTCCATGCGTTTTCAGCGTCCGTGCGATAGGCCTGACTTCGGAACTAGTTGTACTTGTGTCATTAGACGTGGAAATGTTGAAATGAGTCATCGGTATCGGTACATCCAACGGCCAGTTATTAATATCTGTATCTGGATATCACCACCGGCACATGCCTGAAGTTGAGACATCGCCCATATGAGCGACTGCATCATGGCGGCTCGAGAAGGTTTGTTCACTTTCGTATTGTGTGCATTTTCATCATTATAATCTGTGGGGTTATCGTCTTGGGGGACCGACTTATTCCAAAAGGGGATTATTATTTAAGAGGATGACGCATTATCTAGGATAATAATACTTATTATCTAGGCGGACAAGACTTGCTATCTACAAGCACAAACTTATTATATGGGAGGGGGCGGGGGTCGACAAAATATCTACGGGAAGCTCTAGGAGACCTACATATTATACACGGCTATCCATTTATTATCTAGGTGGATCCACTTATTATCTAGGAGTACCCCTTTATTAGCTTGAGGGATCGACTTAATATCTAGGAAGATCGACTTGGTGTATGGGGGAATGGACTTAATATCTAGGACAGCTACTTATTATATAGGGTATCTATTTATTATCTAGGGAGTTCGTCCTAATATCTAGAATGCCGGCTTATTATCTAGTGGGCTCGACTTTTTTTATTTATTTTTTATTTTTTTATTTCCATAATCGTACAGCAAGTTGTGACATCAGACAGACAGAATATATGTTATATTGTTAAGAATATACAACTGTGCAGGAGAGGGATCATGCTAGAAGAGGGCTGACCGGTTCCATTTTCTTAGAAATATTGTCTCGCTACGATATTGTTCTGTTATTCCAAATTTGTCTATGTCGTAATAATATTTAATACAATTTATCAAGCCACAAAGAATAGGGGTAACATGAGGTCATTTACACTGATAGATATATTTTTTTCCAATGATAATTATATAGTTAAGCAAGCGAGAAAAAGGCGAGCTTGTCACTCCTAACATCACAGTCTGCGCCGAAATGAATGCGCCAATGTCTTTTTCAGTGACATTTCTAAACAAAGCTATAAATTCTGACCATAATGACTTCACTGGTTGACAATAATTAAATAGATGTTCTATCGTTTCACACTCATTACCGCAAAAGCCACACATATCAGAGTTAACTATTTTACTTATGTATAAGAACCTATTCGTTACGGTTGTTCTGTAAAATCATGAACTGAAAACTTCTCATTCTCTCATCCGTAGTGGCGTTCACCGGCAATTTATATAATGTTTTCCATGTATCCCTTTCTATTTGTACACCTAAAATATCTGACCATTTACGATCATTATTCCGCCCGTATATCAGTGATTTAACTAATGTTTTATAAGTTTCGTTGCACACACGCTTCATCTGCTTTATAGGATTCGTAAATTTTCAAACAACTGATTTTAGCTTTATACCTGCTTTTAACATTTCATATTTCCATTCTCTGGGAATAGAATGGATCAGCCCGTAGAAATCCGCAAAATTTATGCGGATATCAAACTTTATGCAAAATTCATTCCAGCCCATGAACTCCCCTTGTTCGTTATAATAACGTCATTAGCAAAAACTATACCTTTCTTGATAAATTTGGTCTTTCTACATATAACATTTTCAGTAGTCATAAAATAAGTATTCCACAAAGGATACTCCAACACATTACGGGTAATTTCAATATCATTTCTCACTTGCCGGTAGCAGTACCAGGAATTAAAAACATCAGCGCAAAATGGATGTTCTACCTGAATACATTTTCTTATTGAATGCAAATCTAATTCCCAACAATGTACTTTTTCACCCCAAATAGTGTCACAGAACAAATTTTGCCATGCTCCATCTTGCCGGATAAGTTTTTGAATCCAAGTCAATTTCAAAGCTTGCAACATAGATTTTGTATGCGTAAGGTTAACGCCCCCCTCTTCTATTGACTGGGCCATTCTATTTAACGAGAGCTTAGGTTTTTTCTTGTTCCAAACAAAATTTTGAATGATACCGTCAATTTTGTCGAGATAACGCTTCTCCGGCATAGGTAGAGCAGACATGACATGTATCAATTTCGGCAACGCAAGAGTTTTTACTACTGTGACCCGACCACGGAGCGAAAGCCTTCGTTTACTGTATGCATTTAATATCTTTTCAAATTCGGTAATTTTGGACTTATAATTTATCATCACTAACTTCTTTAAGTCAACATGAAAACATATTCCTAACAACCGAAACTCCTTTACCCTAGTCAATGGCAAATCTGGACGTAAGTTCTGTTTTTCTTGTTCAAACTTCCCAAGCCATATAGCGTTAGTTTTGTCAACATTAATTTTCAGTCCAGAGCAGTAATGGAAGGCCTTCAGTTTCCGTAAAGCATTTCTAACGGATTACTCACTACCATATAATAAAAGAAACGTATCATCCGCGTACTGTCCAATGTCATATTCTTTCTTGCCAACAATTATGCCCTTAATATTATTATCTTGCTTAATAGCCATTGCCAAAGGCTCAATGGACAAAATAAATAAATATGGCGATAATAGGTCGCCCTGTCTACATCCTCTTCCGAGAGGAAAAAACTGGGGAAAATTCCCATTATTAATGACACAACTCTCAGGACATCCATATAACATATTGAACCACCTCATAAAAGATTCTCCGAAGCCATATGACCGTAATACTTGACGTATATAACTCCAACTTAACGTATCGAACGCTTTTTCAAAATCTATAAGCAGAAGCATACCAGATTTCTTCTGCTTATAACTTGAATAGCTGATTGTACTACCTCGTATCTCCATTGTTAACATTTCGAAAAACATTTGGTCATTAATAGTAAGGTTAACAATTTCCCGTTTTGAACAGTCACCGGGGCTACTATACATATCAACAGTTTTCGCGACACATGTCTTCACCAAGTTTACATAGCCAACGTCTCGCAATAAAGATGTATTAAATTTCCAGAAACCTTTACCCCTCTCCGCTAAAAAAATCTATATCGATTGTAACCAAAGAGTGATCTGTTCTATATCCTGGCTTTTTGTCTGCGCCTTTCATCATTGCATGGATATCCGCAGTTACTAAATAAAAATCTAATCTAGCGCGTTGTGATTTGCGCTCTGAGTTGGTCCAAGTGAAGCAGACGCTTCATGTTCCGGTGATTCACACGCCAACAATTCTAACCTTTCTATTAAATTCAATACAGTTCTCTTCGCTTTAACGTTATTTTCTCTGACATAACCCCGCGTATCACATGTATAGTCCAGTGGGATCGACTTATTATCTAAGGGTATCCGTTTATTATCCAGAAGGACCGACTAAATATCTAAGGGTATCGATTAATTAGCTAGCAGTATCGACTTATCTAGGGAGACACAGTTATCCTATAGGGGGATCCAGTTCATATCTGGGGGGATCTATACTACTAAAATGAAGCTGTCTGTCCCACTATGCCGCTGCATGCAAGAGCACATTGGCACCAGCAGCCGCCTTGAACCTATATTCAACCGAACCACTGCAAACGTGTCAACGCTATCACATGTGTCAACACTACCGCTTATCACCTTATCCCGCGCATAATATCGCTTTCGGGTGCTTATCCCGCATGGTGACCATGTCTGCGGCCGGCTACCTGGCTTGGTGCCAACAGTAATAATATTTCTCCCAACGCCTTATCGCCCGAACCGTCATGAAAACAAACAGATCCCGTACTGTCTCGCGCCCACAACTTCCCATCAGTAGCAAATTGTGTCCACCGAAGGTACGTTAAATGACGAACAACGGGCGGGAACAGCCCCTTTTTGTACTCAATGAACCCCCTTTTTTTTACTCAATCAATGTATGAGCTTAGGCCTTAGTTTTACCGGACTGATATTCGTTTATTAGCGTGCTTTAGCCACAATTTGAGTATTCTGTACAAACGAAATACCGTCATACTGTCATTTCTTTCGCTTATTAGCACGCTCCGCTCGCGGGGCGGCTAGTATAATATAATAATCGACATATAAAACAGGAGGATCGCTTAAAATATCTAGCGGTATCGACTTATTATCTGGGAAGATTTTATGTTCCATGGGTATCGATTTATTATCTACGAGGACCTACCTATTACTGGTGACAGACGTTTTTACCTTGAAGTTATCAATTGGATTGACTGGACACGGTTAGATGTATTGACTGTACAATTGACTGTGACATAAAGTTACCCATAGGCAAGTAATAACATCAAAGACCCTCATTACAGCCTTAAATGGAGTACGCTCTATCCCCCTGGGGCCACCTGGCGAATGCAATTTATAGGTGATCGTTTTTCCACTTTGCGAGTATTTATCTTAATATTAAACCAATGAAGTAAAAGGGTATAACATAAACCAAAAAATATCTGGAACTTTTTTTACGTTTTTTAATCTCCGACATTTCGTAAGTGACAATGCTGCTTTTCCATAGAGAGTTTGGGTGGGACGGTTCTAGATCACATTGCCCCAAAAAATGGCCTCAAAACCGATCAATATTAATGCATTATTGTTATAACAAAGTACTCTCTGAGCAAAACTCCGGATGTTTCACCGTCTTGTCTTTTGTCTATGATCACAATAGGTGAAAATACCCGAAAATACCATAAGCCGCCATGCTAAAGTGTAACATAGGGTGGGGGATACTACCTTAAAACTATCTGAAGTCTGTAACTCACAATACATATAAGGCCTTTAGGTATATAGGTGGCGATGCTTAAAAGCGATAACAATTTTTAGCAGTCAGCAGAACGGGGCCAAGCCATTAACGCGGTGGGGCAGTTTGGTTGCAATTGAGCCGTGTTGGGGTCGGAAAAGAAATGTCGCATTAAACCGATTAAAACATGTAATTAGCATTTGGGGAATTCTGCTAGAGTCCAAGTCGAATATCGCGTTTTCCGGATTATCGGATGTCGGATTAACGCGTTCTGACTGCATTATCTACGAAGATAAATTTATTATCCTAGGGTAAAAAATTATTAACCAGGAGAAGAGACTTATTATCTAACCATATGGACTTAGTACATGTATTATATAGGGTGTCCATTTAGAGTGCAGGAGGAAAAATTTATCCTTTAGGTGAACCAACTTGTTATCTAGGATAGATTTAGAATTCAAGGGTATCGATTTATTATCTAGGAGAATGTACTCATTATCTAGGGGTATCGATTTATTATCTACGAGAATGTACTCATTATCTAGGAGAATGTACTCATTATGTAGGAGAATGTACTCATTATGTAGGAGAATGTACTCATTATCGAGGAGAATGTACTCATTATATAGGAGAATGTACTCATTATGTAGGAGAATGTACTCATTATGTAGGAGAATGTACTCATTATCTAGGAGGATGTACTCATTATCTAGGAGAATGTACTCATTATCTAGGAGAATGTACTCATTATCTAGGAGAATGTACTCATTATCTAGGAGAATGTACTCATTATCTAGGAGAATGTATTCATTATCTAGGAGAATGTACTCATTATCTAGGAGAATGTACTCATTATCTAGGAGAATGTACTCATTATCTAGGAGAATGTACTCATTATCTAGGAGAATGTACTCATTATCTAGGAGAATGTACTCATTATCTAGGAGAATGTACTCATTATCTGGGAGAATGTACTCATTATCTAGGAGAATGTACTCATTATCTAGGAGAATGTACTTATTATCTAGGAGAATGTACTTATTATCTAGGAGCATGTACTCATTATCTATGAGAATGTACTCATTATCTATGAGAATGTACTTATTATCTAGGAGAATGTACCCATTATCTATGAGAATGTACTCATTATCTAGGAGAATGTACTCATTATGTAGGTGTATCTATTTATTATCTAGGAGTATAAATTTATTACCTAGGAGAATGTCCTCATTATCTAGGGGTATCGATTACATATTTTGGGGGATCGACTTATTATTTCGGAGGGTAAATGTATTATCCAAGCGTATCGATCTATTATCTAAGAGAAGAGACTTAGGCCTATTATATATAGGTATCCATTCGTTATTCAGGGGGATCGATTTATTATATAGAAGAATCTATTAAAATATCTAGCGGTATCGACTTAGTACATGTAGGCCTATTATCTAGGGGGGTCGACTTATTTTGTTAGAACCTAGATTCATTTTTTCAGTTATTATCTGGCAGCATCGACTTATTATCAAGAAGGATAGTTCAATAATCTAAGGGTATAGATTTATTAACCAGGAGGGCCCACCTAATGAATCGGCTATTGCATCAATTTCACTAGGTGACAATAAGTACAACACTAATTTGTTTCAAATGAAAGAACGACAGATTACTATTGCACCAGTCTACGACAAACCCAACGAAGAGAGGGGGAGGAGGCTCCGAGGGGAAGTACATATTGTGATAATCATGTTTGCTAAATCCTCAACTACGGGTCACTTGCGTAATTAAAAAGTAAAGGCACCATTATGTAAATCCGTTTATGTTTAAATATAAAATTCAGTTATGTCATGCCGGAGTTATCACGCACCATTATATAGGAAGCTAGAAGAATATCCTGTCGAGAAGTGTTCATTTTCCGCCATATACAGTCAGACCCCGTTCATCCGACACCCGTTAATCCGGAAACCCCGCTATTCGACACAGTTCGACCTGTAACGGATTTCCACAATGCTAATTGCCCACGTTAATTCGTCATTCGCTTTCCGACACCAACACGGCTTTCCTGCAACCAAAGTGCCTATTTCTCTCGTTTATCCCACCAATTGGCCGTAAAGCCACGCCGTGGTAATTGGCTTTCGCTCCAGTAGTGTATTGTGCAAAGTGGCCGGTGGACTCTTAACAAACAATGGATTAACACTAATGGTTATTACTTTCAAGCGTCGACACCTGAAGGTGTGAGGTCTGTGTTTTACAGATATCAAAGAGCTTTCAGGCTGTAATCATTAAAAAATAAAAAGGTCTTTTGAAGTTATTAATTGGATAACGTCATAACACATTTCTCTTTTTACCGACAACACGCGAGATCTGCCTCTACAAGAATGAACACCCACTAAAGACGCAACTCGAGCATCCATTTCACGGGTGGTTGAATCGCTTTAAGAAAGGCTTCGCCAGTAAACAATAAACCGATCCAGGCTGCCAATCATTCACTGACGTCACTGTGGCTTTTAACCAATCATTTTGTGTAAACAGGTCTTCCACGTGCGTTATGTCGGCCAAACCAGTCGGACTACGTCCACGGGAGTAGTCCGGACCTCATGGACCCCCCCCCCCCCCTCCCCACCCCGGGTTTCGGCCATACATGAGTCCTAACCCATTCCCTATACTTCCTTATTTCCACTAATATAAAGTACGAAGCAATTTTTTTACATCAGACAACTTTTTTTTCTTCTTTCGCCCTCCCTGAACATAGCCAAATCGGGATATTATTTTACCTAGTGTTATTGGGTAATTTTGGTGCAATATCCTGCTTATCCCAACTGTAATTACTGTGACTTTGGCATTAAAAAATGACCCGTGCCAATTTAATATTTGTTAGGGGCCTATAATCAGGTTGCTGGAAAAAGTATAAAATCTGTATTGACTAATCATTGGCGGCCTCGCCGAGGAGTCGTCCCACTTTGAAGCGCTCTAGCGCCCAAACTAAGCGCGATCCGTCCAATCGGAGCATAAATTGATCTGTAGAGGCGTCCTGTTAACCAACTGGCACAAAAATTGCAGATCAGGCCTGTTTTTCTGACTATTGAAATTCTTTTTTTCAAAATGACCACACTCCGTATGTTTATAATAAGCCCAAATGTTCCATTGCCATGGAAACAGAACTGAGACGCTCGATCGCCGTTTTGACTTTTTGGTATTTACGAGACGTTGAATTGGAAGAATAGTGGCGATTTTGATGACCATCGCCTGGGTTGTTTGTGCATGATGAGGCTATATAAAAGCTATATAGGGACTTTTAACATGGGAATCCCAGAAAGAAAACTGTATCGCCCTCTAGCGGGCAAAATAAAATAAAAGTTATCTTGGGGGTAAAATTAGACGTCTAGTGTCCCTAAGCCGATCTCTTTATTCCCAATATTAACCGCTCACTGAATTTATTTCGTCTTTAAATGTTTTATTTTCTTATGTCACGTGACGTCATTGACGGTAAACTTGTTTCTTTCAAATGGGTCACATCGACTCCTTTAACAAGGTTGTGGAGGTTGACGACGACTGAAAGGGCAAAAAGTGGGAAAACAATGTACATCTAATTTTAACATACGGACACGGTGAATTATGACGTCAATTTGCAAGAAAACGAGTGTGACGCATCTCAAATTGATACATTATCAAATTGTGTCCCGAGGAACACGAGGAACATTATGACGTCAGTCGCATGTCTCTAAATCAATTATGACGTCAGTCGCATGTCTCTAAATCCAATATTAAGTAAACTACAGCGTTTCTAAGCTTTTTTTCATGATCGGGTGATCTTGCCCTTTGACCTTTTGACCTGTATGACAAGTATGTTATGCAACTATTGCCGCGATCTATCGATGATCGCTTTAGCCATTAGGACGCCAGGACACTTAGAATTTTTGGAAAAGTGCTGAGTGAAACCGACATAGAAACAAACATCCAAACACGACCGACCGACATATGAATTTTCGTCATAACAAAAGGTAAATCTACAATGGACAACAAGACAAAAGGTTTTGATGTGTTGCAGGCAGAAAAGACGCATACGCTTGTGGTAATGCAACAGTGTATTATTTGTATTTATAGAGTTATACATGTATTAGATTTTTCACTGAATATATATTTGATATTTCCTTGCCGAACTGCGCGGAAGCATTGATTCAGCTTAATATGATTTTTTTTTTCCTTCGACAGTTTGCCTGATACCAGAAGTATCCAGCAATGGACCGGTGCCTGCTGCTTATACACATTGACGTCAACTTCAGGCAGACATCGAAAAATGGATAAGCGGGGAAAGAAATCGCTGAAACTTCTCATCAGTTGCCTCTCTAAATATAGACATGCACTGTTGAGTTACCCGGGATACTCAGACGCACAATGTGCATGGGCATCTGTTTTGCACATGCTGCATGTAAAAAATTCCAAAGAGAACCGGAAATGGTTGTACACCATATGGCGTTACAATCGTCGAAGCATACGAGATCAGGTAGCGGCATTCCATGAAAAAGGGGACAAAACAAGAAGAAAAGCTATCAAAAAACTGTATTGTATATGTCAAACTCCAAACGATCCCAATAAGCCCTATGTTCAATGCACCGCATGTGAAGAATGGTACCACTTTGAGTGCGTCAATTATGATTACGACAGCAGAAAATCGGCACCTTTCTGGTGCCCACAGTGTCAGCAACGCCCACGTACACACACGAACGTTGTAAACACCGACTCTGATCAATCGGACAACGTCGCCGGAGAAGAGCTCGACTCTGGCGAATCGTATAACGTCGCCGGAGAAGGGCTCGACTCTGATGAATCGGACAACGTCGCCGGAGAAGGGCTCGACTCTGATGAATCGGACAACGTCGCCGGAGAAGGGCTCGACTCTGATGAATCGGACAACGTCGCCGGAGAAGGGCTCGACTCTGATGAATCGGACAACGTCGCCGGAGAAGGGCTCGACTCTGGCGAATCGGACCACGTAGCCGGAAAAGAGCGCGATTCTGGCAAAGCAGACAACGTCGCCGGACAAGAGCTCGACTCTGACGAATCGGACAACGTCGCCGGAGAAGGGCTCGACTCTGATGAATCGGACAACGTCGCCGGAGAAGGGCTCGACTCTGATGAATCGGACAACGTCGCCGGAGAAGGGCTCGACTCTGGCGAATCGGACCACGTAGCCGAAAAAGAGCGCGATTCTGGCAAAGCAGACAACGTCGCCGGAGAAGGGCTCGACTCTGATGAATCGGACAACGTCGCCGGAGAAGGGCTCGACTCTGGCGAATCGGACCACGTAGCCGGAAAAGAGCGCGATTCTGGCAAAGCAGACAACGTCACCGGAGAAGGGCTCGACTCTGACGGATCGGACAACGTCGCCGGAGAAGGGCTCGACTCTGATGAATCGGACAACGTCGCCGGAGAAGGGCTCGACTCTGATGAATCGGACAACGTCGCCGGAGAAGGGCTCGACTCTGGCGAATCGGACCACGTAGCCGGAAAAGAGCGCGATTCTGGCAAAGCAGACAACGTCGCCGGACAAGAGCTCGACTCTGACGAATCGGACAACGTCGCCGGAGAAGGGCTCGACTCTGATGAATCGGACAACGCCGCCGGAGAAGGGCTCGACTCTGATGAATCGGACAACGTCGCCGGAGAAGGGCTCGACTCTGGCGAATCGGACCACGTAGCCGGAAAAGAGCGCGATTCTGGCAAAGCAGACAACGTCGCTGGAGAAGAGCTCGACTCTGATGAATCGGACAACGATGCTGGAGAAGGGTCCAACTCTGGCGAACCTACTTTGCACAGTCTACCTAAAAAGTTCGAAATAATGATTGATTCCCAAGAGTGGGACTCCGTTAAGCCAACTGCAGAAAAACGGTGTCTTCGCAATGATTGGACTACAATAATTGTCCGAAAATTCCAAGAAACAAACAAGGCCTGTGTTCTTGTGTTTAAGTACAATCGGGCTAGAAAGTTGGACACAATGAAGAAGACAGCAGATTTTTTACGTCTCAGGGCAGAGTGCAAATTCAGTGGCTGCTGTTCCTACTCATTTACAATGAAGGATGAACCAATCACAACCAAGGCCGGTACTATCCAACCTGGACCATATGTCATACATGTTAGCCAGGATGGGCAGATATCACACCCGGAAGATGAACTGCACAAACGCCACACCAAGGGTGCAGAAAGAAAAGCAGTAGGAACGAATTTGCAGCAAGCCGGTATAGCCAATTGGTATTATGACCAAATGGCGGATATGTCTCACATGGAGAAAAGTGCAGGGAATGTAAATAGACCAAAGACGAAGGAGGTGTTGAGAAAGGTACTGGCAGACCATCGTGCCGAAGGCAGTTTGCACGCCGATGTCTTCCAAGAAGTGAAGCTGCTTCAAGAAGTTTGCAAGGAACTGGATGGGAGTGGAATTTCTGGAAGAACAGTCGCTGGCTACATACAGTTCTATGCGTGTGACCCCTTTAAAGTAATGATGTGGTCGAAAGGACAAATATCACTGTACCAGATGGCATGTCAGGAAGGAAGGATAGCTCTGTACCTGGACGCCACAGGCTCCATCGTGAAGAAAATTCCGGGCCAGAGCAAGCGTGTACTATACTACGCTCTGGTCATGAGGAATCCGCTACCAGGAGCGGCAGCAATGCCTGTCGCGGAGCTGATCAGCAACGATCACCGTAGCTCCGAGATCCGGCACTGGCTGACACGATTCGAGCAGGACTTTCTGTTGCGAAACAGGAAGCGCTATCTTCCTAAGCATGTGGAGATAGACTTTTCATGGGCCTTTATTAATGCTGTCGTTGGCGCATTCAATAAAGAAGACTGTTTGTCGTACCTCAACAGAACATGGGACATAGTACACGGCAGTCTTACAGCAAAAGCCATAGCGGATTTTACATATGTGCATATATGCTGTGCCCACGTCCTAAAAGATTTGTCCCACAGGGCGAAAATGGTGTGCAAGGAAAAGCGGCTGCGCCAATTCTACCTCTTTTGTTGCTCTCTGCTTCAAAACTGCATTGACATGGGCACGGCATCGACGACATTCACGCATATGTGTGTGGCCGGTCTTCCTGTCGCCCCATGACACCCACAAGATGCAAAAGAGTCTGCTTTTCCTGCAATCGCAGATTAATCGGACCACCGAAATTGCTGACTTGAAAGACCGGGAGGAGACGGTGACACACGATGAAGACTGTGAAGATGAAAATGGCGTGGCAGATTACGTGACGTCCGTCAAACACGCTTCAAAATGGCGACAACACTTTCTCCACATCAAAAGACAAGCAACGCTCCCAAGGACATCGGGCGAAGGTTCTTCCAACAGTGACAATTCGGACGAAGAGTCCTCGCACAAAGAGTTGAACGATTACCATTGTCCGGCATTAATTACCGTGCTGCTTGACACGTTCATGCAGGTGTGCCCCCTATGGAGTGGACTTATGCTGGGAAATCTTTCTCGGTATTGTAAGTTACGGGACACGCAAGTGAAAGTTGCTCCACAAGAAGAGACGAGATGTACAACAGCTTGGTGGAAAACTGGTTCGGCAATGTGAAAAACGACGTCGTGCCAAATCGCCGATTGCGATTGAGAGCTGGAGAGTTTGTCAGAAAGATGTACGTCTCACTCAGGGGGAGGTTGAACGAAGTAGAGGTACTGGGAAGAACAGCACTAAAGGCAAAAAAAGACAGAGACACGAGGAAGAAGAAGAGGAAGAATGGAAAGGAAGGTCTGAAAAAGCTGGTGTAAGGACTGGAAAGTACTTTAGTCCCCCGAAAATGATGCCAACCCCGCCAAAAAGAAGGAAAGCTGAAGAGCGCACCGAAAGTCCACAGAGTGGTAAGACAAAGAAGCCTGACACGCCTGACAAAAAAGGAAAGGCAAAACGCAACCTTACAGGGAAGACCACAGAACATATGAGGGATACGGAGGACGAAGGGAGGCATGAAGCACCCGGAAAGAAACAACGCCAGAGAACCGAACGACAGAATATCCCACGTTGGGGTGCATCTATGACACGAGGAGCGAAAACTGTCAAAATGATCAACACTTGTACCATAGACAACATGTTGTTTGTTTTATTTACAGTGTACGATACGGATGCAGACATGGCGAAAGCGCTGGACGAGGCCACTACCACCGTGTGCAAGCTCCTTGTGCGCATTTTCCGGCATTGTAGAAAAGGAGAATGGGACATGGCAAAAGTACTTTGGCTGTCGAAGATGTGCAGGATGGAAATCCAGCAAGGACCAGAAAGCACGTTCGACTGTTACGGTAGCGAGTACCAGTGGTTCCTGGTGCACCTGGCGGGAATTCAACAGTCACAGCAAACGAGCACCTGCAGCCAAAGGACTTGTCCGACCAGACATAGAAACCATACAGCCATAGATATATCCCTGAAGTAAGTATTTGAACCTGCCAGCCTAACAAAGCCGCTTACTCAATTCAAATTAACCCTAGGTTAATGTACCTTAAAATATGCGTATATGGATATAAGGGAGATAGGTAAACTGCCCCGGGTATGAAGAACATACTAGAAAAACTCATACAAAACTTAATGAACTGCCTTATTCCAGCGCGCCATCCACGGGGCCATACATATTGCAGCTCATGATGGACAGCTACATGGACGCTTTTGACAGCGTTTGCAACGCCAGGGAACCACTAGACAGGTAATCGTTTTGTAGAGTTCCATCAAGTTGAAAGTGATCGATATAATTCTCCCTAAAAATATAATATTTATCGATTCATTTACCCCTTACTTTTCGTTCGGAAGAAAAGCTGCAGTAATGTGATAATGAAAAACAAATGGCCTATTTGGCCGAGGACATTATCACACAACTTAGCCTTAACTTAGCTGTGGCAATTGTACGCGTTTCTTCGAGAAAACTGATACTAACTGGAATATTCTTTTCATTTTTTTAGCTACCAATGTCGAGGAAATCGAAAGTGGAGTAGGAAGGTCTTTACCTACTTCAAGGGCAACCCGCCCTTCATTGTGATTTCACCAAATGTGTTCTCAGCCAAGACACACACATTGCAAGTGGCTTCCTTCACCGAGATTCTCAAGGTCAACAGCGAAAGGTAGGTCAAGCAGTAAACTACGACAATGCATGTAAATTATGTTACTGAAAGACACTAACAAGCACCCACAGCCATTTTGTTCGGTATCTATGCTGATTCTATATGAACTAATGTTAATGTTAAGGAAAACAGCTCCGCATATTTGTGAAATAATAGGTAAAATTTACACATACAACTGACATTAGTGTTATGTTTCAGCTACGCATTGAGAGGAGTAACAGCAAAGAGGGGTGACCACTTCATATCAGCTGTCCTACTACCATCCGGGTGGTGCTGGTATGACGGTATTGGACCTAAACTCTCAAGACCCAAAAGAAGGCTAGCCCTTGGACTAAATGTCACCATAGAACATTTGATATATGTTCACTTGAACTAAGAGTTCAGCTACAATGCCTGTTGCTGTCGGGGCCGAGGACTGTGTATGGCGGCTATGTCTGGCTGCTTGTTGTCTTTGGCGAAAATTGTGGATGGTGGCTGTGTCGGGCTGTCGTCCTAACCGATGACTGTGTATGGTGGCTGTGTCGGGCTGCTTGTTGTCTTTGGCGAAAATTGTGGATGGTGGCTGTGTCGGGCTGCTTGTTGGCTTTGGCGAAAATTGTGGATGGAGGCTGTGTCGGGCTGCTTGTTGTCTTTGGCGAAAAATTGTGGATGGTGGCTGTGTCGGGCTGCTTGTTGTCTTTGGCGAAACTTGTGGATGGTGGCTGTGTCGGGCTGCTTGTTGTCTTTGGCGAAAATTGTGGATGGTGGCTGTGTCGGGCTGCTTGTTGTCTTTGGCGAAAATTGTGGATGGTGGCTGTGTCGGGCTGCTTGTTGTCTTTGGCGAAAATTGTGGATGGTGGCTGTGTCGGGCTGCTTGTTGTCTTTGGCGAAAATTGTGGATGGTGGCTGTGTCGGGCTGCTTGTTGTCTTTGGCGAAAATTGTGGATGGTGGCTGTGTCGGGCTGCTTGTTGTCTTTGGCGAAAATTGTGGATGGTGGCTGTGTCGGGCTGCTTGTTGTCTTTGGCGAAAATTGTGGATGGTGGCTGTGTCGGGCTGCTTGTTGTCTTTGGCGAAAATTGTGGATGGTGGCTGTGTCGGGCTGCTTGTTGTCTTTGGCGAAAATTGTGGATGGTGGCTGTGTCGGGCTGCTTGTTGCCTTTGGCGAAAATTGTGGATGGAGGCTGTGTCGGGCTGCTTGTTGTCTTTGGCGAAAATTGTGGATGGTGGCTGTGTCGGGCTGCTTGTTGTCTTTGGCGAAACTTGTGGATGGAGGCTGTGTCGGGCTGCTTGTTGTCTTTGGCGAAAATTGTGGATGGAGGCTGTGTCGGGCTGCTTGTTGTCTTTGGCGAAAAATGTGGATGGTGGCTGTGTCGGGCTGCTTGTTGTCTTTGGCGAAAATTGTGGATGGTGGCTGTGTCGGGCTGCTTGTTGTCTTTGGCGAAAAATGTGGATGGTGGCTGTGTCGGGCTGCTTGTTGTCTTTGGCGAAAATTGTGGATGGTGGCTGTGTCGGGCTGCTTGTTGTCTTTGGCGAAAATTGTGGATGGTGGCTGTGTCTGGCTGCTTGTTGTCTTTGGCGAAAATTGTGGATGGTGGCTGTGTCGGGCTGCTTGTTGTCTTTGGCGAAAATTGTGGATGGTGGCTGTGTCGGGCTGCTTGTTGTCTTTGGCGAAAATTGTGTGCCGTGACCGAGGACTGTGGATGGTGGCTGTGCCTGGCTGTTTGCTATCGTGGCCGAGGGCTGTCGCTGGTGGCTGTGTAGGGCTGTCGTTGTAGTGGCCCAGGGCCGTGGTTGTGTGGGGGTATTTGGCGTGGCCCAGGACCGTGGATGATGGCTGTGCGTGGCTGTTTGTCGTGACCCAGCTGCATGCGGTTTGATGTAGGTTAATGGGCAAGTGTGAGTGTTTGTGAGCTTGGACAGAGCCGAGCTAGCTTACACCACGGTTTCTAGAGACGCATAGAGTTTCCTCTTGCACAATTGTATCTGCGGTAAGATATAAAACTTCTCAATTAGAACCACGCTAAGGAGTGTTACCTTTGTGATGTCTCCAGTATTTATTATAACTGGTTGTCACCTAACAAGATGTCTCTCTTGCCCATGAATGTTAAAGTTTACCTGCACGTTATCATCCGATTAAAAACTATATTTACAATGTTGCGATATCCGGATTCCAGATTCCGCGGACTCCGCCGCCATCCAAAGGCATACATTTTGCAACATGGTGGGCGACTGCGTCTGAAGTCACATGGTCGGTGATTACATCACATCTGAAATCCTGCGCATCATCGGTGACTACATCGCATCTCAAGGCACATCATCGGTGACTACATCGCATGTGAGGTCACATGGTCGGTGACTAAATCGCATCTGAGGTCACATCGTCGGTGACTACATCTCAGCTGAGGTCACATCGTCGGTGACTATATCGCATCTGAGGTCGCTACTTGAAGTATCTTATCGGACGCGCGGCTATTGCTGCCCCCACTCACTCGCTGGTGGCAGAGTTTACTGTATAATAGGTTAAGGTTAATGACGGATACAGGCATTGCCATTGAAAATAGACTGGACATTTACAAATTCTCCTCATAAGCAATTCCGTGTTTCTTTTGTAATAACTACTGGCTGCAAGAAGATGGATGCCATTTTCAGCTGAAATATGATTAAGTCTTAGGTCTTACGTCAAAGCCTATTGGGTACATAAGGCAAATATGCAATGTTTAAGCAATGTCTATAGACCATTTATATTAGTAACGTAATCGCAATTAGCTTGACATGCAGAGATGGGTCATATGATCCGACAGTATTTCTTGTGAACTATTCCTGTAACTGACATTGTAACTAAATGTTATACACTTGTTAGCAATACACTGTGTTATAATAAAATATTTGTCACTCTGACATGAAGATGTTGTTTGCTTCATTCGATTTATAGCCAAATTAAGTAAGGTACGAAAAAGATAAATCAACTGTATGGTCTAATAAAATATTTACGAAAGTGCGTCACCCGTAGGATGAGATGACGTAATATGTAAAATCCAGACTATGTCTTCGGTCCACTACAATGACCTTGATCTTAACAGTTGACTTGACTGTGACTTTGACCTGTGACCTACAGACGCCGTTAACGAATTTGCTCGGATATCGATGAGTAAATTTATACGACGAAATGTTGCGTTTTGTGGCCTACCCAGAATGCACAGACACACCCTGAGATCCAGATTTGACCATTCAAATTCGTATTTAGCCTCTTAGATCCAGATTTGATACCTCAGATCAATATTGACCCCTCAGATCCGGCAGCTCCATAACTGTCGTTATAGTGAGCATCCTCTCAATTGTTGGCCCCATCCCAAAAGAAAAAGTCACTATTAAGTTTCGCCCCCAGGTTCAACGATCTCACTCGGTAGACATCTGAAACCAAACTGACCGTCTCTTCAGTTTCGGTCTACATTTCTAGTTTCTACATCCCTACCATGCACATTAGTTTGACCGTCTCTTCAGTTTCGGTCTACATTTCTAGTTTCTACATCCCTACCATGCACATTAGTTTGACCGTCTCTTCAGTTTCGGTCTACATTTCTAGTTTCTACATCCCTACCATGCACATTAGTTTGACCGTCTCTTCAGTTTCGGTCTACATTTCTAGTTTCTACATCCCTACCATGCACATTAGTTTGACCGTCTCTTCAGTTTCGTTCTACATTTCTGGTTTCTACATCCCTACCATGCACATTAGTTTGACCGTCTCTTCAGTTTCGGTCTACATTTCTAGTTTCTACATCCCTACCATACACATTAGTTTGACCGTCTCTTCAGTTTCGGTCTACATTTCTAGTTTCTACATCCCTACCATACACATTAGTTTGACCGTCTCTTCAGTTTCGGTCTACATTTCTGGTTTCTACATCCCTACCATGCACATTAGTTTGACCGTCTCTTCAGTTTCGGTCTACATTTCTAGTTTCTACATCCCTACCATGCACATTAGTTTGACCGTCTCTTCAGTTTCGGTCTACATTTCTGGTTTCTACATCCCTACCATGCACATTAGTTTGACCGTCTCTTCAGTTTCGGTCTACATTTCTAGTTTCTACATCCCTACCATGCACATTAGTTTGACCGTCTCTTCAGTTTCGGTCTACATTTCTAGTTTCTACATCCCTACCATACACATTAGTTTGACCGTCTCTTCAGTTTCGGTCTACATTTCTAGTTTCTACATCCCTACCATACACATTAGTTTGACCGTCTCTTCAGTTTCGGTCTACATTTCTAGTTTCTACATCCCTACCATGCACATTAGTTTGACCGTCTCTTCAGTTTCGGTCTACATTTCTAGTTTCTACATCCCTACCATGCACATTAGTTTGACCGTCTCTTCAGTTTCGGTCTACATTATAGTTTCTACATCCCTACCATACACATTAGTTTGACCGTCTCTTCAGTTTCGGTCTACATTTCTAGTTTCTACATCCCTACCATACACATTAGTTTGACCGTCTCTTCAGTTTCGGTCTACATTTCTAGTTTCTACATCCCTACCATACACATTAGTTTGACCGTCTCTTCAGTTTCGGTCTACATTTCTGGTTTCTACATCCCTACCATGCACATTAGTTTGACCGTCTCTTCAGTTTCGGTCTACATTTCTAGTTTCTACATCCCTACCATGCACATTAGTTTGACCGTCTCTTCAGTTTCGGTCTACATTTCTAGTTTCTACATCCCTACCATACACATTAGTTTGACCGTCTCTTCAGTTTCGGTCTACATTTCTAGTTTCTACATCCCTACCATGCACATTAGTTTGACCGTCTCTTCAGTTTCGGTCTACATTTCTAGTTTCTACATCCCTACCATGCACATTAGTTTGACCGTCTCTTCAGTTTCGGTCTACATTTCTGGTTTCTACATCCCTACCATGCACATTAGTTTGACCGTCTCTTCAGTTTCGGTCTACATTTCTGGCTTCTACATCCCTACCATGCACATTAGTTTGACCGTCTCTTCAGTTTCGGTCTACATTTCTAGTTTCTACATCCCTACCATGCACATTAGTTTGACCGTCTCTTCAGTTTCGGTCTACATTTCTAGTTTCTACATCCCTACCATGCACATTAGTTTGACCGTCTCTTCAGTTTCGGTCTACATTTCTAGTTTCTACATCCCTACCATGCACATTAGTTTGACCGTCTCTTCAGTTTCGGTCTACATTTCTAGTTTCTACATCCCTACCATGCACATTAGTTTGACCGTCTCTTCAGTTTCGGTCTACATTTCTAGTTTCTACATCCCTACCATGCACATTAGTTTGACCGTCTCTTCAGTTTCGTTCTACATTTCTGGTTTCTACATCCCTACCATGCACATTAGTTTGACCGTCTCTTCAGTTTCGGTCTACATTTCTAGTTTCTACATCCCTACCATGCACATTAGTTTGACCGTCGCTTCAGTTTCGGTCTACATTTCTAGTTTCTACATCCCTACCATGCACATTAGTTTGACCGTCTCTTCAGTTTCGGTCTACATTTCTATTTTCTACATCCCTACCATGCACATTAGTTTGACCGTCGCTTCAGTTTCGGTCTACATTTCTAGTTTCTACATCCCTACCATGCACATTAGTTTGACCGTCGCTTCAGTTTCGGTCTACATTTCTAGTTTCTACATCCCTACCATGCACATTAGTTTGACCGTCTCTTCAGTTTCGGTCTACATTTCTAGTTACTACATCCCTACCATACACATTAGTTTGACCGTCTCTTCAGTTTCGGTCTACATTTCTGGTTTCTACATCCCTACCATGCACATTAGTTTGACCGTCTCTTCAGTTTCGGTCTACATTTCTAGTTTCTACATCCCTACCATGCACATTAGTTTGACCGTCTCTTCAGTTTCGGTCAACATTTCTGGTTTCTACATCCCTACCATGCACATTAGTTTGACCGTCTCTTCAGTTTCGGTCTACATTTCTAGTTTCTACATCCCTACCATGCACATTAGTTTGACCGTCTCTTCAGTTTCGGTCTACATTTCTAGTTTCTACATCCCTACCATACACATTAGTTTGACCGTCTCTTCAGTTTCGGTCTACATTTCTAGTTTCTACATCCCTACCATACACATTAGTTTGACCGTCTCTTCAGTTTCGGTCTACATTTCTAGTTTCTACATCCCTACCATGCACATTAGTTTGACCGTCTCTTCAGTTTCGGTCTACATTTCTAGTTTCTACATCCCTACCATGCACATTAGTTTGACCGTCTCTTCAGTTTCGGTCTACATTATAGTTTCTACATCCCTACCATACACATTAGTTTGACCGTCTCTTCAGTTTCGGTCTACATTTCTAGTTTCTACATCCCTACCATACACATTAGTTTGACCGTCTCTTCAGTTTCGGTCTACATTTCTAGTTTCTACATCCCTACCATACACATTAGTTTGACCGTCTCTTCAGTTTCGGTCTACATTTCTGGTTTCTACATCCCTACCATGCACATTAGTTTGACCGTCTCTTCAGTTTCGGTCTACATTTCTAGTTTCTACATCCCTACCATGCACATTAGTTTGACCGTCTCTTCAGTTTCGGTCTACATTTCTAGTTTCTACATCCCTACCATACACATTAGTTTGACCGTCTCTTCAGTTTCGGTCTACATTTCTACTTTCTACACCCCTACCATGCACATTAGTTTGACCGTCTCTTCAGTTTCGGTCTACATTTCTAGTTTCTACATCCCTACCATGCACATTAGTTTGACCGTCTCTTCAGTTTCGGTCTACATTTCTGGTTTCTACATCCCTACCATGCACATTAGTTTGACCGTCTCTTCAGTTTCGGTCTACATTTCTGGTTTCTACATCCCTACCATGCACATTAGTTTGACCGTCTCTTCAGTTTCGGTCTACATTTCTAGTTTCTACATCCCTACCATGCACATTAGTTTGACCGTCTCTTCAGTTTCGGTCTACATTTCTAGTTTCTACATCCCTACCATGCACATTAGTTTGACCGTCTCTTCCGTTTCGGTCTACATTTCTAGTTTCTACATCCCTACCATGCACATTAGTTTGACCGTCTCTTCAGTTTCGGTCTACATTTCTAGTTTCTACATCCCTACCATGCACATTAGTTTGACCGTCTCTTCAGTTTCGGTCTACATTTCTAGTTTCTACATCCCTACCATGCACATTAGTTTGACCGTCTCTTCAGTTTCGGTCTACATTTCTAGTTTCTACATCCCTACCATGCACATTAGTTTGACCGTCTCTTCAGTTTCGGTCTACATTTCTAGTTTCTACATCCCTACCATGCACATTAGTTTGACCGTCTCTTCAGTTTCGGTCTACATTTCTAGTTTCTACATCCCTACCATGCACATTAGTTTGACCGTCTCTTCAGTTTCGGTCTACATTTCTAGTTTCTACATCCCTACCATGCACATTAGTTTGACCGTCTCTTCAGTTTCGGTCTACATTTCTAGTTTCTACATCCCTACCATGCACATTAGTTTGACCGTCTCTTCAGTTTCGGTCTACATTTCTAGTTTCTACATCCCTACCATACACATTAGTTTGACCGTCTCTTCAGTTTCGGTCTACATTTCTAGTTTCTACATCCCTACCATACACATTAGTTTGACCGTCTCTTCAGTTTCGGTCTACATTTCTAGTTTCTACATCCCTACCATGCACATTAGTTTGACCGTCTCTTCAGTTTCGGTCTACATTTCTAGTTTCTACATCCCTACCATGCACATTAGTTTGACCGTCTCTTCAGTTTCGGTCTACATTTCTAGTTTCTACATCCCTACCATGCACATTAGTTTGACCGTCTCTTCAGTTTCGGTCTACATTTCTAGTTTCTACATCCCTACCATGCACATTAGTTTGACCGTCTCTTCAGTTTCGGTCTACATTTCTAGTTTCTACATCCCTACCATACACATTAGTTTGACCGTCTCTTCAGTTTCGGTCTACATTTCTAGTTTCTGCATCCTTACCATGCACATTAGTTTGACCGTCGCTTCAGTTTCGGTCTACATTATAGTTTCTACATCCCTACCATGCACATTAGTTTGACCGTCTCTTCAGTTTCGGTCTACATTTCTAGTTTCTACATCCCTACCATACACATTAGTTTGACCGTCTCTTCAGTTTCGGTCTACATTTCTAGTTTCTACATCCCTACCATGCACATTAGTTTGACCGTCTCTTCAGTTTCGGTCTACATTTCTAGTTTCTACATCCCTACCATGCACATTAGTTTGACCGTCTCTTCAGTTTCGGTCTACATTTCTAGTTTCTACATCCCTACCATGCACATTAGTTTGACCGTCTCTTCAGTTTCGGTCTACATTTCTAGTTTCTACATCCCTACCATGCACATTAGTTTGACCGTCTCTTCAGTTTCGGTCTACATTATAGTTTCTACATCCCTACCATGCACATTAGTTTGACCGTCTCTTCAGTTTCGGTCTACATTATAGTTTCTACATCCCTACCATGCACATTAGTTTGACCGTCTCTTCAGTTTCGGTCTACATTATAGTTTCTACATCCCTACCATGCACATTAGTTTGACCGTCTCTTCAGTTTCGGTCTACATTTCTAGTTTCTACATCCCTACCATGCACATTAGTTTGACCGTCTCTTCAGTTTCGGTCTACATTATAGTTTCTACATCCCTACCATACACATTAGTTTGACCGTCTCTTCAGTTTCGGTCTACATTATAGTTTCTACATCCCTACCATGCACATTAGTTTGACCGTCTCTTCAGTTTCGGTCTACATTTCTAGTTTCTACATCCCTACCATGCACATTAGTTTGACCGTCTCTTCAGTTTCGGTCTACATTTCTAGTTTCTACATCCCTACCATGCACATTAGTTTGACCGTCTCTTCAGTTTCGGTCTACATTTCTAGTTTCTACATCCCTACCATGCACATTAGTTTGACCGTCTCTTCAGTTTCGGTCTACATTATAGTTTCTACATCCCTACCATGCACATTAGTTTGACCGTCTCTTCAGTTTCGGTCTACATTTCTAGTTTCTACATCCCTACCATACACATTAGTTTGACCGTCTCTTCAGTTTCGGTCTACATTATAGTTTCTACATCCCTACCATGCACATTAGTTTGACCGTCTCTTCAGTTTCGGTCTACATTTCTAGTTTCTACATCCCTACCATGCACATTAGTTTGACCGTCTCTTCAGTTTCGGTCTACATTTCTAGTTTCTACATCCCTACCATGCACATTAGTTTGACCGTCTCTTCAGTTTCGGTCTACAGTTCTAGTTTCCACATCCCTACCATGCACATTAGTTTGACCGTCTCTTCAGTTTCGGTCTACATTTCTAGTTTCTACATCCTACCATGCACATTAGTTTGACCGTCTCTTCAGTTTCGGTCTACATTTCTAGTTTCTACATCCCTACCATACACATTAGTTTGACCGTCTCTTCAGTTTCGGTCTACATTTCTAGTTTCTACATCCCTACCATACACATTAGTTTGACCGTCTCTTCAGTTTCGGTCTACATTATAGTTTCTACATCCCTACCATGCACATTAGTTTGACCGTCTCTTCAGTTTCGGTCTACATTTCTAGTTTCTACATCCCTACCATGCACATTAGTTTGACCGTCTCTTCAGTTTCGGTCTACATTTCTAGTTTCTACATCCCTACCATGCACATTAGTTTGACCGTCTCTTCAGTTTCGGTCTACAGTTCTAGTTTCTACATCCCTACCATGCACATTACTTTGACCGTCTCTTCAGTTTCGGTCTACATTTCTAGTTTCTACATCCCTACCATGCACATTAGTTTGACCGTCTCTTCAGTTTCGGTCTACATTTCTAGGTTCTACATCCCTACCATACACATTAGTTTGACCGTCTCTTCAGTTTCGGTCTACATTTCTAGTTTCTACATCCCTACCATGCACATTAGTTTGACCGTCTCTTCAGTTTCGGTCTACATTTCTATTTTCTACATCCCTACCATGCACATTAGTTTGACCGTCTCTTCAGTTTCGGTCTACATTTCTAGTTTCTACATCCCTACCATGCACATTAGTTTGACCGTCTCTTCAGTTTCGGTCTACATTTCTAGTTTCTACATCCCTACCATGCACATTAGTTTGACCGTCTCTCCAGTTTCGGTCTACATTTCTAGTTTCTACATCCCTACCATGCACATTAGTTTGACCGTCTCTTCAGTTTCGGTCTACATTTCTAGTTTCTACATCCATACCATGCACATTAGTTTGACCGTCTCTTCAGTTTCGGTCTACATTTCTAGTTTCTACATCCCTACCATGCACATTAGTTTGACCGTCTCTTCAGTTTCGGTCTACATTTCTAGTTTCTACATCCCTACCATGCACATTAGTTTGACCGTCTCTTCAGTTTCGGTCGACATTTCTAGTTTCTACATCCCTACCATACACATTAGTTTGACCGTCTCTTCAGTTTCGGTCTACATTTCTAGTTTCTACATCCCTACCATGCACATTAGTTTGACCGTCTCTTCAGTTTCGGTCTACATTTCTAGTTTCTACAGCCCTACCATGCACATTAGTTTGACCGTCTCTTCAGTTTCGGTCTACATTTCTAGTTTCTACATCCCTACCATGCACATTAGTTTGACCGTCTCTTCAGTTTCGGTCTACATTATAGTTTCTACATCCCTACCATGCACATTAGTTTGACCGTCTCTTCAGTTTCGGTCTACATTATAGTTTCTACATCCCTACCATGCACATTAGTTTGACCGTCTCTTCAGTTTCGGTCTACATTATAGTTTCTACATCCCTACCATGCACATTAGTTTGACCGTCTCTTCAGTTTCGGTCTACATTTCTAGTTTCTACATCCCTACCATGCACATTAGTTTGACCGTCTCTTCAGTTTCGGTCTACATTATAGTTTCTACATCCCTACCATACACATTAGTTTGACCGTCGCTTCAGTTTCGGTCTACATTATAGTTTCTACATCCCTACCATGCACATTAGTTTGACCGTCTCTTCAGTTTCGGTCTACATTTCTAGTTTCTACATCCCTACCATGCACATTAGTTTGACCGTCTCTTCAGTTTCGGTCTACATTTCTAGTTTCTACATCCCTACCATGCACATTAGTTTGACCGTCTCTTCAGTTTCGGTCTACAGTTCTAGTTTCCACATCCCTACCATGCACATTAGTTTGACCGTCTCTTCAGTTTCGGTCTACATTTCTAGTTTCTACATCCCTACCATGCACATTAGTTTGACCGTCTCTTCAGTTTCGGTCTACATTTCTAGTTTCTACATCCCTACCATGCACATTAGTTTGACCGTCTCTTCAGTTTCGGTCTACATTTCTAGTTTCTACATCCCTACCATGCACATTAGTTTGACCGTCTCTTCAGTTTCGGTCTACATTTCTAGTTTCTACATCCCTACCATGCACATTAGTTTGACCGTCTCTTCAGTTTCGGTCTACATTTCTAGTTTCTACATCCCTACCATGCACATTAGTTTGACCGTCTCTTCAGTTTCGTTCTACATTTCTGGTTTCTACATCCCTACCATGCACATTAGTTTGACCGTCTCTTCAGTTTCGGTCTACATTTCTAGTTTCTACATCCCTACCATGCACATTAGTTTGACCGTCGCTTCAGTTTCGGTCTACATTTCTAGTTTCTACATCCCTACCATGCACATTAGTTTGACCGTCTCTTCAGTTTCGGTCTACATTTCTATTTTCTACATCCCTACCATGCACATTAGTTTGACCGTCGCTTCAGTTTCGGTCTACATTTCTAGTTTCTACATCCCTACCATGCACATTAGTTTGACCGTCGCTTCAGTTTCGGTCTACATTTCTAGTTTCTACATCCCTACCATGCACATTAGTTTGACCGTCTCTTCAGTTTCGGTCTACATTTCTAGTTTCTACATCCCTACCATACACATTAGTTTGACCGTCTCTTCAGTTTCGGTCTACATTTCTGGTTTCTACATCCCTACCATGCACATTAGTTTGACCGTCTCCTCAGTTTCGGTCTACATTTCTAGTTTCTACATCCCTACCATGCACATTAGTTTGACCGTCTCTTCAGTTTCGGTCAACATTTCTGGTTTCTACATCCCTACCATGCACATTAGCTTGACCGTCTCTTCAGTTTCGGTCTACATTTCTAGTTTCTACATCCCTACCATGCACATTAGTTTGACCGTCTCTTCAGTTTCGGTCTACATTTCTAGTTTCTACATCCCTACCATACACATTAGTTTGACCGTCTCTTCAGTTTCGGTCTACATTTCTAGTTTCTACATCCCTACCATACACATTAGTTTGACCGTCTCTTCAGTTTCGGTCTACATTTCTAGTTTCTACATCCCTACCATGCACATTAGTTTGACCGTCTCTTCAGTTTCGGTCTACATTTCTAGTTTCTACATCCCTACCATGCACATTAGTTTGACCGTCTCTACAGTTTCGGTCTACATTATAGTTTCTACATCCCTACCATACACATTAGTTTGACCGTCTCTTCAGTTTCGGTCTACATTTCTAGTTTCTACATCCCTACCATACACATTAGTTTGACCGTCTCTTCAGTTTCGGTCTACATTTCTAGTTTCTACATCCCTACCATACACATTAGTTTGACCGTCTCTTCAGTTTCGGTCTACATTTCTGGTTTCTACATCCCTACCATGCACATTAGTTTGACCGTCTCTTCAGTTTCGGTCTACATTTCTAGTTTCTACATCCCTACCATGCACATTAGTTTGACCGTCTCTTCAGTTTCGGTCTACATTTCTAGTTTCTACATCCCTACCATACACATTAGTTTGACCGTCTCTTCAGTTTCGGTCTACATTTCTAGTTTCTACATCCCTACCATGCACATTAGTTTGACCGTCTCTTCAGTTTCGGTCTACATTTCTAGTTTCTACATCCCTACCATGCACATTAGTTTGACCGTCTCTTCAGTTTCGGTCTACATTTCTGGTTTCTACATCCCTACCATGCACATTAGTTTGACCGTCTCTTCAGTTTCGGTCTACATTTCTGGTTTCTACATCCCTACCATGCACATTAGTTTGACCGTCTCTTCAGTTTCGGTCTACATTTCTAGTTTCTACATCCCTACCATGCACATTAGTTTTACCGTCTCTTCAGTTTCGGTCTACATTTCTAGTTTCTACATCCCTACCATGCACATTAGTTTGACCGTCTCTTCAGTTTCGGTCTACATTTCTAGTTTCTACATCCCTACCATGCACATTAGTTTGACCGTCTCTTCAGTTTCGGTCTACATTTCTAGTTTCTACATCCCTACCATGCACATTAGTTTGACCGTCTCTTCAGTTTCGGTCTACATTTCTAGTTTCTACATCCCTACCATGCACATTAGTTTGACCGTCTCTTCAGTTTCGGTCTACATTTCTAGTTTCTACATCCCTACCATGCACATTAGTTTGACCGTCTCTTCAGTTTCGGTCTACATTTCTAGTTTCTACATCCCTACCATGCACATTAGTTTGACCGTCTCTTCAGTTTCGGTCTACATTTCTAGTTTCTACATCCCTACCATGCACATTAGTTTGACCGTCTCTTCAGTTTCGGTCTACATTTCTAGTTTCTACATCCCTACCATACACATTAGTTTGACCGTCTCTTCAGTTTCGGTCTACATTTCTAGTTTCTACATCCCTACCATACACATTAGTTTGACCGTCTCTTCAGTTTCGGTCTACATTTCTAGTTTCTACATCCCTACCATGCACATTAGTTTGACCGTCTCTTCAGTTTCGGTCTACATTTCTAGTTTCTACATCCCTACCATGCACATTAGTTTGACCGTCTCTTCAGTTTCGGTCTACATTTCTAGTTTCTACATCCCTACCATGCACATTAGTTTGACCGTCTCTTCAGTTTCGGTCTACATTTCTAGTTTCTACATCCCTACCATGCACATTAGTTTGACCGTCTCTTCAGTTTCGGTCTACATTTCTAGTTTCTACATCCCTACCATACACATTAGTTTGACCGTCTCTTCAGTTTCGGTCTACATTTCTAGTTTCTGCATCCTTACCATGCACATTAGTTTGACCGTCGCTTCAGTTTCGGTCTACATTATAGTTTCTACGTCCCTACCATGCACATTAGTTTGACCGTCTCTTCAGTTTCGGTCTACATTATAGTTTCTACATCCCTACCATGCACATTAGTTTGACCGTCTCTTCAGTTTCGGTCTACATTATAGTTTCTACATCCCTACCATGCACATTAGTTTGACCGTCTCTTCAGTTTCGGTCTACATTTCTAGTTTCTACATCCCTACCATGCACATTAGTTTGACCGTCTCTTCAGTTTCGGTCTACATTATAGTTTCTACATCCCTACCATACACATTAGTTTGACCGTCTCTTCAGTTTCGGTCTGCATTATAGTTTCTACATCCCTACCATGCACATTAGTTTGACCGTCTCTTCAGTTTCGGTCTACATTTCTAGTTTCTACATCCCTACCATGCACATTAGTTTGACCGTCTCTTCAGTTTCGGTCTACATTTCTAGTTTCTACATCCCTACCATGCACATTAGTTTGACCGTCTCTTCAGTTTCGGTCTACATTTCTAGTTTCTACATCCCTACCATGCACATTAGTTTGACCGTCTCTTCAGTTTCGGTCTACATTATAGTTTCTACATCCCTACCATGCACATTAGTTTGACCGTCTCTTCAGTTTCGGTCTACATTTCTAGTTTCTACATCCCTACCATACACATTAGTTTGACCGTCTCTTCAGTTTCGGTCTACATTATAGTTTCTACATCCCTACCATGCACATTAGTTTGACCGTCTCTTCAGTTTCGGTCTACATTTCTAGTTTCTACATCCCTACCATGCACATTAGTTTGACCGTCTCTTCAGTTTCGGTCTACATTTCTAGTTTCTACATCCCTACCATGCACATTAGTTTGACCGTCTCTTCAGTTTCGGTCTACAGTTCTAGTTTCCACATCCCTACCATGCACATTAGTTTGACCGTCTCTTCAGTTTCGGTCTACATTTCTAGTTTCTACATCCCTACCATGCACATTAGTTTGACCGTCTCTTCAGTTTCGGTCTACATTTCTAGTTTCTACATCCCTACCATACACATTAGTTTGACCGTCTCTTCAGTTTCGGTCTACATTTCTAGTTTCTACATCCCTACCATACACATTAGTTTGACCGTCTCTTCTGTTTCGGTCTACATTATAGTTTCTACATCCCTACCATGCACATTAGTTTGACCGTCTCTTCAGTTTCGGTCTACATTTCTAGTTTCTACATCCCTACCATGCACATTAGTTTGACCGTCTCTTCAGTTTCGGTCTACATTTCTAGTTTCTACATCCCTACCATGCACATTAGTTTGACCGTCTCTTCAGTTTCGGTCTACAGTTCTAGTTTCTACATCCCTACCATGCACATTACATTGACCGTCTCTTCAGTTTCGGTCTACATTTCTAGTTTCTACATCCCTACCATGCACATTAGTTTGACCGTCTCTTCAGTTTCGGTCTACATTTCTAGGTTCTACATCCCTACCATACACATTAGTTTGACCGTCTCTTCAGTTTCGGTCTACATTTCTAGTTTCTACATCCCTACCATGCACATTAGTTTGACCGTCTCTTCAGTTTCGGTCTACATTTCTATTTTCTACATCCCTACCATGCACATTAGTTTGACCGTCTCTTCAGTTTCGGTCTACATTTCTAGTTTCTACATCCCTACCATGCACATTAGTTTGACCGTCTCTTCAGTTTCGGTCTACATTTCTAGTTTCTACATCCCTACCATGCACATTAGTTTGACCGTCTCTCCAGTTTCGGTCTACATTTCTAGTTTCTACATCCCTACCATGCACATTAGTTTGACCGTCTCTTCAGTTTCGGTCTACATTTCTAGTTTCTACATCCATACCATGCACATTAGTTTGACCGTCTCTTCAGTTTCGGTCTACATTTCTAGTTTCTACATCCCTACCATGCACATTAGTTTGACCGTCTCTTCAGTTTCGGTCTACATTTCTAGTTTCTACATCCCTACCATGCACATTAGTTTGACCGTCTCTTCAGTTTCGGTCGACATTTCTAGTTTCTACATCCCTACCATACACATTAGTTTGACCGTCTCTTCAGTTTTGGTCTACATTTCTAGTTTCTACATCCCTACCATGCACATTAGTTTGACCGTCTCTTCAGTTTCGGTCTACATTTCTAGTTTCTACATCCCTACCATGCACATTAGTTTGACCGTCTCTTCAGTTTCGGTCTACATTTCTAGTTTCTACATCCCTACCATGCACATTAGTTTGACCGTCTCTTCAGTTTCGGTCTACATTATAGTTTCTACATCCCTACCATGCACATTAGTTTGACCGTCTCTTCAGTTTCGGTCTACATTATAGTTTCTACATCCCTACCATGCACATTAGTTTGACCGTCTCTTCAGTTTCGGTCTACATTATAGTTTCTACATCCCTACCATGCACATTAGTTTGACCGTCTCTTCAGTTTCGGTCTACATTTCTAGTTTCTACATCCCTACCATGCACATTAGTTTGACCGTCTCTTCAGTTTCGGTCTACATTATAGTTTCTACATCCCTACCATACACATTAGTTTGACCGTCTCTTCAGTTTCGGTCTACATTATAGTTTCTACATCCCTACCATGCACATTAGTTTGACCGTCTCTTCAGTTTCGGTCTACATTTCTAGTTTCTACATCCCTACCATGCACATTAGTTTGACCGTCTCTTCAGTTTCGGTCTACATTTCTAGTTTCTACATCCCTACCATGCACATTAGTTTGACCGTCTCTTCAGTTTCGGTCTACAGTTCTAGTTTCCACATCCCTACCATGCACATTAGTTTGACCGTCTCTTCAGTTTCGGTCTACATTTCTAGTTTCTACATCCCTACCATGCACATTAGTTTGACCGTCTCTTCAGTTTCGGTCTACATTTCTAGTTTCTACATCCCTACCATACACATTAGTTTGACCGTCTCTTCAGTTTCGGTCTACATTTCTAGTTTCTACATCCCTACCATACACATTAGTTTGACCGTCTCTTCAGTTTCGGTCTACATTATAGTTTCTACATCCCTACCATGCACATTAGTTTGACCGTCTCTTCAGTTTCGGTCTACATTTCTAGTTTCTACATCCCTACCATGCACATTAGTTTGACCGTCTCTTCAGTTTCGGTCTACATTTCTAGTTTCTACATCCCTACCATGCACATTAGTTTGACCGTCTCTTCAGTTTCGGTCTACAGTTCTAGTTTCTACATCCCTACCATGCACATTAGTTTGACCGTCTCTTCAGTTTCGGTCTACATTTCTAGTTTCTACATCCCTACCATGCACATTAGTTTGACCGTCTCTTCAGTTTCGGTCTACATTTCTAGGTTCTACATCCCTACCATACACATTAGTTTGACCGTCTCTTCAGTTTCGGTCTACATTTCTAGTTTCTACATCCCTACCATGCACATTAGTTTGACCGTCTCTTCAGTTTCGGTCTACATTTCTATTTTCTACATCCCTACCATGCACATTAGTTTGACCGTCTCTTCAGTTTCGGTCTACATTTCTAGTTTCTACATCCCTACCATGCACATTAGTTTGACCGTCTCTTCAGTTTCGGTCTACATTTCTAGTTTCTACATCCCTACCATGCACATTAGTTTGACCGTCTCTCCAGTTTCGGTCTACATTTCTAGTTTCTACATCCCTACCATACACATTAGTTTGACCGTCTCTTCAGTTTCGGTCTACATTTCTAGTTTCTACATCCATACCATGCACATTAGTTTGACCGTCTCTTCAGTTTCGGTCTACATTTCTAGTTTCTACATCCCTACCATGCACATTAGTTTGACCGTCTCTTCAGTTTCGGTCTACATTTCTAGTTTCTACATCCCTACCATGCACATTAGTTTGACCGTCTCTTCAGTTTCGGTCGACATTTCTAGTTTCTACATCCCTACCATACACATTAGTTTGACCGTCTCTTCAGTTTCGGTCTACATTTCTAGTTTCTACATCCCTACCATGCACATTAGTTTGACCGTCTCTTCAGTTTCGGTCTACATTTCTAGTTTCTACATCCCTACCATGCACATTAGTTTGACCGTCTCTTCAGTTTCGGTCTACATTTCTAGTTTCTACATCCCTACCATGCACATTAGTTTGACCGTCTCTTCAGTTTCGGTCTACATTATAGTTTCTACATCCCTACCATGCACATTAGTTTGACCGTCTCTTCAGTTTCGGTCTACATTATAGTTTCTACATCCCTACCATGCACATTAGTTTGACCGTCTCTTCAGTTTCGGTCTACATTATAGTTTCTACATCCCTACCATGCACATTAGTTTGACCGTCTCTTCAGTTTCGGTCTACATTATAGTTTCTACATCCCTACCATGCACATTAGTTTGACCGTCTCTTCAGTTTCGGTCTACATTATAGTTTCTACATCCCTACCATACACATTAGTTTGACCGTCTCTTCAGTTTCGGTCTACATTAGAGTTTCTACATCCCTACCATGCACATTAGTTTGACCGTCTCTTCAGTTTCGGTCTACATTTCTAGTTTCTACATCCCTACCATGCACATTAGTTTGACCGTCTCTTCAGTTTCGGTCTACATTTCTAGTTTCTACATCCCTACCATGCACATTAGTTTGACCGTCTCTTCAGTTTCGGTCTACATTTCTAGTTTCTACATCCCTACCATGCACATTAGTTTGACCGTCTCTTCAGTTTCGGTCTACATTATAGTTTCTACATCCCTACCATGCACATTAGTTTGACCGTCTCTTCAGTTTCGGTCTACATTTCTAGTTTCTACATCCCTACCATACACATTAGTTTGACCGTCTCTTCAGTTTCGGTCTACATTATAGTTTCTACATCCCTACCATGCACATTAGTTTGACCGTCTCTTCAGTTTCGGTCTACATTTCTAGTTTCTACATCCCTACCATGCACATTAGTTTGACCGTCTCTTCAGTTTCGGTCTACATTTCTAGTTTCTACATCCCTACCATGCACATTAGTTTGACCGTCTCTTCAGTTTCGGTCTACAGTTCTAGTTTCTACATCCCTACCATGCACATTAGTTTGACCGTCTCTTCAGTTTCGGTCTGCATTTCTAGTTTCTACATCCCTACCATGCACATTAGTTTGACCGTCTCTTCAGTTTCGGTCTACATTTCTAGTTTCTACATCCCTACCATACACATTAGTTTGACCGTCTCTTCAGTTTCGGTCTACATTTCTAGTTTCTACATCCCTACCATGCACATTAGTTTGACCGTCTCTTCAGTTTCGGTCTACATTTCTAGTTTCTACATCCCTACCATGCACATTAGTTTGACCGTCTCTTCAGTTTCGGTCTACATTTCTAGTTTCTACATCCCTACCATGCACATTAGTTTGACCGTCTCTTCAGTTTCGGTCTACATTATAGTTTCTACATCCCTACCATGCACATTAGTTTGACCGTCTCTTCAGTTTCGGTCTACATTTCTAGTTTCTACATCCCTACCATGCACATTAGTTTGACCGTCTCTTCAGTTTCGGTCTACATTTCTAGTTTCTACATCCCTACCATGCACATTAGTTTGACCGTCTCTTCAGTTTCGGTCTACATTTCTAGTTTCTACATCCCTACCATGCACATTAGTTTGACCGTCTCTTCAGTTTCGGTCTACATTTCTAGTTTCTACATCCCTACCATGCACATTAGTTTGACCGTCTCTTCAGTTTCGGTCTACATTATAGTTTCTACATCCCTACCATGCACATTAGTTTGACCGTCTCTTCAGTTTCGGTCTACATTTCTAGTTTCTACATCCCTACCATACACATTAGTTTGACCGTCTCTTCAGTTTCGGTCTACATTATAGTTTCTACATCCCTACCATGCACATTAGTTTGACCGTCTCTTCAGTTTCGGTCTACATTTCTAGTTTCTACATCCCTACCATGCACATTAGTTTGACCGTCTCTTCAGTTTCGGTCTACATTTCTAGTTTCTACATCCCTACCATGCACATTAGTTTGACCGTCTCTTCAGTTTCGGTCTACAGTTCTAGTTTCCACATCCCTACCATGCACATTAGTTTGACCGTCTCTTCAGTTTCGGTCTACATTTCTAGTTTCTACATCCCTACCATGCACATTAGTTTGACCGTCTCTTCAGTTTCGGTCTACATTTCTAGTTTCTACATCCCTACCATACACATTAGTTTGACCGTCTCTTCAGTTTCGGTCTACATTTCTAGTTTCTACATCCCTACCATACACATTAGTTTGACCGTCTCTTCAGTTTCGGTCTACATTATAGTTTCTACATCCCTACCATGCACATTAGTTTGACCGTCTCTTCAGTTTCGGTCTACATTTCTAGTTTCTACATCCCTACCATGCACATTAGTTTGACCGTCTCTTCAGTTTCGGTCTACATTTCTATTTTCTACATCCCTACCATGCACATTAGTTTGACCGTCTCTTCAGTTTCGGTCTACATTTCTAGTTTCTACATCCCTACCATGCACATTAGTTTGACCGTCTCTTCAGTTTCGGTCTACATTTCTAGTTTCTACATCCCTACCATGCACATTAGTTTGACCGTCTCTCCAGTTTCGGTCTACATTTCTAGTTTCTACATCCCTACCATGCACATTAGTTTGACCGTCTCTTCAGTTTCGGTCTACATTTCTAGTTTCTACATCCATACCATGCACATTAGTTTGACCGTCTCTTCAGTTTCGGTCTACATTTCTAGTTTCTACATCCCTACCATGCACATTAGTTTGACCGTCTCTTCAGTTTCGGTCTACATTTCTAGTTTCTACATCCCTACCATGCACATTAGTTTGACCGTCTCTTCAGTTTCGGTCTACATTATAGTTTCTACATCCCTACCATGCACATTAGTTTGACCGTCTCTTCAGTTTCGGTCTACATTTCTAGTTTCTACATCCCTACCATGCACATTAGTTTGACCGTCTCTTCAGTTTCGGTCTACATTTCTATTTTCTACATCCCTACCATGCACATTAGTTTGACCGTCTCTTCAGTTTCGGTCTACATTTCTAGTTTCTACATCCCTACCATGCACATTAGTTTGACCGTCGCTTCAGTTTCGGTCTACATTTCTAGTTTCTACATCCCTACCATGCACATTAGTTTGACCGTCTCTCCAGTTTCGGTCTACATTTCTAGTTTCTACATCCCTACCATGCACATTAGTTTGACCGTCTCTTCAGTTTCGGTCTACATTTCTAGTTTCTACATCCATACCATGCACATTAGTTTGACCGTCTCTTCAGTTTCGGTCTACATTTCTAGTTTCTACATCCCTACCATGCACATTAGTTTGACCGTCTCTTCAGTTTCGGTCTACATTTCTAGTTTCTACATCCCTACCATGCACATTAGTTTGACCGTCTCTTCAGTTTCGGTCGACATTTCTAGTTTCTACATCCCTACCATACACATTAGTTTGACCGTCTCTTCAGTTTCGGTCTACATTTCTGGTTTCTACATCCCTACCATGCACATTAGTTTGACCGTCTCTTCAGTTTCGGTCTACATTTCTAGTTTCTACATCCCTACCATACACATTAGTTTGACCGTCTCTTCAGTTTCGGTCTACATTTCTAGTTTCTACATCCCTACCATGCACATTAGTTTGACCGTCTCTTCAGTTTCGGTCTACATTTCTAGTTTCTACATCCCTACCATGCACATTAGTTTGACCGTCTCTTCAGTTTCGGTCTACATTTCTAGTTTCTACATTCCTACCATGCACATTAGTTTGACCGTCTCTTCAGTTTCGGTCTACATTTCTAGTTTCTACATCCCTACCATGCACATTAGTTTGACCGTCTCTTCAGTTTCGGTCTACATTTCTAGTTTCTACATCCCTACCATGCACATTAGTTTGACCGTCTCTTTAGTTTCGGTCTACATTTCTGGTTTCTACATCCCTACCATACACATTAGTTTGACCGTCTCTTCAGTTTCGGTCTACATTTCTAGTTTCTACATCCCTACCATGCACATTAGTTTGACCGTCTCTTCAGTTTCGGTCTACATTTCTAGTTTCTACATCCCTACCATGCACATTAGTTTGACCGTCTCTTCAGTTTCGGTCTACATTATAGTTTCTACATCCCTACCATGCACATTAGTTTGACCGTCTCTTCAGTTTCGGTCTACATTATAGTTTCTACATCCCTACCATGCACATTAGTTTGACCGTCTCTTCAGTTTCGGTCTACATTATAGTTTCTACATCCCTACCATGCACATTAGTTTGACCGTCTCTTCAGTTTCGGTCTACATTTCTAGTTTCTACATCCCTACCATGCACATTAGTTTGACCGTCTCTTCAGTTTCGGTCTACATTTCTAGTTTCTACATCCCTACCATGCACATTAGTTTGACCGTCTCTTCAGTTTCGGTCTACATTTCTAGTTTCTACATCCCTACCATGCACATTAGTTTGACCGTCTCTTCAGTTTCGGTCTACATTATAGTTTCTACATCCCTACCATGCACATTAGTTTGACCGTCTCTTCAGTTTCGGTCTACATTTCTAGTTTCTACATCCCTACCATACACATTAGTTTGACCGTCTCTTCAGTTTCGGTCTACATTATAGTTTCTACATCCCTACCATGCACATTAGTTTGACCGTCTCTTCAGTTTCGGTCTACATTTCTAGTTTCTACATCCCTGCCATGCACATTAGTTTGACCGTCTCTTCAGTTTCGGTCTACATTATAGTTTCTACATCCTTACCATGCACATTAGTTTGACCGTCTCTTCAGTTTCGGTCTACATTTCTAGTTTCTACATCCCTGCCATGCACATTAGTTTGACCGTCTCTTCAGTTTCGGTCTACATTTCTAGTTTCTACATCCCTACCATGCACATTAGTTTGACCGTCTCTTCAGTTTCGGTCTACATTTCTAGTTTCTACATCCCTACCATGCACATTAGTTTGACCGTCTCTTCAGTTTCGGTCTACATTTCTAGTTTCTACATCCCTACCATGCACATTAGTTTGACCGTCTCTTCAGTTTCGGTCTACATTATAGTTTCTACATCCCTACCATGCACATTAGTTTGACCGTCTCTTCAGTTTCGGTCTACATTTCTAGTTTCTACATCCCTACCATACACATTAGTTTGACCGTCTCTTCAGTTTCGGTCTACATTATAGTTTCTACATCCCTACCATGCACATTAGTTTGACCGTCTCTTCAGTTTCGGTCTACATTTCTAGTTTCTACATCCCTACCATGCACATTAGTTTGACCGTCTCTTCAGTTTCGGTCTACATTTCTAGTTTCTACATCCCTACCATGCACATTAGTTTGACCGTCTCTTCAGTTTCGGTCTACAGTTCTAGTTTCTACATCCCTACCATGCACATTAGTTTGACCGTCTCTTCAGTTTCGGTCTGCATTTCTAGTTTCTACATCCCTACCATGTACATTAGTTTGACCGTCTCTTCAGTTTCGGTCTACATTTCTAGTTTCTACATCCCTACCATACACATTAGTTTGACCGTCTCTTCAGTTTCGGTCTACATTTCTAGTTTCTACATCCCTACCATGCACATTAGTTTGACCGTCTCTTCAGTTTCGGTCTACATTTCTAGTTTCTACATCCCTACCATGCACATTAGTTTGACCGTCTCTTCAGTTTCGGTCTACATTTCTAGTTTCTACATCCCTACCATGCACATTAGTTTGACCGTCTCTTCAGTTTCGGTCTACATTATAGTTTCTACATCCCTACCATGCACATTAGTTTGACCGTCTCTTCAGTTTCGGTCTACATTTCTAGTTTCTACATCCCTACCATGCACATTAGTTTGACCGTCTCTTCAGTTTCGGTCTACATTTCTAGTTTCTACATCCCTACCATGCACATTAGTTTGACCGTCTCTTCAGTTTCGGTCTACATTTCTAGTTTCTACATCCCTACCATGCACATTAGTTTGACCGTCTCTTCAGTTTCGGTCTACATTTCTAGTTTCTACATCCCTACCATGCACATTAGTTTGACCGTCTCTTCAGTTTCGGTCTACATTATAGTTTCTACATCCCTACCATGCACATTAGTTTGACCGTCTCTTCAGTTTCGGTCTACATTTCTAGTTTCTACATCCCTACCATACACATTAGTTTGACCGTCTCTTCAGTTTCGGTCTACATTATAGTTTCTACATCCCTACCATGCACATTAGTTTGACCGTCTCTTCAGTTTCGGTCTACATTTCTAGTTTCTACATCCCTACCATGCACATTAGTTTGACCGTCTCTTCAGTTTCGGTCTACATTTCTAGTTTCTACATCCCTACCATGCACATTAGTTTGACCGTCTCTTCAGTTTCGGTCTACAGTTCTAGTTTCCACATCCCTACCATGCACATTAGTTTGACCGTCTCTTCAGTTTCGGTCTACATTTCTAGTTTCTACATCCCTACCATGCACATTAGTTTGACCGTCTCTTCAGTTTCGGTCTACATTTCTAGTTTCTACATCCCTACCATACACATTAGTTTGACCGTCTCTTCAGTTTCGGTCTACATTTCTAGTTTCTACATCCCTACCATACACATTAGTTTGACCGTCTCTTCAGTTTCGGTCTACATTATAGCTTCTACATCCCTACCATGCACATTAGTTTGACCGTCTCTTCAGTTTTGGTCTACATTTCTAGTTTCTACATCCCTACCATGCACATTAGTTTGACCGTCTCTTCAGTTTCGGTCTACATTTCTATTTTCTACATCCCTACCATGCACATTAGTTTGACCGTCTCTTCAGTTTCGGTCTACATTTCTAGTTTCTACATCCCTACCATGCACATTAGTTTGACCGTCTCTTCAGTTTCGGTCTACATTTCTAGTTTCTACATCCCTACCATGCACATTAGTTTGACCGTCTCTCCAGTTTCGGTCTACATTTCTAGTTTCTACATCCCTACCATGCACATTAGTTTGACCGTCTCTTCAGTTTCGGTCTACATTTCTAGTTTCTACATCCATACCATGCACATTAGTTTGACCGTCTCTTCAGTTTCGGTCTACATTTCTAGTTTCTACATCCCTACCATGCACATTAGTTTGACCGTCTCTTCAGTTTCGGTCTACATTTCTAGTTTCTACATCCCTACCATGCACATTAGTTTGACCGTCTCTTCAGTTTCGGTCTACATTATAGTTTCTACATCCCTACCATGCACATTAGTTTGACCGTCTCTTCAGTTTCGGTCTACATTTCTAGTTTCTACATCCCTACCATGCACATTAGTTTGACCGTCTCTTCAGTTTCGGTCTACATTTCTATTTTCTACATCCCTACCATGCACATTAGTTTGACCGTCTCTTTAGTTTCGGTCTACATTTCTAGTTTCTACATCCCTACCATGCACATTAGTTTGACCGTCGCTTCAGTTTCGGTCTACGTTTCTAGTTTCTACATCCCTACCATGCACATTAGTTTGACCGTCTCTCCAGTTTCGGTCTACATTTCTAGTTTCTACATCCCTACCATGCACATTAGTTTGACCGTCTCTTCAGTTTCGGTCTACATTTCTAGTTTCTACATCCATACCATGCACATTAGTTTGACCGTCTCTTCAGTTTCGGTCTACATTTCTAGTTTCTACATCCCTACCATGCACATTAGTTTGACCGTCTCTTCAGTTTCGGTCTACATTTCTAGTTTCTACATCCCTACCATGCACATTAGTTTGACCGTCTCTTCAGTTTCGGTCGACATTTCTAGTTTCTACATCCCTACCATACACATTAGTTTGACCGTCTCTTCAGTTTCGGTCTACATTTCTGGTTTCTACATCCCTACCATGCACATTAGTTTGACCGTCTCTTCAGTTTCGGTCTACATTTCTAGTTTCTACATCCCTACCATACACATTAGTTTGACCGTCTCTTCAGTTTCGGTCTACATTTCTAGTTTCTACATCCCTACCATGCACATTAGTTTGACCGTCTCTTCAGTTTCGGTCTACATTTCTAGTTTCTACATCCCTACCATGCACATTAGTTTGACCGTCTCTTCAGTTTCGGTCTACATTTCTAGTTTCTACATTCCTACCATGCACATTAGTTTGACCGTCTCTTCAGTTTCGGTCTACATTTCTAGTTTCTACATCCCTACCATACACATTAGTTTGACCGTCTCTTCAGTTTCGGTCTACATTTCTAGTTTCTACATCCCTACCATGCACATTAGTTTGACCGTCTCTTTAGTTTCGGTCTACATTTCTGGTTTCTACATCCCTACCATACACATTAGTTTGACCGTCTCTTCAGTTTCGGTCTACATTTCTAGTTTCTACATCCCTACCATGCACATTAGTTTGACCGTCTCTTCAGTTTCGGTCTACATTTCTAGTTTCTACATCCCTACCATGCACATTAGTTTGACCGTCTCTTCAGTTTCGGTCTACATTATAGTTTCTACATCCCTACCATGCACATTAGTTTGACCGTCTCTTCAGTTTCGGTCTACATTATAGTTTCTACATCCCTACCATGCACATTAGTTTGACCGTCTCTTCAGTTTCGGTCTACATTATAGTTTCTACATCCCTACCATGCACATTAGTTTGACCGTCTCTTCAGTTTCGGTCTACATTTCTAGTTTCTACATCCCTACCATGCACATTAGTTTGACCGTCTCTTCAGTTTCGGTCTACATTATAGTTTCTACATCCCTACCATGCACATTAGTTTGACCGTCTCTTCAGTTTCGGTCTACATTTCTAGTTTCTACATCCCTACCATACACATTAGTTTGACCGTCTCTTCAGTTTCGGTCTACATTATAGTTTCTACATCCCTACCATGCACATTAGTTTGACCGTCTCTTCAGTTTCGGTCTACATTTCTAGTTTCTACATCCCTGCCATGCACATTAGTTTGACCGTCTCTTCAGTTTCGGTCTACATTATAGTTTCTACATCCCTACCATGCACATTAGTTTGACCGTCTCTTCAGTTTCGGTCTACATTTCTAGTTTCTACATCCCTGCCATGCACATTAGTTTGACCGTCTCTTCAGTTTCGGTCTACATTTCTAGTTTCTACATCCCTACCATGCACATTAGTTTGACCGTCTCTTCAGTTTCGGTCTACAGTTCTAGTTTCTACATCCCTACCATGCACATTAGTTTGACCGTCTCTTCAGTTTCGGTCTGCATTTCTAGTTTCTACATCCCTACCATACACATTAGTTTGACCGTCTCTTCAGTTTCGGTCTACATTTCTAGTTTCTACATCCCTACCATGCACATTAGTTTGACCGTCTCTTCAGTTTCGGTCTACATTTCTAGTTTCTACATCCCTACCATGCACATTAGTTTGACCGTCTCTTTAGTTTCGGTCTACATTTCTAGTTTCTACATCCCTACCATGCACATTAGTTCGACCGTCTCTTCAGTTTCGGTCTACATTTCTAGTTTCTACATCCCTACCATGCACATTAGTTTGACCGTCTCTTCAGTTTCGGTCTACATTATAGTTTCTACATCCCTACCATGCACATTAGTTTGACCGTCTCTTCAGTTTCGGTCTACATTTCTAGTTTCTACATCCCTACCATGCACATTAGTTTGACAGTCTCTTCAGTTTCGGTCTACATTTCTAGTTTCTACATCCCTACCATGCACATTAGTTTGACCGTCTCTTCAGTTTCGGTCTACATTTCTAGTTTCTACATCCCTACCATGCACATTAGTTTGACCGTCTCTTCAGTTTCGGTCTACATTATAGTTTCTACATCCCTACCATGCACATTAGTTTGACCGTCTCTTCAGTTTCGGTCTACATTTCTAGTTTCTACATCCCTACCATGCACATTAGTTTGACCGTCTCTTCAGTTTCGGTCTACATTTCTAGTTTCTACATCCCTACCATGCACATTAGTTTGACCGTCTCTTCAGATTCGGTCTACATTTCTAGTTTCTACATCCCTACCATGCACATTAGTTTGACCGTCTCTTCAGTTTCGGTCTACATTTCTAGTTTCTACATCCCTACCATGCACATTAGTTTGACCGTCTCTTCAGTTTCGGTCTACATTTCTAGTTTCTACATCCCTACCATGCACATTAGTTTGACCGTCTCTTCAGTTTCGGTCTACATTTCTAGTTTCTACATCCCTACCATGCACATTAGTTTGACCGTCTCTTCAGTTTCGGTCTACATTTCTAGTTTCTACATCCCTACCATGCACATTAGTTTGACCGTCTCTTCAGTTTCGGTCTACATTTCTAGTTTCTACATCCCTACCATGCACATTAGTTTGACCGTCTCTTCAGTTTCGGTCTACATTATCGTTTCTACATCCCTACCATGCACATTAGTTTGACCGTCTCTTCAGTTTCGGTCTACATTTCTAGTTTCAACATCCCTACCATGCACATTAGTTTGACCGTCTCTTCAGTTTCGATCTACATTTCTAGTTTCTACATCCCTACCATGCACATTAGTTTGACCGTCTCTTCAGTTTCGGTCTACATTTCTAGTTTCTACATCCCTACCATACACATTAGTTTGACCGTCTCTTCAGTTTCGGTCTACATTTCTGGTTTCTACATCCCTACCATGCACGTTAGTTTGACCGTCTCTTCAGTTTCGGTCTACATTTCTAGTTTCTACATCCCTACCATGCACATTAGTTTGACCGTCTCTTCAGTTTCGGTCTACATTTCTAGTTTCTACATCCCTACCATGCACATTAGTTTGACCGTCTCTTCAGTTTCGGTCTACATTATAGTTTCTACATCCCTACCATGCACATTAGTTTGACCGTCTCTTCAGTTTCGGTCTACATTTCTAGTTTCTACATCCCTACCATGCACATTAGTTTGACCGTCTCTTCAGTTTCGGTCTACATTTCTAGTTTCTACATCCCTACCATGCACATTAGTTTGACCGTCTCTTCAGTTTCGGTCTACATTATAGTTTCTACATCCCTACCATGCACATTAGTTTGACCGTCTCTTCAGTTTCGGTCTACATTTCTAGTTTCTACATCCCTACCATGCACATTAGTTTGACCGTCGCTTCAGTTTCGGTCTACATTTCTAGTTTCTACATCCCTACCATGCACATTAGTTTGACCGTCTCTTCAGTTTCGGTCTACATTTCTATTTTCTACATCCCTACCATGCACATTAATTTGACCGTCGCTTCAGTTTCGGTCTACATTTCTAGTTTCTACATCCCTACCATGCACATTAGTTTGACCGTCGCTTCAGTTTCGGTCTACATTTCTAGTTTCTACATCCCTACCATGCACATTAGTTTGACCGTCTCTTCAGTTTCGGTCTACATTTCTAGTTTCTACATCCCTACCATACACATTAGTTTGACCGTCTCTTCAGTTTCGGTCTACATTTCTGGTTTCTACATCCCTACCATGCACATTAGTTTGACCGTCTCTTCAGTTTCGGTCTACATTTCTAGTTTCTACATCCCTACCATGCACATTAGTTTGACCGTCTCTTCAGTTTCGGTCTACATTTCTGGTTTCTACATCCCTACCATGCACATTAGTTTGACCGTCTCTTCAGTTTCGGTCTACATTTCTAGTTTCTACATCCCTACCATGCACATTAGTTTGACCGTCTCTTCAGTTTCGGTCTACATTTCTAGTTTCTACATCCCTACCATACACATTAGTTTGACCGTCTCTTCAGTTTCGGTCTACATTTCTAGTTTCTACATCCCTACCATACACATTAGTTTGACCGTCTCTTCAGTTTCGGTCTACATTTCTAGTTTCTACATCCCTACCATGCACATTAGTTTGACCGTCTCTTCAGTTTCGGTCTACATTTCTAGTTTCTACATACCTACCATGCACATTAGTTTGACCGTCTCTTCAGTTTCGGTCTACATTATAGTTTCTACATCCCTACCATACACATTAGTTTGACCGTCTCTTCAGTTTCGGTCTACATTTCTAGTTTCTACATCCCTACCATACACATTAGTTTGACCGTCTCTTCAGTTTCGGTCTACATTTCTAGTTTCTACATCCCTACCATACACATTAGTTTGACCGTCTCTTCAGTTTCGGTCTACATTTCTGGTTTCTACATCCCTACCATGCACATTAGTTTGACCGTCTCTTCAGTTTCGGTCTACATTTCTAGTTTCTACATCCCTACCATGCACATTAGTTTGACCGTCTCTTCAGTTTCGGTCTACATTTCTAGTTTCTACATCCCTACCAAACACATTAGTTTGACCGTCTCTTCAGTTTCGGTCTACATTTCTAGTTTCTACATCCCTACCATGCACATTAGTTTGACCGTCTCTTCAGTTTCGGTCTACATTTCTAGTTTCTACATCCCTACCATGCACATTAGTTTGACCGTCTCTTCAGTTTCGGTCTACATTTCTAGTTTCTACATCCCTACCATGCACATTAGTTTGACCGTCTCTTCAGTTTCGGTCTACATTTCTGGTTTCTACATCCCTACCATGCACATAAGTTTGACCGTCTCTTCAGTTTCGGTCTACATTTCTGGTTTCTACATCCCTACCATGCACATTAGTTTGACCGTCTCTTCAGTTTCGGTCTACATTTCTAGTTTCTACATCACTACCATGCACATTAGTTTGACCGTCTCTTCAGTTTCGGTCTACATTTCTAATTTCTACATCCCTACCATGCACATTAGTTTGACCGTCTCTTCAGTTTCGGTCTACATTTCTAGTTTCTACATCCCTACCATGCACATTAGTTTGACCGTCTCTTCAGTTTCGGTCTACATTTCTAGTTTCTACATCCCTACCATGCACATTAGTTTGACCGTCTCTTCAGTTTCGGTCTACATTTCTAGTTTCTACATCCCTACCATGCACATTAGTTTGACCGTCTCTTCAGTTTCGGTCTACATTTCTAGTTTCTACATCCCTACCATGCACATTAGTTTGACCGTCTCTTCAGTTTCGGTCTACATTTCTAGTTTCTACATCCCTACCATGCACATTAGTTTGACCGTCTCTTCAGTTTCGGTCTACATTTCTAGTTTCTACATCCCTACCATGCACATTAGTTTGACCGTCTCTTCAGTTTCGGTCTACATTTCTAGTTTCTACATCCCTACCATGCACATTAGTTTGACCGTCTCTTCAGTTTCGGTCTACATTTCTAGTTTCTACATCCCTACCATGCACATTAGTTTGACCGTCTCTTCAGTTTCGGTCTACATTTCTAGTTTCTACATCCCTACCATACACATTAGTTTGACCGTCTCTTCAGTTTCGGTCTACATTTCTAGTTTCTACATCCCTACCATACACATTAGTTTGACCGTCTCTTCAGTTTCGGTCTACATTTCTAGTTTCTACATCCCTACCATGCACATTAGTTTGACCGTCTCTTCAGTTTCGGTCTACATTTCTAGTTTCTACATCCCTACCATGCACATTAGTTTGACCGTCTCTTCAGTTTCGGTCTACATTTCTAGTTTCTACATCCCTACCATGCACATTAGTTTGACCGTCTCTTCAGTTTCGGTCTACATTTCTAGTTTCTACATCCCTACCATGCACATTAGTTTGACCGTCTCTTCAGTTTCGGTCTACATTTCTAGTTTCTACATCCCTACCATGCACATTAGTTTGACCGTCTCTTCAGTTTCGGTCTACATTTCTAGTTTCTACATCCCTACCATGCACATTAGTTTGACCGTCTCTTCAGTTTCGGTCTACATTTCTGGTTTCTACATCCCTACCATGCACATTAGTTTGACCGTCTCTTCAGTTTCGGTCTACATTTCTAGTTTCTACATCCCTACCATGCACATTAGTTTGACCGTCTCTTCAGTTTCGGTCTACATTTCTAGTTTCTACATCACTACCATGCACATTAGTTTGACCGTCTCTTCAGTTTCGGTCTACATTTCTAGTTTCTACATCCCTACCATGCACATTAGTTTGACCGTCTCTTCAGTTTCGGTCTACATTTCTAGTTTCTACATCCCTACCATGCACATTAGTTTGACCGTCTCTTCAGTTTCGGTCTACATTTCTAGTTTCTACATCCCTACCATGCACATTAGTTTGACCGTCTCTTCAGTTTCGGTCTACATTTCTAGTTTCTACATCCCTACCATGCACATTAGTTTGACCGTCTCTTCAGTTTCGGTCTACATTTCTAGTTTCTACATCCCTACCATGCACATTAGTTTGACCGTCTCTTCAGTTTCGGTCTACATTTCTAGTTTCTACATCCCTACCATGCACATTAGTTTGACCGTCTCTTCAGTTTCGGTCTACATTTCTAGTTTCTACATCCCTACCATGCACATTAGTTTGACCGTCTCTTCAGTTTCGGTCTACATTTCTAGTTTCTACATCCCTACCATGCACATTAGTTTGACCGTCTCTTCAGTTTCGGTCTACATTTCTAGTTTCTACATCCCTACCATGCACATTAGTTTGACCGTCTCTTCAGTTTCGGTCTACATTTCTAGTTTCTACATCCCTACCATACACATTAGTTTGACCGTCTCTTCAGTTTCGGTCTACATTTCTAGTTTCTACATCCCTACCATACACATTAGTTTGACCGTCTCTTCAGTTTCGGTCTACATTTCTAGTTTCTACATCCCTACCATGCACATTAGTTTGACCGTCTCTTCAGTTTCGGTCTACATTTCTAGTTTCTACATCCCTACCATGCACATTAGTTTGACCGTCTCTTCAGTTTCGGTCTACATTTCTAGTTTCTACATCCCTACCATGCACATTAGTTTGACCGTCTCTTCAGTTTCGGTCTACATTTCTAGTTTCTACATCCCTACCATGCACATTAGTTTGACCGTCTCTTCAGTTTCGGTCTACATTTCTAGTTTCTACATCCCTACCATGCACATTAGTTTGACCGTCTCTTCAGTTTCGGTCTACATTTCTAGTTTCTACATCCCTACCATGCACATTAGTTTGACCCTCTCTTCAGTTTCGGTCTACATTTCTAGTTTCTACATCCCTACCATGCACATTAGTTTGACCGTCTCTTCAGTTTCGGTCTACATTTCTAGTTTCTACATCCCTACCATGCACATTAGTTTGACCGTCTCTTCAGTTTCGGTCTACATTTCTAGTTTCTACATCCCTACCATGCACATTAGTTTGACCGTCTCTTCAGTTTCGGTCTACATTTCTAGTTTCTACATCCCTACCATGCACATTAGTTTGACCGTCTCTTCAGTTTCGGTCTACATTTCTAGTTTCTACATCCCTACCATGCACATTAGTTTGACCGTCTCTTCAGTTTCGGTCTACATTTCTAGTTTCTACATCCCTACCATGCACATTAGTTTGACCGTCTCTTCAGTTTCGGTCTACATTTCTAGTTTCTACATCCCTACCATACACATTAGTTTGACCGTCTCTTCAGTTTCGGTCTACATTTCTAGTTTCTACATCCCTACCATGCACATTAGTTTGACCGTCTCTTCAGTTTCGGTCTACATTTCTAGTTTCTACATCCCTACCATGCACATTAGTTTGACCGTCTCTTCAGTTTCGGTCTACATTTCTAGTTTCTACATCCCTACCATGCACATTAGTTTGACCGTCTCTTCAGTTTCGGTCTACATTTCTAGTTTCTACATCCCTACCATGCACATTAGTTTGACCGTCTCTTCAGTTTCGGTCTACATTTCTAGTTTCTACATCCCTACCATGCACAATAGTTTGACCGTCTCTCCAGTTTCGGTCGACATTTCTAGTTTCTACATCCCTACCATACACATTAGTTTGACCGTCTCTTCAGTTTCGGTCTACATTTCTAGTTTCTACATCCCTACCATGCACATTAGTTTGACCGTCTCTTCAGTTTCGGTCTACATTTCTAGTTTCTACATCCCTACCATGCACAATAGTTTGACCGTCTCTTCAGTTTCGGTCGACATTTCTAGTTTCTACATCCCTACCATACACATTAGTTTGACCGTCTCTTCAGTTTCGGTCTACATTTCTGGTTTCTACATCCCTACCATGCACATTAGTTTGACCGTCTCTTCAGTTTCGGTCTACATTTCTAGTTTCTATATCCCTACCATACACATTAGTTTGACCGTCTCTTCAGTTTCGGTCTACATTTCTAGTTTCTACATCCCTACCATGCACATTAGTTTGACCGTCTCTTCAGTTTCGGTCTACATTTCTAGTTTCTACATCCCTACCATGCACATTAGTTTGACCGTCTCTTCAGTTTCGGTCTACATTTCTAGTTTCTACATCCCTACCATGCACATTAGTTTGACCGTCTCTTCAGTTTCGGTCTACATTTCTAGTTTCTACATCCCTACCATGCACATTAGTTTGACCGTCTCTTCAGTTTCGGTCTACATTTCTAGTTTCTACATCCCTACCATGCACATTAGTTTGACCGTGTCTTCAGTTTCGGTCTACATTTCTGGTTTCTACATCCCTACCATACACATTAGTTTGACCGTCTCTTCAGTTTCGGTCTACATTTCTAGTTTCTACATCTCTACCATGCACATTAGTTTGACCGTCTCTTCAGTTTCGGTCTACATTTCTAGTTTCTACATCCCTACCATGCACATTAGTTTGACCGTCTCTTCAGTTTCGGTCTACATTATAGTTTCTACATCCCTACCATGCACATTAGTTTGACCGTCTCTTCAGTTTCGGTCTACATTATAGTTTCTACATCCCTACCATGCACATTAGTTTGACCGTCTCTTCAGTTTCGGTCTACATTATAGTTTCTACATCCCTACCATGCACATTAGTTTGACCGTCTCTTCAGTTTCGGTCTACATTTCTAGTTTCTACATCCCTACCATGCACATTAGTTTGACCGTCTCTTCAGTTTCGGTCTACATTTCTAGTTTCTACATCCCTACCATGCACATTAGTTTGACCGTCTCTTCAGTTTCGGTCTACATTTCTAGTTTCTACATCCCTACCATGCACATTAGTTTGACCGTCTCTTCAGTTTCGGTCTACATTATAGTTTCTACATCCCTACCATGCACATTAGTTTGACCGTCTCTTCAGTTTCGGTCTACATTTCTAGTTTCTACATCCCTACCATACACATTAGTTTGACCGTCTCTTCAGTTTCGGTCTACATTATCGTTTCTACATCCCTACCATGCACATTAGTTTGACCGTCTCTTCAGTTTCGGTCTACATTTCTAGTTTCTACATCCCTACCATGCACATTAGTTTGACCGTCTCTTCAGTTTCGGTCTACATTTCTAGTTTCTACATCCCTACCATGCACATTAGTTTGACCGTCTCTTCAGTTTCGGTCTACATTTCTAGTTTCTATATCCCTACCATACACATTAGTTTGACCGTCTCTTCAGTTTCGGTCTACATTTCTAGTTTCTACATCCCTACCATGCACATTAGTTTGACCGTCTCTTCAGTTTCGGTCTACATTTCTAGTTTCTACATCCCTACCATGCACATTAGTTTGACCGTCTCTTCAGTTTCGGTCTACATTTCTAGTTTCTACATCCCTACCATGCACATTAGTTTGACCGTCTCTTCAGTTTCGGTCTACATTATAGTTTCTACATCCCTACCATGCACATTAGTTTGACCGTCTCGTCAGTTTCGGTCTACATTTCTAGTTTCTACATCCCTACCATACACATTAGTTTGACCGTCTCTTCAGTTTCGGTCTACATTATAGTTTCTACATCCCTACCATGCACATTAGTTTGACCGTCTCTTCAGTTTCGGTCTACATTTCTAGTTTCTACATCCCTACCATGCACATTAGTTTGACCGTCTCTTCAGTTTCGGTCTACATTTCTAGTTTCTACATCCCTACCATGCACATTAGTTTGACCGTCTCTTCAGTTTCGGTCTACATTTCTATTTCCTATATCCCTACCATACACATTAGTTTGACCGTCTCTTCAGTTTCGGTCTACATTTCTAGTTTCTACATCCCTACCATGCACATTAGTTTGACCGTCTCTTCAGTTTCGGTCTACATTTCTAGTTTCTACATCCCTACCATGCACATTAGTTTGACCGTCTCTTCAGTTTCGGTCTACATTTCTAGTTTCTACATCCCTACCATGCACATTAGTTTGACCGTCTCTTCAGGTTCGGTCTACATTTCTAGTTTCTACATCCCTACCATGCACATTAGTTTGACCGTCTTTTCAGTTTCGGTCTACATTTCTAGTTTCTACATCCCTACCATGCACATTAGTTTGACCGTTTCTTCAGTTTCGGTCTACATTTCTGGTTTCTACATCCCTACCATACACATTAGTTTGACCGTCTCTTCAGTTTCGGTCTACATTTCTAGTTTCTACATCCCTACCATGCACATTAGTTTGACCGTCTCTTCAGTTTCGGTCTACATTTCTAGTTTCTACATCCCTACCATGCACATTAGTTTGACCGTCTCTTCAGTTTCGGTCTACATTATAGTTTCTACATCCCTACCATGCACATTAGTTTGACCGTCTCTTCAGTTTCGGTCTACATTATAGTTTCTACATCCCTACCATGCACATTAGTTTGACCGTCTCTTCAGTTTCGGTCTACATTATAGTTTCTACATCCCTACCATGCACATTAGTTTGACCGTCTCTTCAGTTTCGGTCTACATTTCTAGTTTCTACATCCCTACCATGCACATTAGTTTGACCGTCTCTTCAGTTTCGGTCTACATTATAGTTTCTACATCCCTACCATACACATTAGTTTGACCGTCTCTTCAGTTTCGGTCTACATTATAGTTTCTACATCCCTACCATGCACATTAGTTTGACCGTCTCTTCAGTTTCGGTCTACATTTCTAGTTTCTACATCCCTACCATGCACATTAGTTTGACCGTCTCTTCAGTTTCGGTCTACATTTCTAGTTTCTACATCCCTACCATGCACATTAGTTTGACCGTCTCTTCAGTTTCGGTCTACATTTCTAGTTTCTACATCCCTACCATGCACATTAGTTTGACCGTCTCTTCAGTTTCGGTCTACATTATAGTTTCTACATCCCTACCATGCACATTAGTTTGACCGTCTCTTCAGTTTCGGTCTACATTTCTAGTTTCTACATCCCTACCATACACATTAGTTTGACCGTCTCTTCAGTTTCGGTCTACATTATAGTTTCTACATCCCTACCATGCACATTAGTTTGACCGTCTCTTCAGTTTCGGTCTACATTTCTAGTTTCTACATCCCTACCATGCACATTAGTTTGACCGTCTCTTCAGTTTCGGTCTACATTTCTAGTTTCTACATCCCTACCATGCACATTAGTTTGACCGTCTCTTCAGTTTCGGTCTACAGTTCTAGTTTCTACATCCCTACCATGCACATTAGTTTGACCGTCTCTTCAGTTTCGGTCTACATTTCTAGTTTCTACATCCCTACCATGCACATTAGTTTGACCGTCTCTTCAGTTTCGGTCTACATTTCTAGTTTCTACATCCCTACCATACACATTAGTTTGACCGTCTCTTCAGTTTCGGTCTACATTTCTAGTTTCTACATCCCTACCATGTACATTAGTTTGACCGTCTCTTCAGTTTCGGTCTACATTTCTAGTTTCTACATCCCTACCATGCACATTAGTTTGACCGTCTCTTCAGTTTCGGTCTACATTTCTAGTTTCTACATCCCTACCATGCACATTAGTTTGACCGTCTCTTCAGTTTCGGTCTACATTATAGTTTCTACATCCCTACCATGCACATTAGTTTGACCGTCTCTTCAGTTTCGGTCTACATTTCTAGTTTCTACATCCCTACCATGCACATTAGTTTGACCGTCTCTTCAGTTTCGGTCTACATTTCTAGTTTCTACATCCCTATCATGCACATTAGTTTGACCGTCTCTTCAGTTTCGGTCTATAGTTCTAGTTTCTACATCCCTACCATGCACATTAGTTTGACCGTCTCTTCAGTTTCGGTCTACATTTCTAGTTTCTACATCCCTACCATGCACATTAGTTTGACCGTCTCTTCAGTTTCGGTCTACATTTCTAGTTTCTACATCCCTACCATACACATTAGTTTGACCGTCTCTTCAGTTTCGGTCTACATTTCTAGTTTCTACATCCCTACCATGCACATTAGTTTGACCGTCTCTTCAGTTTCGGTCTACATTTCTAGTTTCTACATCCCTACCATGCACATTAGTTTGACCGTCTCTTCAGTTTCGGTCTACATTTCTAGTTTCTACATCCCTACCATGCACATTAGTTTGACCGTCTCTTCAGTTTCGGTCTACATTTCTAGTTTCTACATCCCTACCATGCACATTAGTTTGACCGTCTCTTCAGTTTCGGTCTACATTTCTAGTTTCAACATCCCTACCATGCACATTAGTTTGACCGTCTCTTCAGTTTCGATCTACATTTCTAGTTTCTACATCCCTACCATGCACATTAGTTTGACCGTCTCTTCAGTTTCGGTCTACATTTCTAGTTTCTACATCCCTACCATACACATTAGTTTGACCGTCTCTTCAGTTTCGGTCTACATTTCTAGTTTCTACATCCCTACCATGCACATTTGTTTGACCGTCTCTTCAGTTTCGGTCTACATTTCTAGTTTCTACATCCCTACCATGCACATTAGTTTGACAGTCTCTTCAGTTTCGGTCTACATTTCTAGTTTCAACATCCCTACCATGCACATTAGTTTGACCGTCTCTTCAGTTTCGATCTACATTTCTAGTTTCTACATCCCTACCATGCACATTAGTTTGACCGTCTCTTCAGTTTCGGTCTACATTTCTAGTTTCTACATCCCTACCATACACATTAGTTTGACCGTCTCTTCAGTTTCGGTCTACATTTCTAGTTTCTACATCCCTACCATGCACATTAGTTTGACCGTCTCTTCAGTTTCGGTCTACATTTCTAGTTTCTACATCCCTACCATGCACATTAGTTTGACCGTCTCTTCAGTTTCGGTCTACATTTCTAGTTTCTACATCCCTACCATACACATTAGTTTGACCGTCTCTTCAGTTTCGGTCTACATTATAGTTTCTACATCCCTACCATGCACATTAGTTTGACCGTCTCTTCAGTTTCGGTCTACATTTCTAGTTTCTACATCCCTACCATGCACATTAGTTTGACCGTCTCTTCAGTTTCGGTCTACATTTCTAGTTTCTACATCCCTACCATGCACATTAGTTTGACCGTCTCTTCAGTTTCGGTCTACAGTTCTAGTTTCTACATCCCTACCATGCACATTAGTTTGACCGTCTCTTCAGTTTCGGTCTACATTTCTAGTTTCTACATCCCTACCATGCACATTAGTTTGACCGTCTCTTCAGTTTCGGTCTACATTTCTAGTTTCTACATCCCTACCATACACATTAGTTTGACCGTCTCTTCAGTTTCGGTCTACATTTCTAGTTTCTACATCCCTACCATGCACATTAGTTTGACCGTCTCTTCAGTTTCGGTCTACATTTCTAGTTTCTACATCCCTACCATGCACATTAGTTTGACCGTCTCTTCAGTTTCGGTCTACATTTCTAGTTTCTACATCCCTACCATGCACATTAGTTTGACCGTCTCTTCAGTTTCGGTCTACATTATAGTTTCTACATCTCTACCATGCACATTAGTTTGACCGTCTCTTCAGTTTCGGTCTACATTTCTAGTTTCTACATCCCTACCATGCACATTAGTTTGACCGTCTCTTCAGTTTCGGTCTACATTTCTAGTTTCTACATCCCTATCATGCACATTAGTTTGACCGTCTCTTCAGTTTCGGTCTACAGTTCTAGTTTCTACATCCCTACCATGCACATTAGTTTGACCGTCTCTTCAGTTTCGGTCTACATTTCTAGTTTCTACATCCCTACCATGCACATTAGTTTGACCGTCTCTTCAGTTTCGGTCTACATTTCTAGTTTCTACATCCCTACCATACACATTAGTTTGACCGTCTCTTCAGTTTCGGTCTACATTTCTAGTTTCTACATCCCTACCATGCACATTAGTTTGACCGTCTCTTCAGTTTCGGTCTACATTTCTAGTTTCTACATCCCTACCATGCACATTAGTTTGACCGTCTCTTCAGTTTCGGTCTACATTTCTAGTTTCTACATCCCTACCATGCACATTAGTTTGACCGTCTCTTCAGTTTCGGTCTACATTTCTAGTTTCTACATCCCTACCATGCACATTAGTTTGACCGTCTCTTCAGTTTCGGTCTACATTTCTAGTTTCTACATCCCTACCATGCACATTAGTTTGACCGTCTCTTCAGTTTCGGTCTACATTTCTAGTTTCTACATCCCTACCATGCACATTAGTTTGACCGTCTCTTCAGTTTCGGTCTACATTATAGTTTCTACATCCCTACCATACACATTAGTTTGACCGTCTCTTCAGTTTCGGTCTACATTTCTAGTTTCTACATCCCTACCATGCACATTAGTTTGACCGTCTCTTCAGTTTCGGTCTACATTTCTAGTTTCTACATCCCTACCATGCACATTAGTTTGACCGTCTCTTCAGTTTCGGTCTACATTATAGTTTCTACATCCCTACCATGCACATTAGTTTGACCGTGTCTTCAGTTTCGGTCTACATTTCTAGTTTCTACATCCCTACCATGCACATTAGTTTGACCGTCTCTTCAGTTTCGGTCTACATTTCTAGTTTCTACATCCCTACCATGCACATTAGTTTGACCGTCTCTTCAGTTTCGGTCTACATTTCTAGTTTCTACATCCCTACCATGCACATTAGTTTGACCGTCTCTTCAGTTTCGGTCTACATTATAGTTTCTACATTCCTACCATGCACATTAGTTTGAACGTCTCTTCAGTTTCGGTCTACAGTTCTAGTTTCTACATCCCTACCATGCACATTAGTTTGACCGTCTCTTCAGTTTCGGTCTACATTTCTAGTTTCTACATCCCTACCATGCACATTAGTTTGACCGTCTCTTCAGTTTCGGTCTACATTATAGTTTCTACATCCCTACCATGCACATTAGTTTGACCGTCTCTTCAGTTTCGGTCTACATTTCTAGTTTCTACATCCCTACCATGCACATTAGTTTGACCATCTCTTCAGTTTCGGTCTACATTTCTAGTTTCTACATCCCTACCATGCACATTAGTTTGACCGTCTCTTCAGTTTCGGTCTACATTATAGTTTCTACATCCCTACCATGCACATTAGTTTGACCGTCTCTTCAGTTTCGGTCTACATTTCTAGTTTCTACATCCCTACCATGCACATTAGTTTGACCGTCTCTTCAGTTTCGGTCTACATTTCTAGTTTCTACATCCCTACCATGCACATTAGTTTGACCGTCTCTTCAGTTTCGGTCTACATTTCTAGTTTCTACATCCCTACCATGCACATTAGTTTGACCGTCTCTTCAGTTTCGGTCTACATTTATAGTTTCTACATCCCTACCATGCACATTAGTTTGACCGTCTCTTCAGTTTCGGTCTACATTTCTAGTTTCTACATCCCTACCATGCACATTAGTTTGACCGTCTCTTCAGTTTCGGTCTACAGTTCTAGTTTCTACATCCCTACCATGCACATTAGTTTGACCGTCTCTTCAGTTTCGGTCTACATTATCGTTTCTACATCCCTACCATGCACATTAGTTTGACCGTCTCTTCAGTTTCGGTCTACATTTCTAGTTTCTACATCCCTACCATGCACATTAGTTTGACTCTCTCTTCAGTTTCGATCTACATTTCTAGTTTCTACATCCCTACCATGCACATTAGTTTGACCGTCTCTTCAGTTTCGGTCTACATTATAGTTTCTACATCCCTACCATGCACATTAGTTTGACCGTCTCTTCAGTTTCGGTCTACATTTCTAGTTTCTACATCCCTACCATGCACATTAGTTTGACCGTCTCTTCAGTTTCGGTCTACATTATAGTTTCTACATCCCTACCATGCACATTAGTTTGACCGTCTCTTCAGTTTCGGTCTACATTTCTAGTTTCTACATCCCTACCATGCACATTAGTTTGACCGTCTCTTCAGTTTCGGTCTACATTTCTAGTTTCTACATCCCTACCATGCACATTAGTTTGACCGTCTCTTCAGTTTCGGTCTACATTATAGTTTCTACATCCCTACCATACACATTAGTTTGACCGTCTCTTCAGTTTCGGTCTACATTTCTAGTTTCTACATCCCTACCATGCACATTAGTTTGACCGTCTCTTCAGTTTCGGTCTACATTTCTAGTTTCTACATCCCTACCATGCACATTAGTTTGACCGTCTCTTCAGTTTCGGTCTACATTATAGTTTCTACATCCCTACCATGCACATTAGTTTGACCGTGTCTTCAGTTTCGGTCTACATTCCTAGTTTCTACATCCCTACCATGCACATTAGTTTGACCGTCTCTTCAGTTTCGGTCTACATTTCTAGTTTCTACATCCCTACCATGCACATTAGTTTGACCGTCTCTTCAGTTTCGGTCTACATTTCTAGTTTCTACATCCCTACCATGCACATTAGTTAGACCGTCTCTTCAGTTTCGGTCTACATTTCTAGTTTCTACATCCCTACCATGCACATTAGTTTGACCGTCTCTTCAGTTTCGGTCTACATTTCTAGTTTCTACATCCCTACCATGCACATTAGTTTGACCGTCTCTTCAGTTTCGGTCTACATTATAGTTTCTACATCTCTACCATGCACATTAGTTTGACCGTCTCTTCAGTTTCGGTCTACATTTCTAGTTTCTACATCCCTACCATGCACATTAGTTTGACCGTCTCTTCAGTTTCGGTCTACATTTCTAGTTTCTACATCCCTATCATGCACATTAGTTTGACCGTCTCTTCAGTTTCGGTCTACAGTTCTAGTTTCTACATCCCTACCATGCACATTAGTTTGACCGTCTCTTCAGTTTCGGTCTACATTTCTAGTTTCTACATCCCTACCATGCACATTAGTTTGACCGTCTCTTCAGTTTCGGTCTACATTTCTAGTTTCTACATCCCTACCATACACATTAGTTTGACCGTCTCTTCAGTTTCGGTCTACATTTCTAGTTTCTACATCCCTACCATGCACATTAGTTTGACCGTCTCTTCAGTTTCGGTCTACATTTCTAGTTTCTACATCCCTACCATGCACATTAGTTTGACCGTCTCTTCAGTTTCGGTCTACATTTCTAGTTTCTACATCCCTACCATGCACATTAGTTTGACCGTCTCTTCAGTTTCGGTCTACATTTCTAGTTTCTACATCCCTACCATGCACATTAGTTTGACCGTCTCTTCAGTTTCGGTCTACATTTCTAGTTTCAACATCCCTACCATGCACATTAGTTTGACCGTCTCTTCAGTTTCGATCTACATTTCTAGTTTCTACATCCCTACCATGCACATTAGTTTGACCGTCTCTTCAGTTTCGGTCTACATTATAGTTTCTACATCCCTACCATGCACATTAGTTTGACCGTCTCTTCAGTTTCGGTCTACATTATAGTTTCTACATCCCTACCATGCACATTAGTTTGACCGTCTCTTCAGTTTCGGTCTACATTATAGTTTCTACATCCCTACCATGCACATTAGTTTGACCGTCTCTTCAGTTTCGGTCTACATTTCTAGTTTCTACATCCCTACCATGCACATTAGTTTGACCGTCTCTTCAGTTTCGGTCTACATTATAGTTTCTACATCCCTACCATACACATTAGTTTGACCGTCTCTTCAGTTTCGGTCTACATTATAGTTTCTACATCCCTACCATGCACATTAGTTTGACCGTCTCTTCAGTTTCGGTCTACATTTCTAGTTTCTACATCCCTACCATGCACATTAGTTTGACCGTCTCTTCAGTTTCGGTCTACATTTCTAGTTTCTACATCCCTACCATGCACATTAGTTTGACCGTCTCTTCAGTTTCGGTCTACATTTCTAGTTTCTACATCCCTACCATGCCCATTAGTTTGACCGTCTCTTCAGTTTCGGTCTACATTATAGTTTCTACATCCCTACCATGCACATTAGTTTGACCGTCTCTTCAGTTTCGGTCTACATTTCTAGTTTCTACATCCCTACCATACACATTAGTTTGACCGTCTCTTCAGTTTCGGTCTACATTATAGTTTCTACATCCCTACCATGCACATTAGTTTGACCGTCTCTTCAGTTTCGGTCTACATTTCTAGTTTCTACATCCCTACCATGCACATTAGTTTGACCGTCTCTTCAGTTTCGGTCTACATTTCTAGTTTCTACATCCCTACCATGCACATTAGTTTGACCGTCTCTTCAGTTTCGGTCTACAGTTCTAGTTTCTACATCCCTACCATGCACATTAGTTTGACCGTCTCTTCAGTTTCGGTCTACATTTCTAGTTTCTACATCCCTACCATGCACATTAGTTTGACCGTCTCTTCAGTTTCGGTCTACATTTCTAGTTTCTACATCCCTACCATGCACATTAGTTTGACCGTCTCTTCAGTTTCGGTCTACATTTCTAGTTTCTACATCCCTACCATGCACATTAGTTTGACCGTCTCTTCAGTTTCGGTCTACATTTCTAGTTTCTACATCCCTACCATGCACATTAGTTTGACCGTCTCTTCAGTTTCGGTCTACATTATAGTTTCTACATTCCTACCATGCACATTAGTTTGAACGTCTCTTCAGTTTCGGTCTACAGTTCTAGTTTCTACATCCCTACCATGCACATTAGTTTGACCGTCTCTTCAGTTTCGGTCTACATTTCTAGTTTCTACATCCCTACCATGCACATTAGTTTGACCGTCTCTTCAGTTTCGGTCTACATTATAGTTTCTACATCCCTACCATGCACATTAGTTTGACCGTCTCTTCAGTTTCGGTCTACATTTCTAGTTTCTACATCCCTACCATGCACATTAGTTTGACCATCTCTTCAGTTTCGGTCTACATTTCTAGTTTCTACATCCCTACCATGCACATTAGTTTGACCGTCTCTTCAGTTTCGGTCTACATTATAGTTTCTACATCCCTACCATGCACATTAGTTTGACCGTCTCTTCAGTTTCGGTCTACATTTCTAGTTTCTACATCCCTACCATGCACATTAGTTTGACCGTCTCTTCAGTTTCGGTCTACATTTCTAGTTTCTACAACCCTACCATGCACATTAGTTTGACCGTCTCTTCAGTTTCGGTCTACATTTCTAGTTTCTACATCCCTACCATGCACATTAGTTTGACCGTCTCTTCAGTTTCGGTCTACATTTCTAGTTTCTACATCCCTACCATGCACATTAGTTTGACCGTCTCTTCAGTTTCGGTCTACATTTCTAGTTTCTACATCCCTACCATGCACATTAGTTTGACCGTCTCTTCAGTTTCGGTCTACATTTCTAGTTTCTACATCCCTACCATGCACATTAGTTTGACCGTCTCTTCAGTTTCGGTCTACATTATCGTTTCTACATCCCTACCATGCACATTAGTTTGACCGTCTCTTCAGTTTCGGTCTACATTTCTAGTTTCTACATCCCTACCATGCACATTAGTTTGACTCTCTCTTCAGTTTCGATCTACATTTCTAGTTTCTACATCCCTACCATGCACATTAGTTTGACCGTCTCTTCAGTTTCGGTCTACATTATAGTTTCTACATCCCTACCATGCACATTAGTTTGACCGTCTCTTCAGTTTCGGTCTACATTTCTAGTTTCTACATCCCTACCATGCACATTAGTTTGACCGTCTCTTCAGTTTCGGTCTACATTTCTAGTTTCTACATCCCTACCATGCACATTAGTTTGACCGTCTCTTCAGTTTCGGTCTACATTTCTAGTTTCTACATCCCTACCATGCACATTAGTTTGACCGTCTCTTCAGTTTCGGTCTACATTTCTAGTTTCTACATCCCTACCATGCACATTAGTTTGACCGTCTCTTCAGTTTCGGTCTACATTTCTAGTTGCTACATCCCTACCATGCACATTAGTTTGACCGTCTCTTCAGTTTCGGTCTACATTTCTATTTTCTACATCCCTACCATGCACATTAGTTTGACCGTCTCTTCAGTTTCGGTCTACATTTCTAGTTTCTACATCCCTACCATGCACATTAGTTTGACCGTCTCTTCAGTTTCGGTCTACATTTCTAGTTTCTACATCCCTACCATGCACATTAGTTTGACCGTATCTTCAGTTTCGGTCTACATTTCTAGTTTCTACATCCCTACCATGCACATTAGTTTGACCGTCTCTTCAGTTTCGGTCTACAGTTCTAGTTTCTACATCCCTACCATGCACATTAGTTTGACCGTCTCTTCAGTTTCGGTCTACATTTCTAGTTTCTACATCCCTACCATGCACATTAGTTTGACCGTCTCTTCAGTTTCGGTCTACATTATAGTTTCTACATCCCTACCATGCACATTAGTTTGACCGTCTCTTCAGTTTCGGTCTACATTTCTAGTTTCTACATCCCTACCATGCACATTAGTTTGACCGTCTCTTCAGTTTCGGTCTACATTTCTAGTTTCTACATCCCTACCATGCACATTAGTTTGGCCGTCTCTTCAGTTTCGGTCTACATTATAGTTTCTACATCCCTACCATGCACATTAGTTTGACCGTCTCTTCAGTTTCGGTCTACATTTCTAGTTTCTACATCCCTACCATGCACATTAGTTTGACCGTCTCTTCAGTTTCGGTCTACATTTCTAGTTTCTACATCCCTACCATGCACATTAGTTTGACCGTCTCTTCAGTTTCGGTCTACATTTCTAGTTTCTACATCCCTACCATGCACATTAGTTTGACCGTCTCTTCAGTTTCGGTCTACATTTCTAGTTTCTACATCCCTACCATGCACATTAGTTTGACCGTCTCTTCAGTTTCGGTCTACATTTCTAGTTTCTACATCCCTACCATGCACATTAGTTTGACCGTCTCTTCAGTTTCGGTCTACAGTTCTAGTTTCTACATCCCTACCATGCACATTAGTTTGACCGTCTCTTCAGTTTCGGTCTACATTTCTAGTTTCTACATCCCTACCATGCACATTAGTTTGGCAGTCTCTTCAGTTTCGGTCTACATTTCTAGTTTCAACATCCCTACCATGCACATTAGTTTGACCGTCTCTTCAGTTTCGATCTACATTTCTAGTTTCTACATCCCTACCATGCACATTAGTTTGACCGTCTCTTCAGTTTCGGTCTACATTTCTAGTTTCTACATCCCTACCATACACATTAGTTTGACCGTCTCTTCAGTTTCGGTCTACATTTCTAGTTTCTACATCCCTACCATGCACATTAGTTTGACCGTCTCTTCAGTTTCGGTCTACATTTCTAGTTTCTACATCCCTACCATGCACATTAGTTTGACCGTCTCTTCAGTTTCGGTCTACATTTCTAGTTTCTACATCCCTACCATGCACATTAGTTTGACCGTCTCTTCAGTTTCGGTCTACATTATAGTTTCTACATCCCTACCATACACATTAGTTTGACCGTCTCTTCAGTTTCGGTCTACATTATAGTTTCTACATCCCTACCATGCACATTAGTTTGACCGTCTCTTCAGTTTCGGTCTACATTTCTAGTTTCTACATCCCTACCATGCACATTAGTTTGACCGTCTCTTCAGTTTCGGTCTACATTTCTAGTTTCTACATCCCTACCATGCACATTAGTTTGACCGTCTCTTCAGTTTCGGTCTACATTTCTAGTTTCTACATCCCTATCATGCACATTAGTTTGACCGTCTCTTCAGTTTCGGTCTACATTATAGTTTCTACATCCCTACCATGCACATTAGTTTGACCGTCTCTTCAGTTTCGGTCTACATTTCTAGTTTCTACATCCCTACCATACACATTAGTTTGACCGTCTCTTCAGTTTCGGTCTACATTATAGTTTCTACATCCCTACCATGCACATTAGTTTGACCGTCGCTTCAGTTTCGGTCTACATTTCTAGTTTCTACATCCCTACCATGCACATTAGTTTGACCGTCTCTTCAGTTTCGGTCTACATTTCTAGTTTCTACATCCCTACCATGCACATTAGTTTGACCGTCTCTTCAGTTTCGGTCTACAGTTCTAGTTTCTACATCCCTACCATGCACATTAGTTTGACCGTCTCTTCAGTTTCGGTCTACATTTCTAGTTTCTACATCCCTACCATGCACATTAGTTTGACCGTCTCTTCAGTTTCGGTCTACATTTCTAGTTTCTACATCCCTACCATACACATTAGTTTGACCGTCTCTTCAGTTTCGGTCTACATTTCTAGTTTCTACATCCCTACCATGTACATTAGTTTGACCGTCTCTTCAGTTTCGGTCTACATTTCTAGTTTCTACATCCCTACCATGCACATTAGTTTGACCGTCTCTTCAGTTTCGGTCTACATTTCTAGTTTCTACATCCCTACCATGCACATTAGTTTGACCGTCTCTTCAGTTTCGGTCTACATTATAGTTTCTACATCCCTACCATGCACATTAGTTTGACCGTCTCTTCAGTTTCGGTCTACATTTCTAGTTTCTACATCCCTACCATGCACATTAGTTTGACCGTCTCTTCAGTTTCGGTCTACATTTCTAGTTTCTACATCCCTATCATGCACATTAGTTTGACCGTCTCTTCAGTTTCGGTCTACAGTTCTAGTTTCTACATCCCTACCATGCACATTAGTTTGACCGTCTCTTCAGTTTCGGTCTACATTTCTAGTTTCTACATCCCTACCATGCACATTAGTTTGACCGTCTCTTCAGTTTCGGTCTACATTTCTAGTTTCTACATCCCTACCATACACATTAGTTTGACCGTCTCTTCAGTTTCGGTCTACATTTCTAGTTTCTACATCCCTACCATGCACATTAGTTTGACCGTCTCTTCAGTTTCGGTCTACATTTCTAGTTTCTACATCCCTACCATGCACATTAGTTTGACCGTCTCTTCAGTTTCGGTCTACATTTCTAGTTTCTACATCCCTACCATGCACATTAGTTTGACCGTCTCTTCAGTTTCGGTCTACATTTCTAGTTTCTACATCCCTACCATGCACATTAGTTTGACCGTCTCTTCAGTTTCGGTCTACATTTCTAGTTTCAACATCCCTACCATGCACATTAGTTTGACCGTCTCTTCAGTTTCGATCTACATTTCTAGTTTCTACATCCCTACCATGCACATTAGTTTGACCGTCTCTTCAGTTTCGGTCTACATTTCTAGTTTCTACATCCCTACCATACACATTAGTTTGACCGTCTCTTCAGTTTCGGTCTACATTTCTAGTTTCTACATCCCTACCATGCACATTTGTTTGACCGTCTCTTCAGTTTCGGTCTACATTTCTAGTTTCTACATCCCTACCATGCACATTAGTTTGACAGTCTCTTCAGTTTCGGTCTACATTTCTAGTTTCAACATCCCTACCATGCACATTAGTTTGACCGTCTCTTCAGTTTCGATCTACATTTCTAGTTTCTACATCCCTACCATGCACATTAGTTTGACCGTCTCTTCAGTTTCGGTCTACATTTCTAGTTTCTACATCCCTACCATACACATTAGTTTGACCGTCTCTTCAGTTTCGGTCTACATTTCTAGTTTCTACATCCCTACCATGCACATTAGTTTGACCGTCTCTTCAGTTTCGGTCTACATTTCTAGTTTCTACATCCCTACCATGCACATTAGTTTGACCGTCTCTTCAGTTTCGGTCTACATTTCTAGTTTCTACATCCCTACCATACACATTAGTTTGACCGTCTCTTCAGTTTCGGTCTACAGTTCTAGTTTCTACATCCCTACCATGCACATTAGTTTGACCGTCTCTTCAGTTTCGGTCTACATTTCTAGTTTCTACATCCCTACCATGCACATTAGTTTGACCGTCTCTTCACTTTCGGTCTACATTTCTAGTTTCTACATCCCTACCATACACATTAGTTTGACCGTCTCTTCAGTTTCGGTCTACATTTCTAGTTTCTACATCCCTACCATGCACATTAGTTTGACCGTCTCTTCAGTTTCGGTCTACATTTCTAGTTTCTACATCCCTACCATGCACATTAGTTTGACCGTCTCTTCAGTTTCGGTCTACATTTCTAGTTTCTACATCCCTACCATGCACATTAGTTTGACCGTCTCTTCAGTTTCGGTCTACATTATAGTTTCTACATCCCTACCATGCACATTAGTTTGACCGTCTCTTCAGTTTCGGTCTACATTTCTAGTTTCTACATCCCTACCATGCACATTAGTTTGACCGTCTCTTCAGTTTCGGTCTACATTTCTAGTTTCTACATCCCTATCATGCACATTAGTTTGACCGTCTCTTCAGTTTCGGTCTACAGTTCTAGTTTCTACATCCCTACCATGCACATTAGTTTGACCGTCTCTTCAGTTTCGGTCTACATTTCTAGTTTCTACATCCCTACCATGCACATTAGTTTGACCGTCTCTTCAGTTTCGGTCTACATTTCTAGTTTCTACATCCCTACCATACACATTAGTTTGACCGTCTCTTCAGTTTCGGTCTACATTTCTAGTTTCTACATCCCTACCATGCACATTAGTTTGACCGTCTCTTCAGTTTCGGTCTACATTTCTAGTTTCTACATCCCTACCATGCACATTAGTTTGACCGTCTCTTCAGTTTCGGTCTACATTTCTAGTTTCTACATCCCTACCATGCACATTAGTTTGACCGTCTCTTCAGTTTCGGTCTACATTTCTAGTTTCTACATCCCTACCATGCACATTAGTTTGACCGTCTCTTCAGTTTCGGTCTACATTTCTAGTTTCTACATCCCTACCATGCACATTAGTTTGACCGTCTCTTCAGTTTCGGTCTACATTTCTAGTTTCTACATCCCTACCATGCACATTAGTTTGACCGTCTCTTCAGTTTCGGTCTACATTATAGTTTCTACATCCCTACCATACACATTAGTTTGACCGTCTCTTCAGTTTCGGTCTACATTTCTAGTTTCTACATCCCTACCATGCACATTAGTTTGACCGTCTCTTCAGTTTCGGTCTACATTTCTAGTTTCTACATCCCTACCATGCACATTAGTTTGACCGTCTCTTCAGTTTCGGTCTACATTATAGTTTCTACATCCCTACCATGCACATTAGTTTGACCGTGTCTTCAGTTTCGGTCTACATTTCTAGTTTCTACATCCCTACCATGCACATTAGTTTGACCGTCTCTTCAGTTTCGGTCTACATTTCTAGTTTCTACATCCCTACCATGCACATTAGTTTGACCGTCTCTTCAGTTTCGGTCTACATTATAGTTTCTACATTCCTACCATGCACATTAGTTTGAACGTCTCTTCAGTTTCGGTCTACAGTTCTAGTTTCTACATCCCTACCATGCACATTAGTTTGACCGTCTCTTCAGTTTCGGTCTACATTTCTAGTTTCTACATCCCTACCATGCACATTAGTTTGACCGTCTCTTCAGTTTCGGTCTACATTATAGTTTCTACATCCCTACCATGCACATTAGTTTGACCGTCTCTTCAGTTTCGGTCTACATTTCTAGTTTCTACATCCCTACCATGCACATTAGTTTGACCATCTCTTCAGTTTCGGTCTACATTTCTAGTTTCTACATCCCTACCATGCACATTAGTTTGACCGTCTCTTCAGTTTCGGTCTACATTATAGTTTCTACATCCCTACCATGCACATTAGTTTGACCGTCTCTTCAGTTTCGGTCTACATTTCTAGTTTCTACATCCCTACCATGCACATTAGTTTGACCGTCTCTTCAGTTTCGGTCTACATTTCTAGTTTCTACATCCCTACCATGCACATTAGTTTGACCGTCTCTTCAGTTTCGGTCTACATTTCTAGTTTCTACATCTCTACCATGCACATTAGTTTGACCGTCTCTTCAGTTTCGGTCTACATTTCTAGTTTCTACATCCCTACCATGCACATTAGTTTGACCGTCTCTTCAGTTTCGGTCTACATTTCTAGTTTCTACATCCCTACCATGCACATTAGTTTGACCGTCTCTTCAGTTTCGGTCTACAGTTCTAGTTTCTACATCCCTACCATGCACATTAGTTTGACCGTCTCTTCAGTTTCGGTCTACATTATCGTTTCTACATCCCTACCATGCACATTAGTTTGACCGTCTCTTCAGTTTCGGTCTACATTTCTAGTTTCTACATCCCTACCATGCACATTAGTTTGACTCTCTCTTCAGTTTCGATCTACATTTCTAGTTTCTACATCCCTACCATGCACATTAGTTTGACCGTCTCTTCAGTTTCGGTCTACATTATAGTTTCTACATCCCTACCATGCACATTAGTTTGACCGTCTCTTCAGTTTCGGTCTACATTTCTAGTTTCTACATCCCTACCATGCACATTAGTTTGACCGTCTCTTCAGTTTCGGTCTACATTATAGTTTCTACATCCCTACCATGCACATTAGTTTGACCGTCTCTTCAGTTTCGGTCTACATTTCTAGTTTCTACATCCCTACCATGCACATTAGTTTGACCGTCTCTTCAGTTTCGGTCTACATTTCTAGTTTCTACATCCCTACCATGCACATTAGTTTGACCGTCTCTTCAGTTTCGGTCTACATTATAGTTTCTACATCCCTACCATACACATTAGTTTGACCGTCTCTTCAGTTTCGGTCTACATTTCTAGTTTCTACATCCCTACCATGCACATTAGTTTGACCGTCTCTTCAGTTTCGGTCTACATTTCTAGTTTCTACATCCCTACCATGCACATTAGTTTGACCGTCTCTTCAGTTTCGGTCTACATTATAGTTTCTACATCCCTACCATGCACATTAGTTTGACCGTGTCTTCAGTTTCGGTCTACATTTCTAGTTTCTACATCCCTACCATGCACATTAGTTTGACCGTCTCTTCAGTTTCGGTCTACATTTCTAGTTTCTACATCCCTACCATGCACATTAGTTTGACCGTCTCTTCAGTTTCGGTCTACATTTCTAGTTTCTACATCCCTACCATGCACATTAGTTTGACCGTCTCTTCAGTTTCGGTCTACATTTCTAGTTTCTACATCCCTACCATGCACATTAGTTTGACCGTCTCTTCAGTTTCGGTCTACATTTCTAGTTTCTACATCCCTACCATGCACATTAGTTTGACCGTCTCTTCAGTTTCGGTCTACATTATAGTTTCTACATCCCTACCATGCACATTAGTTTGACCGTCTTTTCAGTTTCGGTCTACATTTCTAGTTTCTACATCCCTACCATGCACATTAGTTTGACCGTCTCTTCAGTTTCGGTCTACATTTCTAGTTTCTACATCCCTATCATGCACATTAGTTTGACCGTCTCTTCAGTTTCGGTCTACAGTTCTAGTTTCTACATCCCTACCATGCACATTAGTTTGACCGTCTCTTCAGTTTCGGTCTACATTTCTAGTTTCTACATCCCTACCATGCACATTAGTTTGACCGTCTCTTCAGTTTCGGTCTACATTTCTAGTTTCTACATCCCTACCATACACATTAGTTTGACCGTCTCTTCAGTTTCGGTCTACATTTCTAGTTTCTACATCCCTACCATGCACATTAGTTTGACCGTCTCTTCAGTTTTGGTCTACATTTCTAGTTTCTACATCCCTACCATGCACATTAGTTTGACCGTCTCTTCAGTTTCGGTCTACATTTCTAGTTTCTACATCCCTACCATGCACATTAGTTTGACCGTCTCTTCAGTTTCGGTCTACATTTCTAGTTTCTACATCCCTACCATGCACATTAGTTTGACCGTCTCTTCAGTTTCGGTCTACATTTCTAGTTTCAACATCCCTACCATGCACATTAGTTTGACCGTCTCTTCAGTTTCGATCTACATTTCTAGTTTCTACATCCCTACCATGCACATTAGTTTGACCGTCTCTTCAGTTTCGGTCTACATTATAGTTTCTACATCCCTACCATGCACATTAGTTTGACCGTCTCTTCAGTTTCGGTCTACATTATAGTTTCTACATCCCTACCATGCACATTAGTTTGACCGTCTCTTCAGTTTCGGTCTACATTATAGTTTCTACATCCCTACCATGCACATTAGTTTGACCGTCTCTTCAGTTTCGGTCTACATTTCTAGTTTCTACATCCCTACCATGCACATTAGTTTGACCGTCTCTTCAGTTTCGGTCTACATTATAGTTTCTACATCCCTACCATACACATTAGTTTGACCGTCTCTTCAGTTTCGGTCTACATTATAGTTTCTACATCCCTACCATGCACATTAGTTTGACCGTCTCTTCAGTTTCGGTCTACATTTCTAGTTTCTACATCCCTACCATGCACATTAGTTTGACCGTCTCTTCAGTTTCGGTCTACATTTCTAGTTTCTACATCCCTACCATGCACATTAGTTTGACCGTCTCTTCAGTTTCGGTCTACATTTCTAGTTTCTACATCCCTACCATGCACATTAGTTTGACCGTCTCTTCAGTTTCGGTCTACATTATAGTTTCTACATCCCTACCATGCACATTAGTTTGACCGTCTCTTCAGTTTCGGTCTACATTTCTAGTTTCTACATCCCTACCATACACATTAGTTTGACCGTCTCTTCAGTTTCGGTCTACATTATAGTTTCTACATCCCTACCATGCACATTAGTTTGACCGTCTCTTCAGTTTCGGTCTACATTTCTAGTTTCTACATCCCTACCATGCACATTAGTTTGACCGTCTCTTCAGTTTCGGTCTACATTTCTAGTTTCTACATCCCTACCATGCACATTAGTTTGACCGTCTCTTCAGTTTCGGTCTACAGTTCTAGTTTCTACATCCCTACCATGCACATTAGTTTGACCGTCTCTTCAGTTTCGGTCTACATTTCTAGTTTCTACATCCCTACCATGCACATTAGTTTGACCGTCTCTTCAGTTTCGGTCTACATTTCTAGTTTCTACATCCCTACCATACACATTAGTTTGACCGTCTCTTCAGTTTCGGTCTACATTTCTAGTTTCTACATCCCTACCATGCACATTAGTTTGACCGTCTCTTCAGTTTCGGTCTACATTTCTAGTTTCTACATCCCTACCATGCACATTAGTTTGACCGTCTCTTCAGTTTCGGTCTACATTTCTAGTTTCTACATCCCTACCATGCACATTAGTTTGACCGTCTCTTCAGTTTCGGTCTACATTATAGTTTCTACATCCCTACCATGCACATTAGTTTGACCGTCTCTTCAGTTTCGGTCTACATTTCTAGTTTCTACATCCCTACCATGCACATTAGTTTGACCGTCTCTTCAGTTTCGGTCTACATTTCTAGTTTCTACATCCCTATCATGCACATTAGTTTGACCGTCTCTTCAGTTTCGGTCTACAGTTCTAGTTTCTACATCCCTACCATGCACATTAGTTTGACCGTCTCTTCAGTTTCGGTCTACATTTCTAGTTTCTACATCCCTACCATGCACATTAGTTTGACCGTCTCTTCAGTTTCGGTCTACATTTCTAGTTTCTACATCCCTACCATACACATTAGTTTGACCGTCTCTTCAGTTTCGGTCTACATTTCTAGTTTCTACATCCCTACCATGCACATTAGTTTGACCGTCTCTTCAGTTTCGGTCTACATTTCTAGTTTCTACATCCCTACCATGCACATTAGTTTGACCGTCTCTTCAGTTTCGGTCTACATTTCTAGTTTCTACATCCCTACCATGCACATTAGTTTGACCGTCTCTTCAGTTTCGGTCTACATTATAGTTTCTACATCCCTACCATACACATTAGTTTGACCGTCTCTTCAGTTTCGGTCTACATTTCTAGTTTCTACATCCCTACCATGCACATTAGTTTGACCGTCTCTTCAGTTTCGGTCTACATTTCTAGTTTCTACATCCCTACCATGCACATTAGTTTGACCGTCTCTTCAGTTTCGGTCTACATTATAGTTTCTACATCCCTACCATGCACATTAGTTTGACCGTGTCTTCAGTTTCGGTCTACATTTCTAGTTTCTACATCCCTACCATGCACATTAGTTTGACCGTCTCTTCAGTTTCGGTCTACATTTCTAGTTTCTACATCCCTACCATGCACATTAGTTTGACCGTCTCTTCAGTTTCGGTCTACATTTCTAGTTTCTACATCCCTACCATGCACATTAGTTTGACCGTCTCTTCAGTTTCGGTCTACATTATAGTTTCTACATTCCTACCGTGCACATTAGTTTGAACGTCTCTTCAGTTTCGGTCTACAGTTCTAGTTTCTACATCCCTACCATGCACATTAGTTTGACCGTCTCTTCAGTTTCGGTCTACATTTCTAGTTTCTACATCCCTACCATGCACATTAGTTTGACCGTCTCTTCAGTTTCGGTCTACATTATAGTTTCTACATCCCTACCATGCACATTAGTTTGACCGTCTCTTCAGTTTCGGTCTACATTTCTAGTTTCTACATCCCTACCATGCACATTAGTTTGACCATCTCTTCAGTTTCGGTCTACATTTCTAGTTTCTACATCCCTACCATGCACATTAGTTTGACCGTCTCTTCAGTTTCGGTCTACATTATAGTTTCTACATCCCTACCATGCACATTAGTTTGACCGTCTCTTCAGTTTCGGTCTACATTTCTAGTTTCTACATCCCTACCATGCACATTAGTTTGACCGTCTCTTCAGTTTCGGTCTACATTTCTAGTTTCTACATCCCTACCATGCACATTAGTTTGACCGTCTCTTCAGTTTCGGTCTACATTTCTAGTTTCTACATCCCTACCATGCACATTAGTTTGACCGTCTCTTCAGTTTCGGTCTACATTTCTAGTTTCTACATCCCTACCATGCACATTAGTTTGACCGTCTCTTCAGTTTCGGTCTACATTTCTAGTTTCTACATCCCTACCATGCACATTAGTTTGACCGTCTCTTCAGTTTCGGTCTACATTTCTAGTTTCTACATCCCTACCATGCACATTAGTTTGACCGTCTCTTCAGTTTCGGTCTACATTATAGTTTCTACATCCCTACCATGCACATTAGTTTGACCGTCTCTTCAGTTTCGGTCTACATTTCTAGTTTCTACATCCCTACCATGCACATTAGTTTGACCGTCTCTTCAGTTTCGGTCTACATTTCTAGTTTCTACATCCCTACCATGCACATTAGTTTGACCGTCTCTTCAGTTTCGGTCTACATTTCTAGTTTCTACATCCCTACCATGCACATTAGTTTGACCGTCTCTTCAGTTTCGGTCTACATTTCTAGTTTCTACATCCCTACCATGCACATTAGTTTGACCGTCTCTTCAGTTTCGGTCTACATTTCTAGTTGCTACATCCCTACCATGCACATTAGTTTGACCGTCTCTTCAGTTTCGGTCTACATTTCTATTTTCTACATCCCTACCATGCACATTAGTTTGACCGTCTCTTCAGTTTCGGTCTACATTTCTAGTTTCTACATCCCTACCATGCACATTAGTTTGACCGTCTCTTCAGTTTCGGTCTACATTTCTAGTTTCTACATCCCTACCATGCACATTAGTTTGACCGTATCTTCAGTTTCGGTCTACATTTCTAGTTTCTACATCCCTACCATGCACATTAGTTTGACCGTCTCTTCAGTTTCGGTCTACAGTTCTAGTTTCTACATCCCTACCATGCACATTAGTTTGACCGTCTCTTCAGTTTCGGTCTACATTTCTAGTTTCTACATCCCTACCATGCACATTAGTTTGACCGTCTCTTCAGTTTCGGTCTACATTATAGTTTCTACATCCCTACCATGCACATTAGTTTGACCGTCTCTTCAGTTTCGGTCTACATTTCTAGTTTCTACATCCCTACCATGCACATTAGTTTGACCGTCTCTTCAGTTTCGGTCTACATTTCTAGTTTCTACATCCCTACCATGCACATTAGTTTGACCGTCTCTTCAGTTTCGGTCTACATTATAGTTTCTACATCCCTACCATGCACATTAGTTTGACCGTCTCTTCAGTTTCGGTCTACATTTCTAGTTTCTACATCCCTACCATGCACATTAGTTTGACCGTCTCTTCAGTTTCGGTCTACATTTCTAGTTTCTACATCCCTACCATGCACATTAGTTTGACCGTCTCTTCAGTTTCGGTCTACATTTCTAGTTTCTACATCCCTACCATGCACATTAGTTTGACCGTCTCTTCAGTTTCGGTCTACATTTCTAGTTTCTACATCCCTACCATGCACATTAGTTTGACCGTCTCTTCAGTTTCGGTCTACATTTCTAGTTTCTACATCCCTACCATGCACATTAGTTTGACCGTCTCTTCAGTTTCGGTCTACAGTTCTAGTTTCTACATCCCTACCATGCACATTAGTTTGACCGTCTCTTCAGTTTCGGTCTACATTATCGTTTCTACATCCCTACCATGCACATTAGTTTGACCGTCTCTTCAGTTTCGGTCTACATTGCTAGTTTCTACATCCCTACCATGCACATTAGTTTGACTCTCTCTTCAGTTTCGATCTACATTTCTAGTTTCTACATCCCTACCATGCACATTAGTTTGACCGTCTCTTCAGTTTCGGTCTACATTATAGTTTCTACATCCCTACCATGCACATTAGTTTGACCGTCTCTTCAGTTTCGGTCTACATTTCTAGTTTCTACATCCCTACCATGCACATTAGTTTGACCGTCTCTTCAGTTTCGGTCTACATTTCTAGTTTCTACATCCCTACCATGCACATTAGTTTGACCGTCTCTTCAGTTTCGGTCTACATTTCTAGTTTCTACATCCCTACCATGCACATTAGTTTGACCGTCTCTTCAGTTTCGGTCTACATTTCTAGTTTCTACATCCCTACCATGCACATTAGTTTGACCGTCTCTTCAGTTTCGGTCTACATTATAGTTTCTACATCCCTACCATGCACATTAGTTTGACCGTCTCTTCAGTTTCGGTCTACAGTTCTAGTTTCTACATCCCTACCATGCACATTAGTTTGACCGTCTCTTCAGTTTCGGTCTACATTATCGTTTCTACATCCCTACCATGCACATTAGTTTGACCGTCTCTTCAGTTTCGGTCTACATTTCTAGTTTCTACATCCCTACCATGCACATTAGTTTGACTCTCTCTTCAGTTTCGATCTACATTTCTAGTTTCTACATCCCTACCATGCACATTAGTTTGACCGTCTCTTCAGTTTCGGTCTACATTATAGTTTCTACATCCCTACCATGCACATTAGTTTGACCGTCTCTTCAGTTTCGGTCTACATTTCTAGTTTCTACATCCCTACCATGCACATTAGTTTGACCGTCTCTTCAGTTTCGGTCTACATTTCTAGTTTCTACATCCCTACCATGCACATTAGTTTGACCGTCTCTTCAGTTTCGGTCTACATTTCTAGTTTCTACATCCCTACCATGCACATTAGTTTGACCGTCTCTTCAGTTTCGGTCTACATTTCTAGTTTCTACATCCCTACCATGCACATTAGTTTGACCGTCTCTTCAGTTTCGGTCTACATTTCTATTTTCTACATCCCTACCATGCACATTAGTTTGACCGTCTCTTCAGTTTCGGTCTACATTTCTAGTTTCTACATCCCTACCATGCACATTAGTTTGACCGTCTCTTCAGTTTCGGTCTACATTTCTAGTTTCTACATCCCTACCATGCACATTAGTTTGACCGTCTCTTCAGTTTCGGTCTACATTTCTAGTTTCTACATCCCTACCATGCACATTAGTTTGACCGTCTCTTCAGTTTCGGTCTACATTTCTAGTTTCTACATCCCTACCATGCACATTAGTTTGACCGTCTCTTCAGTTTCGGTCTACATTTCTAGTTTCTACATCCCTACCATGCACATTAGTTTCATAGCCAACAACTCAATCATCCCACAACCCCAGCTTGACCCCCCCCCCCTCCCCCCGCATTCCCCACACACAACAATACACTTGCACCGCACGCGATAGTCCAACGCCTCGCTGTTTGTTTTGATAAAGCAGATTAATGAGTCGTAGCGCTTTGTCAAGATACGGCATGCGGTGGTTTCGGGGCCATGACAGGTCACCGGGCGACAGAGGTAGACCAGCTGTTCTTAATAGTTAATAGCGCTCGCGGGGTCCTATGTTAAAGTTGAGCAATTTTTTGCAAACAAACTAATGAGGCGATTTACAAAGTTCAAAAACGTGATACAAGTTACAGACGGGCTCAATACGTGACATAATGTACAGCGTCATTAAATGAACACTGTGAACGTTATAGCGACTTTCCCGATTTGTGGTCCTATCTACCATTGGTTAAGGAACAAAGAAAAACCTTCTGTGACCTTTGACCTACATACCCCGCTGACGAACTTGACCGAGCCATGTCGGATACCTATCGATGGGTAAAGTTACAGAACGAAATGTTGCGTTTTGCGACCTACAGAGCGCGCAACCACACACACACACAAACAAACGAACGAAGTGATAGATGCCGTAAAATCGAAGATTTTACGTCATAATAACACACACATGGAAGATTTTGTTTTGGAGACATGTATAATGGATGTTCAAAGTCTATAGAACAAAGATTTGCCCTGCCCAGTGGTGAATTTGAGACAAATATGGTCAAAATATGGTCCAGTTCCTTATTTTAACTGTATCTGCGGTATATTTAGGCCCTTAATTTTTTAATTATATGTTGGGCAAGTGATGAATGGCTTTGGAGACATGTATAATGGATGTCGCAAGTCTATGGAACGAAGATTTGCCCTGCCCAGTGGTGAATTTGAGACAAATGTGGTCAAAATAGGGTCCAGTTATTTATTCTCAAGGAATTTAGGATACATTTATGCTGTTAATTTTTTAATTATGTGTTGGGCAAGTAATGAATGGTTTTGGAGACATGTATATGGATGTCCCAAGTCTATGGAACGAAGATTTGCCCTGCCCAGTGGTGAATTTGAGACAAATATGGTCAAAATATGGTCCAGTTCCCATTTTAAGTGTATCTGCGGTATATTTAGGCCGTTATTTTTTTAATTATTTGTTGGGCAAGTGATGCATGGCTTTGGAGACATGTATAATGGATGTCCCAAGTCTATGGAACAAAGATTTGCCCTAGCCCAGTGGTGAATTTGAGATAAATATGGTCAAAATAGGGTCCAGTTATTTATTCTCAGGGAATTTAGGGTACATTTATGCTGTTAATTTTTTAATTATGTGTTGGGCAAGTGATGAATGGTTTTGGAGACATGTATATGGATGTCCCAAGTCTATGGAACGAAGATTTGCCCTGCCCAGTGGTGAATTTGAGACAAATATGGTCAAAATAGGGTCCAGTTACTTATTCCCAAGGAATTTAGGGTACATTTATGCTGTTAATTTTTTAATTATGTGTTGGGCAAGTGATGCATGGCTTGGGAGACTTGTATAATGAATGTCCCAAGTCTATGAAACCAAGATTTGCCCTGCCCAGTGGTGAATTTGAGATAAAAATGGTCAAAATATGGTCCAGTTACTTATTCTCAAGGAATTTAGGGTACATTTATGCTGTTAATTTTTTAATTATGTGTTGGGCAAGCGATGCATGGCTTTGGAGACATGTATAATGGATGTCCCAAGTCTATGGAACAAAGATTTGCCCTGCGCACTGGTGAATTTGAGACAAATATGGTCAAAATATGGTCCAGTTACTTATTCTCAAGGAATTTAGGGTACATTTATGCTGTTAATTTTTTAATTATGTGTTGGGCAAGTGGTGAATGGTTTTGGAGACATGTATAATGGATGTCCCAAGTCTATGGAACAAAGATTCGCCCTGCCCAGTGGTGAATTTGAGACAAATATGGTCAAAATATGGTCCAGTTCCTTATTTTAAGTGTATCTGCGGTATATTTAGGTCGTTAACTTTTTAATTATGTGTTGGGCAAGTGATGAATGGCTTTGGAGACATGTATAATGGATGTCCCAAATCTATGGAACAAAGATTTGCCCTGCCCAGTGGTGAATTTGAGACAAATATGGTCAAAATATGGTCCAGTTCCTTATTTTAAGTGTATCTGCGGTATATTTAGGCCGTTATTTTTTTAATTATTTGTTGGGCAAGTGATGCATGGCTTTGGAGACATGTATAATGGATGTCCCAAGTCAATGGAACAAAGATTTGCCCTGCCCAGTGGTGAATTTGAGATAAATATGGTCAAAATAGGGTCCAGTTATTTATTCTCAGGGAATTTAGGGTACATTTATGCTGTTAATTTTTTAATTATGTGTTGGGCAAGTGATGAATGGTTTTGGAGACATGTATATGGATGTCCCAAGTCTATGGAACGAAGATTTGCCCTGCCCAGTGGTGAATTTGAGACAAATATGGTCAAAATATGGTCCAGTTACTTATTCCCAAGGAATTTAGGGTACATTTATGCTGTTAATTTTTTAATTATGTGTTGGGCAAGTGATGCATGGCTTTGGAGACATGTATAATGGATGTCCCAAGTCTATGAAACCAAGATTTGCCCTGCCCAGTGGTGAATTTGAGATAAAAATGGTCAAAATATGGTCCAGTTACTTATTCTCAAGGAATTTAGGGTACATTTATGCTGTTAATTTTTTAATTATGTGTTGGGCAAGCGATGCATGGCTTTGGAGACATGTATAATGGATGTCCCAAGTCTATGGAACAAAGATTTGCCCTGCGCACTGGTGAATTTGAGACAAATATGGTCAAAATATGGTCCAGTTACTTATTCTCAAGGAATTTAGGGTACATTTATGCTGTTAATTTTTTAATTATGTGTTGGGCAAGTGATGAATGGTTTTGGAGACATGTATAATGGATGTCCCAAGTCTATGGAACAAAGATTTGCCCTGCCCAGTGATGAATTTGAGACAAATATGGTCAAAATATGGTCCAGTTCCTTATTTTAAGTGTATCTGCGGTATATTTAGGTCGTTAACTTTTTAATTATGTGTTGGGCAAGTGATGAATGGCTTTGGAGACATGTATAATGGATGTCCCAAGTCTATGGAACAAAGATTTGCCCTGCCCAGTGGTGAATTTGAGACAAATATGGTCAAAATATGCTCCGGTTACTTATTCTCAAGGAATTTAGGGTACATTTATGGTGTTAATTTTTTAATTATGTGTTGGGCAAGCGATGCATGGCTTTGGGGACATGTATAATGGATGTCCCAAGTCTATGGAACAAAGATTCGCCCTGCCAGTGGTGAATTTGAGATAAATATGGTCAAAATATGGTCCAGTTACTTATTCTCAAGGAATTTAGGGTACATTTATGCTGTTAATTTTTTAATTATGTGTTGGGCAAGTGATGAATGGTTTTGGAGACATGTATATGGATGTCCCAAGTCTATGGAACAAAGATTTGCCCTGCCCAATGGTGAATTTGAGATAAATATGGTCAAAATGTGGTCCAGTTACTTATTCTCAAGGAATTTAGGGTACATTTACGCCTTTAATTTTCTTATTATGCGTTGGGCAAGCGATGAATAGTTTTGGAGACATGTATAATGGATGTCCCAAGTCTATGGAACGAAGATTTGCCCTGCCCAGTGGTGAATTTGAGACAAATATGGTCAAAATAGGGTCCAGTTACTTATTCTCAAGGAATTTAGGGTACATTTATGCCTTTAATTTCTTAATTATGTGTTGAGCAAGTGATACATGGCGTTAGAGACATGTATAATGGATGTCCCAAGTCTATGGAACAAAGATTCGCCCTGCCCAGTGGTGAATTTGAGACAAATATGGTCAAAATAGGGTCCAGTTACTTATTTTCAAGGAATTTAGGGTACATTTATGCTGTTAATTTTTTAATTATGTGTTGGGCAAGTGATGAATAGTTTTGGAGACATGTATAATGGATGTCCCAAGTCTATGGAACAAAGATTTGCCCTGCCCAGTGGTGAATTTGAGACAAATATGGTCAAAATATGGTCCAGTTCCTTATTTTAAGTGTATCTGCGGTATATTTAGGTCGTTAACTTTTTAATTATGTGTTGGGCAAGTGATGAATGGCTTTGGAGACATGTATAATGGATGTCCCAAGTCTATGGAACAAAGATTTGCCCTGCCCAGTGGTGAATTTGAGATAAATATGGTCAAAATATGGTCCAGTTCCTTATTTTAAGTGTATCTGCGGTATATTTAGGCCGTTATTTTTTTAATTATTTGTTGGGCAAGTGATGCATGGCTTTGGAGACATGTATAATGGATGTCCCAAGTCTATGGAACAAAAAATTTGCCCTGCCCAGTGGTGAATTTGAGATAAATATGGTCAAAATAGGGTCCAGTTATTTATTCTCAGGGAATTTAGGGTACATTTATGCTGTTAATTTTTTAATTATGTGTTGGGCAAGTGATGAATGGTTTTGGAGACATGTATATGGATGTCCCAAGTCTATGGAACGAAGATTTGCCCTGCCCAGTGGTGAATTTGAGACAAATATGGTCAAAATATGGTCCAGTTACTTATTCCCAAGGAATTTAGGGTACATTTATGCTGTTAATTTTTTAATTATGTGTTGGGCAAGTGATGCATGGCTTTGGAGACATGTATAATGGATGTCCCAAGTCTATGAAACCAAGATTTGCCCTGCCCAGTGGTGAATTTGAGATAAAAATGGTCAAAATATGGTCCAGTTACTTATTCTCAAGGAATTTAGGGTACATTTATGCTGTTAATTTTTTAATTATGTGTTGGGCAAGCGATGCATGGCTTTGGAGACATGTATAATGGATGTCCCAAGTCTATGGAACAAAGATTTGCCCTGCCCAGTGGTGAATTTGAGACAAATATGGTCAAAATATGGTCCAGTTCCTTATTTTAAGTGTATCTGCGGTATATTTAGGTCGTTAACTTTTTAATTATGTGTTGGGCAAGTGATGAATGGCTTTGGAGACATGTATAATGGATGTCCCAAGTCTATGGAACAAAGATTTGCCCTGCCCAGTGGTGAATTTGAGACAAATATGGTCAAAATATGCTCCGGTTACTTATTCTCAAGGAATTTAGGGTACATTTATGGTGTTAATTTTTTAATTATGTGTTGGGCAAGAGATGCATGGCTTTGGGAACATGTATAATGGATGTCCCAAGTCTATGGAACAAAGATTTGCCCTGCCCAGTGGTGAATTTGAGATAAATATGGTCAAAATAGGGTCCAGTTACTTATTCTCAATGAATTTAGGGTACATTTATGCCTTTAATTTCTTAATTATGTGTTGGGCAAGTGATGCATGGCTTTGGAGACATGTATAATGGATGTCCCAAGTCTATGGAACAAAGATTCGCCCTGCCCAGTGGTGAATTTGAGATAAATATGGTCAAAATATGGTCCAGTTACTTATTCTCAAGGAATTTAGGGTACATTTATGCTGTTAATTTTTTAATTATGTGTTGGGCAAGTGATGAATGGTTTTGGAGACATGTATATGGATGTCCCAAGTCTATGGAACAAAGATTTGCCCTGCCCAATGGTGAATTTGAGATAAATATGGTCAAAATGTGGTCCAGTTACTTATTCTCAAGGAATTTAGGGTACATTTACGCCTTTAATTTTCCTATTATGCGTTGGGCAAGCGATGAATAGTTTTGGAGACATGTATAATGGATGTCCCAAGTCTATGGAACGAAGATTTGCCCTGCCCAGTGGTGAATTTGAGACAAATATGGTCAAAATAGGGTCCAGTTACTTATTCTCAAGGAATTTAGGGTACATTTATGCCTTTAATTTCTTAATTATGTGTTGAGCAAGTGATACATGGCGTTGGAGACATGTATAATGGATGTCCCAAGTCTATGGAACAAAGATTCGCCCTGCCCAGTGGTGAATTTGAGACAAATATGGTCAAAATAGGGTCCAGTTACTTATTTTCAAGGAATTTAGGGTACATTTATGCTGTTAATTTTTTAATTATGTGTTGGGCAAGTGATGAATAGTTTTGGAGACATGTATAATGGATGTCCCAAGTCTATGGAACAAAGATTTGCCCTGCCCAGTGGTGAATTTGAGACAAATATGGTCAAAATATGGTCCAGTTCCTTATTTTAAGTGTATCTGCAGTATATTTAGGCCGTTAATTTTTTAATTATGTGTTAGGCAAGTGATGCATGGCTTTGGAGACATGTATAATGAATGTCCCAACACTATGGAACCTAGATTTGCCCTGCCCAGTGGTGAATTTGAGACAAATATGGTCAAAATATGGTCCAGTTACTTATTTTCAAGGAATTTAGGGTACATTTATGCTGTTAATTTCTTAATTATGTGTTGGGCAAGCGATGCATGGCTTTGGAGACATGTATAATGGATGTCCCAAGTCTATGGAACGAAGATTTGCCCTGCCCAGTGGTGAATTTGAGACAAATATGGTCAAAATATGGTCCAGTTACTTATTCTCAAGGAATTTAGGGTACATTTATGCTGTTAATTTTTTAATTATTTGTTGGGCAAGCGATGCATGGCTTTGGAGACATGTATAATGGGTGTCCCAAGTCTATGGAACAAAGATTTGCCCTGCCCAGTGGTGAATTTGAGATAAATATGGTCAAAATAGGGTCCAGTTACTTATTCTCAATGAATTTAGGGTACATTTATGCCTTTAATTTCTTAATTATGTGTTGGGCAAGTGATGCATGGCTTTGGAGACATGTATAATGGATGTCCCAAATCTATGGAACGAAGATTTGCCCTGCCCAGTGGTGAATTTGAGACAAATATGGTCAAAATATGGTCCAGTTACTTATTCTCAAGGAATTTAGGGTACATTTATGCTGTTAATTTTTTAATTATGTGTTGGGCAAGCGATGCATGGCTTTGGAGACATGTATAATGGATGTCCCAAGTCTATGGAACAAAGATTTGCCCTGCCCAGTGGTGAATTTGAGATAAATATGGTCAAAATAGGGTCCAGTTACTTATTCTCAATGAATTTAGGGTACATTTATGCCTTTAATTTCTTAATTATGTGTTGGGCAAGTGATGCATGGCTTTGGAGACATGTATAATGGATGTCCCAAGTCTATGGAACAAAGATTCGCCCTGCCCAGTGGTGAATTTGAGACAAATATGGTCAAAATAGGGTCCAGTTACTTATTCTCAAGGAATTTAGGGTACATTTATGCTGTTAATTTTTTAATTATGTGTTGGGCAAGTGATGAATAGTTTTGGAGACATGTATAATGGATGTCCCAAGTCTATGGAACAAAGATTTGCCCTGCCCAGTGGTGAATTTGAGATAAATATGGTCAAAATAGGGTCAAAATGGGGTATTCTCAAGGAATTTAGAGTACATTTATGCTGTTAATTTTTTACTTATGTGTTTTAAGGATATCTGGAGTATATATTTAGATCTTTAATTTGATATTAGGTGTTATGCAACTGATGACAGGCTTTAGGGATGTCTTACTAATACCGCCACTCGAGGCTACTCAGATTTACTCTGCACAGTGGTCAAAATATGGTCTAGTCTCTTATTTGAAAGGAATTTGGGGTATATTTATGGCTCTTGGTTGTATACTATAGGCATGTACCAGGGCTACTATAGGCATATATATGCCTTATACCCCTACCCACCTCTGTCACTTTACGCTATCTGTGTCACAGTGATAGGGATCCATATTCCTTACTTATGACCTATCATAGGTCTTGTAGGTAATAGCTGAATCACAGGCGCTCAGATTTGTTGACAAATAATACCCCAAGGGGTCAAGCATCTTTCTTTATAGGTGCTTGACCCCTTGGGGTATTGTTTGTCAACAAATCTGAGCGCCTGTGAGCTGAATAGGTCTCCAATAGCCTAAGGTCTGCCTTCACTTATACCATGTATAAACAATAGATTCACTTGCCAGCTAGTATTTGCCGATCTCCGGCTGCAGGCTATATATCTCAACAGGTGCTTGTACACTGTTTGTTTTACAGCACTCCTGGAGAAGCAGTGTTCAGAAGAACAATAACCTCATCAGGTTTACTTTATTCCGTATTTGACTACAAGAGTATCAAATAAAGAATAAGCAGGAACTGCGAATATCAAATAAGGAACTGAGAATATCAAATAAGGAACTGAGAATATCAAATAAGGAACTGAGAATATCAAATAAGGAACTAGGAAAGTTAGTTACTTATTTGATATCAAATAAGGAATAAGGAATAAGTAACCAACTTCACACCGCCATCAAATTTGCGTAAGTCGGTGCCAGCGACAGCGGACCAATCAGCGCGGTCTCGCAGGAAAATGCGCGTGAAACCTCGCGTGAGTCGCCATTTTGTCTCACAGTCGGCCTGTGTCGGCTCAAATTTGTGGGAAAATGCTTGATTACGGCGTGGTGAAGGGAGGACAGTCATCTTTCACTTGAGTTCGAGCAAGCTTATTACCTTATTGATCGAAATACGCCATTTGAGAGCCTGCCCACGGACAAAAAAGATGAGGTATTGGGGTCTGAAGCGGGTGCCTGTCTAGGCGCTTGGGCTGGAGTTGGATACCTTCTTGTTCTATGTAGGCGGTGCGCGACCCCCCCCCCCCCCCCCCCCCCGCCCCGGCCCGTGTCAGTCGATCTGCGGCGCCTATGCGTCATATAAACTCCACATCGTCACTGAGTACTTAATTTATATTCTCTTATTTTTCTGTACCGCTAAAGCTCGCTGGGACCCCCCCCCCTCCCCCAACAGAGTCCCAATTATTAAATATTTTTAACCTAATACATATCTCAGTATTTCCATATCGTCCCGGGGTATCTTACCCCTTAATCTTACGGCAAGCTGTTTTCTCTTTACCGATAAAGCTTGCTTAAACAGATCAGACCCGCGAGAATCGTATGGCACTAGCACTGCCCCCCCCCCCCCCCACCACCACCACCACCACCTCCAACGGCACCAAAAATAGAGTCCCAATCATTAATTTATACCAAATGTATGTCTAAATACTTCCAAATGGTCCTCAGCTAATTAATCATAAAGGCAAGTTGTTTTGTCTTCATATCTTTATTGCTTGCTTAATCAGACAGAAGCCGGCGAGAATAGTACGGCACTAGTCCCACCCCCACCACTCTGACGCCTCTAATGGCGTCAAAAGTTGTCCCAGCTATTAATTTTTACCTATTAACATATGTCTGAATACTTCCAAATAGTCCGAGTGTATTAAATTTGACGGCAAATGCTCTGTCTCTATCAACAAATCTTGCGTAAACCGATCGCATTCGCGAGAATCGCACGGCGTACAGCCAAACAACGGCGCACAGCCAAACTTATTTTTTTCTCGCCAACTCCATCCGCATGGCGTCGCCACTGTCGCTAGCATAACGAACGCTGCCATTCGGTGTGGCGTCTTATCATAGTAAGGTCTTTGATAATATCTCTGTTGTCGCCTGCTTCCTCAATGCATTTTCACACTCGCTCGCCAGGGCGGCGCTGCGCAAGTTGATAGGAAGAATGCGCCGCCCATTTCTACAAATTAGTGCCGGAGCCTAAGCCTAACGACACATGGTATCAGGTGATGAAAAGAAAGAGTTTTGTAACAATTAGAACTTTTATCGAAGGGTACAAGATGTTTTTTGCTGTATTAAATACACAGAGTTCGTTATTGTTATGTTTTGTTCTTGAAAACTATAACGTTGCAAGAAATTACAGCTGATTTTATCGTTTTTCAAGAATCTTGAAATTTGTTCCCGGCCGACAGCAGCGATAAAAGCGGAGCATGTGTAGCGCCACCGTGCGGGGAGCTTGAGTAGCGCCACCGTGCGGGGAACTTCAGTAGCGCCACCGTGCGGGGAGCTTGAGTAGCGCCACGGTGCGGGGAGCTTGAGTGGCGCCACGGTGCGGGGAGCGTGAGTAGCGCCAACGTGAGGGGAGCTTGAGTAGCGCCGCGGTGCGGGGAGCTTGAGTAGCGCCACCGGGCGGGGAGCGTGAGTAGCGCAACCGTGCGGGGAGCTTGTGTAGCGCCACCGTGCAGGGAGCTTGAGTAGCGCCACCGGGCGAGGAGCGTGTGTAGCGCCACCGTGCGGGGAGCTTGAGAAGCGCCACCGTGCGGGGAGCTTCAGTAACGCCACCGTGTGGGGAGCCTGAGTAGTGCCACCGTGTGGGGAGCTTGAGTAGCGCCACCGTGCGGGGAGCTTCAGTAGCGCCACCGTGCGGGGAACTTCAGTAGCGCCACCGTGCGGGGAGCTTGAGTAGCGCCACCGTGCATGGAGCTTGAGTAGCGCCAACGTGAGGGGGGCTTGAGTAGCGCCACCGTGCGGGCGGCGTGAGTAGCGCCACCGAGTGGGGATCTTGAGTAGCGCCACCGTGCGGGGAGCTTGAGTAGCGCCACGGTGCCGGGAGCTTGAGTAGCGCCACCGTGCGGGGAGCTTGAGTAGCGCCACCGTGCGGGGAGCTTGAGTAGCGCCATCGTGCGGGGGGCGTGAGTAGCGCCACCGTGCGGGGAGCTTGAGTAGCGCCACCGGGCGGGGAGCGTGAGTAGCGCAACCGTGCGGGGAGCTTGTGTAGCGCCACCGTGCAGGGAGCTTGAGTAGCGCCACCGGGCGGGGAGCGTGTGTAGCGCCACCGTGCGGGGAGCTTGAGAAGCGCCACCGTGCGGGGAGCTTCAGTTACGCCACCGTGCGGGGAGCCTGAATAGTGCCACCGTGCGGGGAGCTTGAGTAGCGCCACCGTGCAGGGAACTTCAGTAGCGCCACCGTGCGGGGAGCTTGAGTAGCGCCACCGTGCGGGGAGCGTGAGTAGCGCCACCGTGCGGGAAGATTGAGTAGCGCCACCGTGCGGGGAGCTTGAATAGCGCCACGGTGCGGGGAGCTTGAGTAGCGCCACGGTGCGGGGAGCTTGATTAGCTCCACCGCGCGGGGAGCTTGATTAGCTCCACGGTGCGGGGAGCTTGAGTAGCGCCACCGTGCGGGGACCGTGAGTAGCGTCACCATGCGGGGAGCGTGAGTAGCGCCACCGTGCGGGGAGCTTGAGTAGCGCCACCGTGCTGGGAGCGTGAGTAGCGCCACGGTGCGGGGAGCTTGAGTAGCGCCACCGTGCGGGGAGCTTGAGTAGTGCCACGGTGCGGGGAGCTTGAGTAGCGCCACCGTGCGGGGAGCTTGAGTAGCGCCACGGTGCGGGGAGCTTGAGTAGCGCCACGGTGCGGGGAGCTTGAGTAGCGCCACGGTGCGGGGAGCTTGAGTAGCGCCACCGTGCGGGGAGCTTGAGTAGCGCCACGGTGCCGGGAGCTTGAGTAGCGCCACGGTGCGGGGAGCTTGAGTAGCGCCACCGTGCGGGGAGCTTGAGTAGCGCCACGGTGCGGGGAGCTTGATTAGCTCCACCGCGCGGGGAGCTTGATTAGCTCCACGGTGCGGGGAGCTTGAGTAGCGCCACCGTGCGGGGACCGTGAGTAGCGTCACCATGCGGGGAGCGTGAGTAGCGCCACCGTGCGGGGAGCTTGAGTAGCGCCACCGTGCTGGGAGCGTGAGTACCGCCACGGTGCGGGGAGCTTGAGTAGCGCCACCGTGCGGGGAGCTTGAGTAGTGCCACGGTGCGGGGAGCTTGAGTAGCGCCACCGTGCGGGGAGCTTGAGTAGCGCCACGGTGCGGGGAGCTTGAGTAGCGCCACCGTGCGGGGAGCTTGAGTAGCGCCACCGTGCGGGGAGCTTGAGTAGTGCCACGGTTGGGGAGCTTGAGTAGCGCCACCGTGCGGGGAGCTTGAGTAGCGCCACGGTGCGGGGAGCTTGAGTAGCGCCACCGTGCGGGGAGCTTGAGTAGCGCCACCGTGTGGGGAGCTTGAAGGGGGTTACAGTTGGCGCCCCATACCGTGGCAGCCGTGGAGTCGTATAACCTGTTCTTATTTAGCTCGTCGCGGCGCATCCCAGGCCTTCAGCATAGCTTTCTCCTATTGGCCTGACGCAAAAAAACCGTGGTAAAGCACCCCCTCAGTCCATAGCCCTCCCCCTGCCTCCAAACAGACCAACTCCTCCCCTCCCTGAACAATATTTTGCCCAAATTAGTGAAACACGCTGTGTGTGAACGAAAGAAGGGGTCAACCAGTTCCCGACAGGCCCTGGCACTGGCCTTACTATCAACTAATGAGGCCCTGGCGGGAAATGCATATGGCGTCTCGTTCCTAGCGGCCTATATTTAGGACACACCAATGTACCTGTCAAACCGGTGTAGAAGTCACACCACACCGATGTAACGTTGCAAGTCACACCTGCCTGGCTTCGGATATATACGGGTAGAATGGAGCTGATCTACATGCTCAGCGGTGTGGAAGGATCGGTTGACTGCTCATGTTATTTGGGCAGGCAAAGTTAAGCTTAGACAACTTAGGGGCGTCGGCCCGCCGAGCTAGGTCCGGTTCTGGTTGGTTGTATATTCAGGACGCTTTAACCACGTCTGGTCATATCGCGTCAATGAGAGAAAGAAGGGAAAGTGGAGCCATGTCCCCGGGGGTAACCCCCTACTCTTGGGGAAGAATGGCGTGGGATCTTTATCCTGCTACCACACAGACGTGGCCACAGCGGGGCGCGAACCACCGATCCATGTGCCGTTTGGGCGTGACCAGTTCAGGCACTTGAGGCAAGCGTTCTAGCCTCTTGAGCAATCGGGCCGGCCCCTGGTCCGGTTCTGGTTTTACGTGTATCGCTGCTAGAGATCTGCGCGGGGCGGGCATGCCCGCGCGGGCTGCGGGTACTCGCGCCCGCGGGCGCCCGCAGTTCTGGTTCGCGGGCGCGGGGAGGGGCGGTCGGATCCATATCTGTGCGGGGCGGGCGCGGGGCGGGCGCAGGCAGGCCTTTGCGGGCACTGCCCGCATTGCGCCCGCAGCGATTCGCTGCATTGACACGTTTTACTGACTGACATTGAAAAATTATGCATCAGATAAGATACGTTAAGAGAACATTTTATTTTACGTCGGTGCAAAGGGTTAACAGGGTAACATTAGCACTTGCGCTCTGTTAGCCCACAATGTATATATGTAGCCTACAATGGATACTACTGACTAACGTTGTGTCAAATAAACAACTGAAACATGTTGACTAGGTACGGTATATCACGTGAGAATGTAACGTATTGCACATTGTGGCCAACTAAAAGAAACCATCCTATAACAATATAGAACTATTATTTCATATTACATGCATGCTAAGGAACATATTGCACATTACGATCATTCATATACTGGTCCTTTCCATGAAGAAATTAAAGTAATATGTTCTATAATTTGTGTATTATCAATCTCTTTCCAATGTCAAATAAATATATTCTGTCTTGCCTATAACTCCTGAAAGCCCGAAGCAAATTTGTTCGCAAAGAAAGAAGTTGGCGGCCGGCTTATAGAGTTCCTGCGCGCCTGCACGGGGTCAAAGTTCAGAGCAATTCACGCCTTTAACGTCGACCAAACGCGAAAACGTAGTTGGAACGTAACGTGAACTCCATTTAATCAAAATCGAATGAATTCGTCCGGTACGGTACCAGTACCACAGTAGGTGCTAATCAGTGGTGTGTTTGATGCCAAACTGCGAATATATCTTCGACTAGATTCATTTTTAAATTTCGCGTTTTATATATCTACGGCCAATGCAGAAAGGGACCGTCTGGTGTTAGATGCTTGGTACCATTCAGCGACAGTCCCGACACGGCTTTACACTTAGCGACAGGCGACTCGCGACTTGGACCTCTTCAACTCCACATCATGCGACATGGACCGTTTGTTGACATCGACATGCGACAGGTGTATAACCCCGCCCCCCCCCCCCCCTCAGGAGTGACTGATCCTGAGGCTGACTCTGTCAGTAACTGATGTACAGCAATGTACAGTAACAAGATGAGTGACTGATCCAGAGGTCCAGCCCTGTTCCCATCAGGTGTGACTGATCCAGAGGTCCAACTCTGTCCTCACCAGGTGTGACTGATCCAGAGGTTCAGCTCTGCCTTCACTCAGAGTAACTGATCCAGAGGTCCAGCTCTGCCCTCACTCAGAGTAACCGATCCAGAGGCCCATCTCTGCCCTCACCTGGAGTGACTGATCCAGAGGTCCAGCTCTGCCCTCACCCGGAGTGACTAATCCAGAGGTCCAGCTCTCTCCTCACCCGGAGTGACTGATCCAGAGGTCCAGCTCGGCCCTCACCCGGAGTGACTGATCTAGAGGTCCAGCTCTGCTCTCACCCGGAGTGACTGATCTAGAGGTCCAGCTCTGCCCTCACCCGGAGTGACTGATCCAGAGGTCCAGCTCTCTCCTCACCCGTAGTGACTGATCCAGAAGCCCAGCTTTGCCCAAACCCGTAGTGACTGATCCAGAGGTCCAGCTTTGCCAGAGTGACTGATCCAGAGGTCCAGCTCTGCCCTCACCCGGAGTGACTGATCACCATCGCGACCAGCGTCTGGTCACTCATCGCGAACAGCGGCCGGTCACACATCGCGACTAGTGGCCGGTCACTTATCGCGACCAGCGGCCGGTCACCCATCGCGACCAGTGTACGGTCACCCATCGCGACCAGCGGCTGGTTACCTATCGCGACCAGCGGCCGGTCACCCATCGCGACCAACGGCAGGTCACTCATCGCCACCAGCGACAAGAGATCATGAATATTTGTCTACAAAATATGTGTCTAAAAAAGGCATACGTCTAGAGATGTGCAAAGTCGCTGACCCATCGGTCTGATAGGGTCAAGCTTTTATAAATATTAAAGTTTTTGAAATATTTATATATGATAATTTTTCTTAGTGCTTCTCGTTGTTTCGCCGGGACGTCGGTTCCGTCTTCTGGACGTCAGTTTCACCACCGTTAATAATAATAATATTTATTTAAAAGTCTCCACTGTTGCGCCATGCTTCGTGCAAACAGTTCCGTTACAATACGAGTCCATCAAACCGTAACAAGCACACTCGCAGGAGGCTGACACGTACTCACTAAGTGACCGGCTGTCTCTCCTACTCCCTGGTCTTGGCTCTCTGGATCCGCGAAGACAACCGGTCAAGAGCCCCACCCTTTGGCTAGTTTTATTTCACCCCAGTATGACGCTATTAGCAATGACATCCATATTGAGTAGCGATATTGGGAGCCAATTTTGCAAAACAGTTGTAACTTTTCCCACATTTGGGGGTTAACGTTATTACACTCATTCTATGAGTATTCGACATGATGCCCCGACGACAGGCCTCACGAAAGCAGTTTACCAAGAGTACATTTATGTCGTCCCAAAATACCTGATAAAATTCATATGGTAGACCGTCGGTCCCTGGTGATTTTTCATCTTTTGTATCGTTTTGATCGCTTCTAAGGTTTCTAAATTCGGCGAAAAGATGTTTTCATCCTCTCTCTGTAGTTTGCGCGTCCCGATTTCGGGTCAGACTTACTGACGCCGAGTGTCACCTTACCTCCGGTCCTTTAGTTCACCAACGCAAACATCACGTTCGCCCGCCCCTCTTTAGGAGCTGTATAAGGGCCTATGACTTCCGGGCCGCCGTATTCACGAGTACTAGGACACGCGATTACATCATCGCTCGTGACTGCGTACACAGTTCGTCAACTGACTCATGCGTCAGGAACCTACTAAAAACTATGACTAAGCATATAACCTACGTAATACATTCAGTACAGTGGTACGCAACGCTCCCTTCTGGGTGAAGATTAGTCACGACATCAAGTTCAAGCCAATAGAGGATATATTCTCAAAAATATATCAGTTGACATATTTGTGGTCGTAATATTAAAATATAACAATGTGAAAAGCGGACTATAATGATGGTGAATGCGTGACAGACGCGGGGGAGCGGTCGCGGTGGAGGGGAGGGCGAGGCGGAGGGGCTAGTTTTATTTCTGACATGTATGGCAATTCAAAAGACTACAATGGTCAGAATAATTGCTTATGATATTATCTTTGATATACTTTGAGAATCCTATCAGGCTGTGCGTATTGATCTTATCTAAAATTATTGCAGGTTCGGTATTTACAATTTCAATGAGGCAATGTCTAATGCATTTCTTCGCATAATCATGGTAAACTCTACTTGTATGAGCATAATCCTTATATCTTGTATTATGTGAGTGTATTTCGTAGGCACGTGTTATGGGGATCTTTGAGAAATATGTGGGGAGATTATTATTTTTTAATTTATGATAGAACTTTAATTTTTGTAAACGGTGAATATCTTCCAGTTTTAGTAGGTTTAGCTGTTTGAAAAGGAGCTCGCTGTGAGCTTTAAAATTGCTCAGCGATATAATTCTTACTGCCCTTTTCTGTAGTTTATATATTCGTTCCCCACAGTAACCCCAAGCTAGTATGCCGTAGTTTATGTACGGGAGAATGAGGGAATTGTATATAGTTAAAAGGGTGTATTTGGGCAGAGTATATTTGAGTCTATTCAATATACCGCTACCCCTACACCCACCCACTGCGCCCCCTCCCCTCTTCTGTCCTACTTCATAACATCACACGCCACACGCTAACTTACTGCCGTACAGCATAAAAATACCGAGCTCTGTGTATTTAATATAGCACAAAATGATGGTGAAGAGTGCTGATCTACATGTTTAGCGGGGTGGAAAGGGCGGTTGGCTGCTCGTGGTCTGGGGGCAGGCAACCCTATACTGAGGCGACTTGGTGGCGTCGGCCCGCCACGCTGGGTGCGGTTTTGGTGTTACCTGTATCGCCGCATAGGTCACATATGGGGGCGCCTGTTGGTTGGAGGGGTGGGGGAGGGGGGAGGCGTGGAGGCGTTGCATCTACAGACAGTCCTTTTGCCCGACTTTAACACTGTACGCGCAGGTCCACAAGGGGGGAAGGGGGGCTGCATATTCCTTGATTATGTCGGATGAGGGAATACTTCCACTGAATCGCGAATCTCCTATAACAATTAGGAGTGGTAATAACGGATCTCCGTTTTGGAATCTGAAATAAAATTCATCTGTACGTTTTGACAGCTGTAGGTGGTCCTTTCTGAAACCTGGTCACCATATTTCGCATACCTTCTTTTACAGCCCCAATAACAATCGCTGAAACGTAATTATTTCTCGAAGGGCACATTTTCACACCGATGTACAGGCACCTCAGGTGCAGGCGCGCGTGGGTGGGGTGGGGGGGGGGAGGGGCGCCAGGTTCAGGTAAGACCACCATGAAGAAAGCAGCTGACCGGCAGCGGAGTGGCCAGCAGTATACATAGTAGGGGTGTAAGGTAGGAGGTGCGTGTGATTGAGGGGAGGGGAGTGCGCCAGCAAAGAAGTTCACGGCTTGCATGATAGTGTGTAATGGCGTGCTCAGTCGAGTTACCCAAAAGTGCCAACACTGTGTGTGTATTGGCGGACACGGCCAGGGGATTGAAGGAATTACAGCGTTTCGTAGCTTCCCATGCTGATGGAATCGCTGTCACCTCGACCTCAGTTTGGGCACGCGGGGGGGGGGGGGGGGAAGGCGGATCTCGGTTCACGGTAAGAGCATCATGCAGCAAGCAGAACGGCAGCGGCCCGGTGATCAATACACAGGGTAGGGGTGTAAGGTAGGGGGTGGGTGTGGCTAAGGGCAGGAGTGTGCGCCAGTGAAGCGCATCAAAGCCAGAATGCGTGTGTGTATTGGCGGGCATGGAGAAGGCCGGGGTGGGGGCGGCGAGAGGGGGGTGGCGTTAGGCGAACAGAAACGCCGTTTAGTTTACTATTGCAATGGTATTTTAGTCGATTTACGCAAAAGTGTTAACACGGCGAATTTTAACCATATTTTTTCCTGGCGGGCAATACGATTCCACAGTGTCCTGTACCATGTTTGTACGGTCAATATTGAGGGCACCGTGAATTTCGTTAATTTTAAATTGAAATGACCCGTTACGTGATAACCACCATTCCGATTTTAGTGCAATTTTAAATATAAGGTCCTAATTTATGCCCCAGTCAGTGGTAAATATTGGAGAGCGATAGCTTAAAAATTGAAAAAATTTGGGTTCGAACCCCCAACTTCCAGGCGCTCTGGCACCGTTACGTTGCGCACTCCGGGTTCAAGCTGAGATTGGATTTAGCATGAGCTACGTCACCCCTATCCACTAGGGTAAGTTTGGTGCTAGGATGCCTTCTACTTTTTTGAATTACAACCGAGCACTCGACATTTACAATAGTCAAGGACACGGCCTTGAACCTTAACCCAGGTTGCTGAAATGTAACAAATTTTAAGATACAACCTTAAGTAAGGATTTTGTCAAAGATGAGTTGCGTGGCTTATCGGTTTCTATGTTTTTGGCTCATGGTAAATTTCAAAAATGTCCTATCTTTTACCATTGGGCCATTTTTTGCGTTGCTATGGAAACAAAAAGTAACCGCCGACCGATTGCATTTATCTTACATAATTGATAAGGTAGCCTGTACCAAATATCGTGAGGCTATGTGCATTTTAACTGCACCGAACATGGACAAATGTAAAATTTGTATCTTTCATAATGGGATTTTCCGTTGCCTTGGAAACGAATACTACCAGTTCGATCGCCGTAATTTTTGGCATATTCTATCTAGATGGCGGACCGAATGTTCCTGCCAAGTGGCGTGGAGATACCTGTATGGTAAGTTGTGAAAATCGGGGGACAACACTTCTATTGGCTCATAATGGGGATTTTTGTCGCCTTGGAAACGGACACTATTGATGGGATCAATATAATTTTTGACATACGGTACCCAAGTGGTACCTTTAATGTCCCTGCAAAGTCTCGTAACAATCGCTTTGAGATTGAAAAAAAAATTGGTGTGGAAAATTTTGAAATTTCCAAAGCCTATGGCATAAAAACTATTGCTCCTACGTTAAATTTGATGGCAGTAACGAGAAAGATATTAGGAGCTGAGTATATAAACACTAATTTGGTGTTTTTAGCTGTAATACTAAGCGAGTTAAGGCGGAAAATGTGTTTTGGACTTATGACGTCACTGTGACGTTGACGTTTGACCGATTTCACCCGGCAACAAACTTGACCTGAGATTAGACTTCTGTCCTCTGTTGGCGAAGTTTGACAACGATAGCTGCAAGTGTTCGACAGCTATCGTGACGACAGACAGATACCCACACACACATGGCACATCACCATGGCGGCTGAGAGCTTATGGGGGTCGTCTCGCTCACATTATAAATCAAACCGGGACCTTCTGGGCCGATTATTAAGGGAACTAGACACCGTCACCCACAGGGTGAAGGATGATGACGGAAATGGTATATTCGGCGACCTACGAAGATTGACCCCTCAGATTCAGTTACGGCCCCATATATCCATATTTGACCTCCCAAATCCAGATTGACCCACCAGATCCAGATTTAACCGACTAGATCCAGATTGTACCTCCCTGATCCAGATGTGACCCCTTGGATCCAGTTTGCATCTCTCATATCCAGATTAACCTTTCAGATCCGGATTTGACCTCTCAGATCCAGGTTGACCCCTCAGATCCAGATTTGGCCCCTTCGATCCAGACTTGACCTTTCAGATCTAGATTGACCCCTCAGATCTAGATTTGGCCCCTCATATCGTGATTGAACCCTCAGATCCACATTTGACCCCTGAGATCCTGATGGACCCCTGAGATCCGGATTTGACCTCTCAGATCCAAATTGACCCCTAAGATCCAAATTTGGCCCCTTCGATCCAGATTTAACCTCCCGGATCCAGATTTGACCTCTCAGATCCAGATTGACCCACCATATCCGGATTGACCCACCAGATCCAGATTGACCCCTAAGATCCCGGAGACACCCATAGATGGACAGAACCCAACGCCACACCGCTCTCTTCCCTGTCCGTCAATACACACACAGATTTGAGCAGTACTCCACCCTGAAAGGCGGCACGGCTTCTTGCTCACGATGAGTAGAGCTTATTTCTCAAATATGTAGCCTCATAGAGTCCCATGTTAAAGTTTCTTTTTCAAGTTAAACTATCTTTTAGCGACCAAACTTCTTAATCGATTGTGATGCAAATTCGGTACAGGGTGAGAAACGCCAGAGGACCATATGTGAAGTTACACCCTTCCTGTCGAGGCCCTAGGCCATTGTTACACCCTTCCTGTCGAGGCCCCAGGCCATTGTTACACCCTTCCTGTCGAGGCCCTAGGCCATTGTTACACCCTTCCTGTCGAGGCCCTAGGCCATTGTTACACCCTTCCTGTCGGGGCCCTAGGCCCTTGTTACACCCTTCCTGTCAGGGCCCTGGGCCCTTGTTACACCCTTCCTGTCGGGGCTTTAGGCACTTGTTACACTCTTCCTGTTTAGGCCCTAGGCCCTTGTTGCACCCTTCCTGTCGGGGCCCTAGGCCCTTGTTACACCCTTCCTGTCGGGGCTTCAGGCCCTTGTTACACCTTTCCTGTCGAGTCCCTAGGGCCTTGTTACACCCTTCCTGTCGGGGACCTCAGCCCTTGTTCCACCCTTTCTGTCGAGGCCCTAGGCCATTGTTACACCCTTCCTGTCGAGGCCCCAGGCCATTGTTACACCCTTCCTGTCGAGGCCCTAGGCCATTGTTACACCCTTCCTGTCGGGGCCCTAGGCCCTTGTTACACCCTTCCTGTCAGGGCCCTGGGCCCTTGTTACACCCTTCCTGTCGGGGCTTTAGGCACTTGTTACACTCTTCCTGTTTAGGCCCTAGGCCCTTGTTGCACCCTTCCTGTCGGGGACCTCAGCCCTTGTTCCACCCTTTCTGTCGGGGCCCTAGGCCCTTGTTGCACTATTCCTGTCGGGGCTTTAGGCACTTGTTACACTCTTCCTGTTTAGGCCCTAGGCCCTTGTTGCACCCTTCCTGTCAGGGCCCTCAGCTCTTGTTACACCCTTGCGGTCGAGTCCCTAGGCCCTTGTTACACCCTTCCTGTCGGGGCCCTAGGCCCTTGTTACACCCTTCCTGTCAGGGCCCTGGGCCCTTGTTACACCCTTCCTGTCAGGGCTCTGGGCCCTTGTTACACCCTTCCTGTCGGGGCTTTAGGCACTTGTTACACTCTTCCTGTTTAGGCCCTAGGCCCTTGTTGCACCCTTCCTGTCGGGGACCTCAGCCCTTGTTCCACCCTTCCTGTCGGGGCCCTAGGCCCTTGTTGCACTATTCCTGTCGGGGCTTTAGGCACTTGTTACATCTTTCCTGTCGAGGCCCTAGGCCATTGTTACACCCTTCCCGTCCGGGCTCTGGGCCCTTGTTGCACCCTTTCTGTCGGGGCTTTAGGCACTTGTTACACTCTTCCTGTTTAGGCCCTAGGCCCTTGTTGCACTCTTCCTGTCGGGGACCTCAGCCCTTGTTACACCCTTCCTGTCGGGGCCCTAGGCCCTTGTTGCACTATTCCTGTCGGGGACCTCAGCCCTTGTTACACCCTTCCTGTTGAGTCGCTAGGCCCTTGTTACACCCTTCCTGTCGGGGCTTTAGGCACTTGTTACACTCTTCCTGTTTAGGCCCTAGGCCCTTGTTGCACTCTTCCTGTCGGGGACCTCAGCCCTTGTTACACCCTTCCTGTCGGGGCCCTAGGCCCTTGTTGCACTATTCCTGTCGGGGACCTCAGCCCTTGTTACACCCTTCCTGTTGAGTCGCTAGGCCCTTGTTACACCCTTCCTGTCGGGGCTTTAGGAACTTGTTACATCTTTCCTGTCGAGGCCCTAGGCCATTGTTACACCCTTCCCGTCGGGGCTCTGGGCCCTTGTTGCACCCTTCCTGTCGGGGCTTTAGGCACTTGTTACACCCTTCCTGTCGGGGCTTTAGGCACTTGTTACACTCTTCCTGTTTAGGCCCTAGGCCCTTGTTGCACCCTTCCTGTCGGGGCTTTAGGCACTTGTTACACCCTTCCTGTCGGGGCTTTAGGCACTTGTTACACCCTTCCTGTCGGGGCTTAGGGCCCTTGTTACACTCTTCCTGTCTAGCCCCTAGGCCCTTGTTGCACCCTTCCTGTCGGGGCTTTAGGCACTTGTTACACCCTTCCTGTCGGGGCTTTAGGCACTTGTTACACTCTTCCTGTTTAGGCCCTAGGCCCTTGTTGCACCCTTCCTGTCGGGGCCCTAGGCCCTTGTTGCACCCTTCCTGTCGGGGCTTTAGGCACTTGTTACACCCTTCCTGTCGGGGCTTTAGGCACTTGTTACACTCTTCCTGTTTAGGCCCTAGGCACTTGTTACACCCTTCCTGTCGGGGCTTTAGGAACTTGTTACATCTTTCCTGTCGAGGCCCTAGGCCATTGTTACACCCTTCCCGTCGGGGCTCTGGGCCCTTGTTGCACCCTTCCTGTCGGGGCTTTAGGCACTTGTTACACCCTTCCTGTCGGGGCTTTAGGCACTTGTTACACTCTTCCTGTTTAGGCCCTAGGCCCTTGTTACACCCTTCCTGTCGGGGACCTCAGCCCTTGTTACACCCTTCCTGTCGAGTCCCTGGGCCCTTGTTCCACCCTTCCTGTCGGGGCCCTAGGCCCTTGTTGCACCCTTCCTGTCGGGGCTTTAGGCACTTGTTACACCCTTCCTGTTTAGGCCCTAGGCCCTTGTTACACCCTTCCTGTCGGGGCTTTAGGCACTTGTTACACTCTTCCTGTTTAGGCCCTAGGCCCTTGTTACACCCTTCCTGTCGGGGACCTCAGCCCTTGTTACACCCTTCCTGTCGAGTCCCTGGGCCCTTGTTCCACCCTTCCTGTCGGGGCCCTAGGCCCTTGTTGCACCCTTCCTGTCGGGGCTTTAGGCACTTGTTACACCCTTCCTGTCGAGTCCCTGGGCCCTTGTTCCACCCTTCCTGTCGGGGCCCTAGGCCCTTGTTGCACCCTTCCTGTCGGGGCTTTAGGCACTTGTTACACTCTTCCTGTCGAGGCCCTAGGCCATTGTTACACCCTTCCCGTCGGGGCTCTGGGCCCTTGTTGCACCCTTCCTGTCGGGGCTTTAGGCACTTGTTACACCCTTCCTGTCGAGGCCCTAGGCCAGTGTTACACCCTTCCCGTCGGGGCTCTGGGCCCTTGTTGCACCCTTCCTGTCGGGGCCCTAGGCCCTTGTTACACCCTTCCTGTCGGGGCTTTAGGCACTTGTTACACTCTTCCTGTTTAGGCCCTAGGCCCTTGTTGCACCCTTCCTGTCGGGGACCTCAGCCCTTGTTACACCCTTCCTGTCGAGTCCCTGGGCCCTTGTTCCACCCTTCCTGTCGAGTCCCTAGGCCCTTGTTACACCCTTCCTGTCGGGGCTTTAGGAACTTGTTACATCTTTCCTGTCGAGGCCCTAGGCCATTGTTACACCCTTCCCGTCGGGGCTCTGGGCCCTTGTTGCACCCTTCCTGTCGGGGCCCTAGGCCCTTGTTACACCCTTCCTGTCAGGGCTTTAGGCACTTGTTACACTCTTCCTGTTTAGGCCCTAGGCCCTTGTTGCACCCTTCCTGTCGGGGACCTCAGCCCTTGTTACACCCTTCCTGTCGAGTCCCTGGGCCCTTGTTCCACCCTTCCTGTCGGGGCCCTAGGCCCTTGTTACACCCTTCCTGTCGGGGCTTTAGGCACTTGTTACACTCATCCTGTTTAGGCCCTAGGCCCTTGTTTCACCCTTCCTGTCGGGAACCTCAGCCCTTGTTACACCTTTCCTGTCGAGTCCCTAGGGCCTTGTTACACCCTTCCTGTCGGGGCTTTAGGAACTTGTTACATCTTTCCTGTCGAGGCTTTAGGCCCTTGTTACGTCCTTCCTGTCGGGTCCTTAGGCCCTTGTTACACTCTTCCAGTCGGGTCCCTAGGCCTTTGTTACGCCCTTTCTGTCGGGGCCCTAGGCCCTTGTTACACCCCTCCTGTCGGGGCCCTATGCCCTTGTTACAACCTTCCTGTCGGGGCCCTAGGCCCTTGTTACACTCTTCCTGTCGGGGCCCTAGGCCCCTGTCACACCCTTCCTGTCCGGGTCCTAGGCCCTAGTTACACCCTTCCTGTCGGGGTCCTAGGCCCCTGTCACACCCTTCCTTTCGGGGCCCTAGGCCCTTGTTACACCCTTCCTGTCGGGGCCCTAGGCCCTTGTTACACCCTTCCTGTCGGGCTTAGACCCTTGTTACACCCTTCCTGTCTAGCCCCTAGGCCCTTGTTACACCCTTCCTGTCGGGGCTTTAGGCACTAGTTACACCCTTCCTGTCGGGTCCCTAGGCCCTTGTTACACTCTTCCTGTCGGGGCCCTAGGCCCTTGTTACACCTTTCCTGTCGGGGCCCTAGGCCCCTGTCACACCCTTCCTGTCGGGGTCCTAGGCCCTAGTTACACCCTTCCTGTCGGGGCCCTAGGCCCTTGTTACACCGTACCTGTCGGGGCTTTAGGCTCTTGTTACACCCTTCCTGTCGGGCTTAGGCCCTTGTTACATCCTTCCTGTCTAGGCCCTAGGCCCTTGTTACACCTTTCCTGTCGGGGCTTTAGGCCCTTGTTACACCCTTCCTGTCGGGCTTAGACCCTTGTTACACCCTTCCTGTCTAGCCCCTAGGCCCTTGTTACACCCTTCCTGTCGGGGCTTTAGGCACTAGTTACACCCTTCCTGTCGGGGCCCTAGGCCCTTGTTACACTCTTCCTGTCGGGGCCCTAGGCCCTTGTTACACCTTTCCTGTCGGGGCCCTAGGCCCCTGTCACACCCTTCCTGTCGGGGTCCTAGGCCCTAGTTACACCCTTCCTGTCGGGGCCCTAGGCCCTTGTTACACCGTACCTGTCGGGGCTGTAGGCTCTTGTTACACCCTTCCTGTCGGGCTTAAGCCCTTGTTACACACTTCCTGTCTAGGCCCTAGGCCCTTGTTACACCTTTCCTGTCGGGGCTTTAGGCACTAGTTACACCCTTCCTCTCGGGGCTTTAGGCCCTTGTTGCACCTTTCCTGTCAGGGCTTTAGGCCCTTGTTACACCTTTCCTGTCGAGACCCTAGGCCCTTGTTACACCCTTCCTGTCGGGGCTTTAGGCACTAGTTACACCATTCCTGTCAGGGCTTTAGGCCCTTGTTACACCCTTCCTGTCGGGGCTTAGGGCCCTTGTTACACCCTTCCTGTCGAGGCCCTAGGCTCTTGTTACACCCTTCCTGTCCAAGCCCTAGTCTAGGGCCTCACCAGGAAGGGTGTAACAAGGGCTGAGGGCCCCGACAGCAAGGGTGTAACAAATGCCTAGGGCCCCGACAGGAAGGGTGTAACAAATGCCTAGGGCCCCGACAGGAAGGGTGTAACAAATGCCTAGGGCCCCGACAGGAAGGGTGTAACAAATGCCTAGGGCCCCGACAGGAAGGGTGTAACAAATGCCTAGGGCCCCGACAGGAAGGGTGTAACAAGGACTCAGGGCCTCGACAGAAGGGTGTAACAATGACCTGGGGCCTCGACAGAAGGGTGTAACAATGGCTGAAGGCCTCGACGGAAGGGTGTAACAATGACCTAGGGCCCCGACAGGAAGGGTGTAACAATGGCTGAAGGCCTCGACAGAAGGGTGTAACAATGGCCTAGGGCCTCGACAGGAAGGGTGTAACAAGGGCCTAGAGCCTCGACAGGAAGGGTGGAACAAGGACCTAGTACCCCGACAGGAAGGGTGTAAGAAGGGCCCAGGGCCCTGACAGGAATGTTGTAACAAGGGCTGAGGGCCCCGACAGGAAGAGTTTAACAAGGGCCTAGGGCCTCGACAGGAAGGGTGTAACAAGGGCCCAGAGCCACTTCAACCTCCAGGTCAGTGTCACCCTCCAGGTCAGTGCCACCCTCCCGGTCAGCGTCACCCTCCAGGTCAGCGTCACCCTCCATGTCAGTGTCACCCTCAAGGTCAGTGTCACCCTCCAGGTCAGTGTCACCCTCCAGGTCAGTTTCATCCTCCAGGTCAGCCATGACAGAAAAACCTTATGTCCAAATAAGTTACGTGAGTATGCCTGAAGAATATTTACACCATAGCGACCCTGTAAAAGTAAAGGTTATATATATACCTGGTCTTGTTTCTTTATTTGTCTGACTTTGTACTATACATGACTCAGTGTTGTTGAGGACCCGATATGAGGTCCGCTACATATATTATTAGCGATAAGGTACCTCTTACCCCTACCTCACCACAAACCGTCGCCCGCCGTTTGCCGTCCGCGCCCTATAATTTATGGCCTCAGCACAAAGGGGTGAACAGGAATGTGTTTTGGGTAGAGGCAGACCGTGACGGCTTGGGGGCGTCGGCTCGCCGAGCTACGAAAGCTTTATTTATTACGTGTATCGCTCCAGGCACCTATTTAACTGACTGACATACCTCACCACAAACCGTCGCCCGACGTTTGCCGTCCACGCCCTATAATTTATGGCCCCAGCGCAAAGGGGTGAAAAGGAATAATTTTTGGGTGGAGGCAGACCGTGACGGGCTTGGGGGCGTCGGCCCGCCGAGCTGCGCAAGCTTTATTTATTATGTGTATCGCGGCAGTGACCTATTTCACTGACTGACATTGACAAAGAAGGAGTCATAAGGAAGAGTGAGCTCCCTGGGTGCAATGCCTGGGTGCAAACAGAATGCACCATATACATGTGTAGTAATTTCGCGGCTCAACCGAATAGCACGTCTCGATACACTCAGACACCAGGGCCCATGGCCATGATATATCTAAGTTTCGGTTACTTTGGGACTTCAGTTACTTTGTGTCGGAAACAAGGTTCGGACACAAATTCAAAAATTCAAACATGTAACCGAAGTCCCAAAAAGTAACCGATGTCCCAAAAAGTACCCGAAACTTTAGAGGTACGAAAAAAAATCCAGAAAATTGGAAAAGTCGGGTTCGAACCCCCAGCTTCCAGGCGTCCCAAAAAGTAACCGAAACTTTAGAGGCAAGAAAGTATTTCTAAAAAAATTGAAAAGTCGGGTTCGAACCCCCAACTTCCAGACGCTCTGGCACCGTTACGTTTCTCACTCCGGGTTCGAGCTGTGATTGGATTTGACATAAGGTACGTCACCCCTATCCACCAGAGCAAGTTTGGTGCTCAGATGTCTTTAGTTTTCGAAATATAGCCGAGCACTTTACATTTACAATAGTCAAGGACACGACCTTGACCCTTGACCCAGGTTGCTGAAATATAACCAATTTTAAGATACGACCTTAAGATACGTCTGATGACGCATGATTGATGCATGGGTGTCGTTTTTGCTAGACATTTTAATTTAAACCGGGACCTTCTGGGCCGAATATTAAAGAAATTCCAGCGTTTCGTAGCTTCCCATAGCGATAGCTTAAAAATTGAAAAAGTCGGGTTCGAACCCCCAACTTCCAGGCGCTCTGGCACCGTTACGTTGCGCACTCCGGGTTCAAGGTGAGATTGGATTTGGCATAAGTTAGGTCACCCCTATCCACCAGGGCAATTTTGGTGCTCAGATGTCTTTTAGTTTTTGAGTCACAACCGAGCACTCGACATTTACAATAGTCAAGGACACGGCCTTGACCCCTGACCCAGGTTGCTGAAATGTAATCAATTTTAAGATACAACCTTAAGTATTGTTTGTGTCAAAGATGAGTTGCGTGGCTTATCGGTTTTCATGTTTTTGGCTCATGGTAAATTTCAAAAATGTCCTATCTTTTACCATTGGGCCATATTTGCGTTGCTATGGAAACAAAAAGTAACCGTCCGATTACATTCATCTGGCACATAATTGATAAGGACCAGTTCGATCGGCGCATTTTTTGGCATAGTCTATCTAGGTGGCGGACCGAATGTTCCTGCCAAGCGGCGTGGAGATACCTGTATGGCAAGGTTTCAAAATCGGGGGACACACTTCCATTGGCTCATAATGGGGATTTTCGTCGCCTTGGAAACGGACACTATTGATGGGATCACTATAATTTTTGACATACGGTACCTGAGTGGTACCTTGAATGTCCCTGCAAAGTCTCGTGACAATCGCTTTGAGATTTAAAAAAAATTGGTGTGGACAATTTTGAAATTTCCAAGCCTGTAGCGTGAAAACTATTGCTTCTAAGTGAAATTTGATAGCGTTAGCTAGAAAGATATTGAGGAGCTGAGTATACAGAAATTAATTTAGTGTTTCTAGCTGTAATATTAAGCGAGTTAGACCGGAAAATGTGTTTTGGACGTATGACGTCACCGTGACGTTGACGTTTGACCGATTTTTTACCCGGCAACGAACTAGATCTGAGATTAGACTTCTGTCATCTGTTGGCGAAGTTTGACAACGATAGCTGCAAGTGTTCGACAGTTATCGTGCTCACAGACAGACAGACAGACACACACACACACACACACACACACACACACAGGACTGGACTGACTCACATGATGGCGATTTTCGCCATAATAATCCTTGAACATAAAAAGTCACTGCTTACTTCGATCAAGGTATCGCCTTGTGCCTATATTAAGGGCGTGTTTGACTTCCCTGAAACCGACGGGAAACCGGAACCGTTTTCGAAGGCGGCTTGAACGATTTTCTCAGCTAAAGCTCAACAGTTCCCCCGCAAGCCATGGGGCCCAGCAGTTCCCCACAGGCCATGGGGCCCAGGAGTTGCCCACAGGCCATGGGGCCCAGCAGTTCCCCACAGGCCATGGGGCCCAGCAGTTCCCCACAGGCCATGGGGCCCAGCAGTTCCCCACAGGCCATTAGGCCCAGTAGTTTCCCACAGACCATGGGGCCCAGCAGCTCCCAACAGACCACGGGGCCCAGCAGCTCCCCACAGACCATGGGGCCCAGCAGTTCCCCACAGGTCATGGGGCCCATCAGTTCACAGACCATGGGGCCCAGCAGTTCCCCACAGGTCATGGGGCCCATCAGTTCACAGACCATGGGGCCCAGCAGTTCCCCACAGGCCATGGGACCCAGCAGTTTTCCACAGGTCATGGGGCCCAGCAGTTCCCAACAGACCAAGGCATTCCAGCAGTTTCCGACAGACCGTGGGTCCCCCGCAGTTCCACACAGGCCATGGGGCCCAGCAGTTCCCTACAGGCTATGGGGCCCAGCAGCTCCCCACAGGCCATGGGGCCCAGCAGTTCTTCACAGACCATGGGGCTCAGCAGTTCCCACAGGTCATGGGGCCCAGCAGTTCACAGACCATGGGGCCCAGCAGTTCCCGACATACCATGGGTTCCCCGCAGTTCCCCACAGGCTATGGGGCCCAGCAGTTCCCCACAGGATATTGGGCCCAGCAGTTCCTTACCGGCTATGGGGCCCAGCAGTTACCAACGGACCATGGGGCCCAGCAGCTCCCCACAGACCATGGGGACCAGCAGTTCCCCACATGCTATTGGGACTAGCAGTTCCTTACCGGCTGTGGGGCCCAGCAGTTCCCAACAGACCATGGGGCCCAGCAGCTCCCCACAGACCATGGGGCCCAGCAGTTCCCTACAGGCTATGGGGCCCAGCAGTTCCCCACAGGCTATTGGGCCCAGCAGTTCCTTACCGGCTATGGGGCCCAGCAGTTCCCCACAGGCTATGCGGTCCAGCAGTTCCCCACAGGCTATTGGGCCCAGCAGTTCCTTACCGGCTATGGGGCCCAGCAGTTCCCCACAGGCTATGGGGCCCAGCAGTTCCCCACAGGCTATTGGGCCCAGCAGTTCCTTACCGGCTATGGGGCCCAGCAGTTCCCAACATACCATGGGACCCAGCAGTTCCCCACAGACCATGGGGTCCAGCAGTTTCCGACAGACCATAGGTCCCCCGCAGTTCCCTACAGGCTATGGGGCCAGCAGTTCCCCACAGGCCATGGGGCCAGCAGTTCCCCACAGGCCATGGGGCCCAGCAGTTTCCAACAGACCATGGGGTCCAGCAGTTTCCGACAGACCATAGGTCCCCCGCAGTTCCCCACAGGCTATGGGGCCCAGCAGTTCCCCACAAGCTATGGGGCCCAGCAGTTCCCAACAGGCCATGGGGCCCAGCAGTTCTCTACATGCCCTGGGGCCCAGCAGTTCCCCACAGGCCATGGGGCCCAGTAGTTCCTAACAGACCATAGGGTCCAGCAGTTCCCGACAGACCATGGGTCCCCCGCAGTTCCCCACAGGCTATGGGGCCCAGCAGTTCCCCACAAGCTATGGGGCCCAGCAGTTCCCCACAGGCCATGGGGCCCAGCAGTTCCCAACAGACCATGGGGTCCAGCAGTTCCCCACAGGCCATGGGGCCCAGCAGTTCTCCACAGGCCATGGAGCCCAGCAGTTCCCAACAGGCCATGGGGCCCAGCAGTTTCCCACATGCCCTGGGGCCCAGCAGTTCCCCACAGGCCATGGGGCCCAGCAGTTTCCAACAGACCATGGAGCCCAGCAGCTCCCCACAAGCCATGCGGCCCAGCAGTTTCCCACAGGTCATAGGGCCCAGTAGTTCCCCACAGGCCATGGGGTTCAGCAGTTCCCCACATGTCATGGGGCCCAGCAGTTCCCCACAGGCCATAGGGGCCAGTGGTTCCCCAAAGGCCATAGGGCCCAGTAGTTCCCCACAGGCCATGGGGCTCAGCAGTTCCCCACAGGTCATGGGGCCCAGCAGTTCCCCACAGGCCATAGGTCCCAGTAATTCCCCACAGGCCATGGGGCTCAGTAGTTCCCCACAGGCTACGGGGCCCAGCGGTTCCCCACAGGCTATGGGGCCCAGCAGTTCCCCACAGAACATGGGGCCCAGCAGCTACCCACAGACCATGGGGCCCAGCAGTTCCCAACAGGCCATGGGCCCAGCAGTTCCTCACAGGCCATGGGGCCAAGCACTTCCCAACAGACCATGGGTCCAGCAGTTTCCGACAGACCATCGGTCCCCCGCAGTTCCCCACAAGCTATAATGCCCAGCAGTTCCCCACAGGCCATGGGGCCCAGCAGCTCCCCACAGACCATGGGGCCCAGCAGCTCCCCACAGACCATGGGGCCCAGCATCCCCCCACAGACCATGGGGCCCAGAATTTCCCCACAGGCCATGGGGCCCAGCAGTTCCCAACAGACCATGGGGCTCAGCAGTTCCCCCACAGACCATGGAGCCCAGCAGCTCGCCACAGACCATGGGGCCCAGCAGTTCCCCACAGGCCATGGGGCCCAGCAGTTCCCCACAAGCTATGAGGCCCAGCAGCTCCCCACAGGCCATGGGGCCAGCAGTTCCCCTGAGGCCATGGGGCCCAGCAGTTCCCAACAGACCATGGGGTCCAGCAGTTTCCGACATGCCATAGGTCCCCCGCAGTTCCCCACAGGCTATGGGGCCCAGCAGTTCCCCACAAGCTATGGGGCCCAGCAGTTCCCAACAGGCCATGGGGCCCAGCAGTTCTCCACATGCCCTGGGGCCCAGCAGTTCCCTACAGGCCATGGGGCCGAGTAGTTCCTAACAGACCATAGGGTCCAGCAGTTCCCGACAGACCATGGGTCCCCCGCAGTTCCCCACAGGCTATGGGGCCCAGCAGTTCCCCACAGGCCATGGGGCCCAGCAGTTCCCAACAGACCATGGGGTCCAGCAGTTCCCCACAGGCCATGGGGCCCAGCAGTTCTCCACAGGCCATGGAGTCCAGCAGTTCCCAACAGGCCATGGGGCCCAGCAGTTTCCCACATGCCCTGGGGCCCAGCAGTTCCCCACAGGCCATGGGGCCCAGCAGTTTCCAACAGACCATGGAGCCCAGCAGCTCCCCACAAGCCATGCGGCCCAGCAGTTTCCCACAGGCCATAGGGCCCAGTAGTTCCCCACAGGCCATGGGGTTCAGCAGTTCCCCACAGGTCATGGGGCCCAGCAGTTCCCCACAGGCCATAGGGGCCAGTGGTTTCCCATAGGCCATAGGGCCCAGTAGTTCCCCACAGGCCATGGGGCTCAGCAGTTCTCCACAGGTCATGGGGCCCAGCAGTTCTCCACAGGCCATAGGGCCCAGTAGTTCCCCACAGGCCATGGGGCTCAATAGTTCCCCACAGGCTATGGGGCCCAGCAGTTCCCCACAGAACATGGGGCCCAGCAACTCCCCACAGACCATAGGGCCCAGCAGTTCCCTACAGGCCATGGGGCCAGCAGTTCCCCACAGGCCATGGGGCCAAGCAGTTCCCAACAGACCATGGGGTCCAGCAGTTTCCGACAGACCATAGGTCCCCCGCAGTTCCCCACAGGCTATGGGGCCCAGCAGTTCCCCACAAGCTATGGTGCCCAGCAGTTTCCAACAGACCATGGAGCCCAGCAGCTCCCCACAAGCCATGCGGCCCAGCAGTTTCCCACAGGTCATAGGGCCCAGTAGTTCCCCACAGGCCATGGGGTTCAGCAGTTCCCCACATGTCATGGGGACCAGCAGTTCCCCACAGGCCATAGGGGCCAGTGGTTCTCCAAAGGCCATAGGGCCCAGTAGTTCCCCACAGGCCATGGGGCTCAGCAGTTCCCCACAGGTCATGGGGCCCAGCAGTTCCCCACAGGCCATAGGGCCCAGTAATTCCCCACAGGCCATGGGGCTCAGTAGTTCCCCACAGGCTATGGGGCCCAGCAGTTCCCCACAGGCTATGGGGCCCAGCAGTTCCCCACAGAACATGGGGCCCAGCAGCTACCCACAGACCATGGGGCCCAGCAGTTCCCTACAGGCCATGGGCCCAGCAGTTCCTCACAGGCCATGGGGCCAAGCACTTCCCAACAGACCATGGGGTCCAGCAGTTTCCGACAGACCATCGGTCCCCCGCAGTTCCCCACAGGCTATGGGGCCCAGCAGTTCCCCACAAGCTATGGTGCCCAGCAGTTCCCCACAGGCCATGGGGCCCAGCAGCTCCCCACAGACCATGGGGCCCAGCAGCTACCCACAGACCATGGGGCCCAGCATCTCCCCACAGACCATGGGGCCCAGAATTTCCCCACAGGCCATGGGGCCCAGCAGTTCCCAACAGACCATGGGGCTCAGCAGTTCCCCCACAGACCATGGAGCCCAGCAGCTCGCCACAGACCATGGGGCCCAGCAGTTCCCCACAGGCCATGGGGCCCAGCAGTTCCCCACAAGCTATGAGGCCCAGCAGCTCCCCACAGGCCATGGGGCCAGCAGTTCCCCTGAGGCCATGGGGCCCAGCAGTTCCCAACAGACCATGGGGTCCAGCAGTTTCCGACAGACCATAGGTCCCCCGCCGTTCCCCACAGGCTATGGGGCCCAGCAGTTCCCCACAAGCTATGGGGCCCAGCAGTTCCCAACAGGCCATGGGGCCCAGCAGTTCTCCACATGCCCTGGGGCCCAGCAGTTCCCTACAGGCCATGGGGCCGAGTAGTTCCTAACAGACCATAGGGTCCAGCAGTTCCCGACAGACCATGGGTCCCCCGCAGTTCCCCACAGGCTATGGGGCCCAGCAGTTCCCCACAAGCTATGGGGCCCAGCAGTTCCCCACAGGCCATGGGGCCCAGCAGTTCCCAACAGACCATGGGGTCCAGCAGTTCCCCACAGTCCATGGGGCCCAGCAGTTCTCCACAGGCCATGGAGTCCAGCAGTTCCCAACAGGCCATGGGGCCCAGCAGTTTCCCACATGCCCTGGGGCCCAGCAGTTCCCCACAGGCCATGGGGCCCAGCAGTTTCCAACAGACCATGGAGCCCAGCAGCTCCCCACAAGCCATGCGGCCCAGCAGTTTCCCACAGGCCATAGGGCCCAGTAGTTCCCCACAGGCCATGGGGTTCAGCAGTTCCCCACAGGTCATGGGGCCCAGCAGTTCCCCACAGGCCATAGGGGCCAGTGGTTCCCCATAGGCCATAGGGCCCAGTAGTTCCCCACAGGCCATGGGGCTCAGCAGTTCTCCACAGGTCATGGGGCCCAGCAGTTCCCCACAGGCCATAGGGCCCAGTAGTTCCCCACAGGCCATGGGGCTCAATAGTTCCCCACAGGCTATGGGGCCCAGCAGTTCCCCACAGAACATGGGGCCCAGCAACTCCCCACAGACCATGGGGCCCAGTAGTTCCCTACAGGCCATGGGGCCAGCAGTTCCCCACAGGCCATGGGGCCAAGCAGTTCCCAACAGACCATGGGGTCCAGCAGTTTCCGACAGACCATAGGTCCCCCGCAGTTCCCCACAGGCTATGGGGCCCAGCAATTCCCAACATACCATGGATCCCCCGCAGTTCCCCAGAGGCTATGGGGCCCAGCAGTTCCCCAGGGCGGGGGGTGGGGGGGGCACTCGCTGTGTATCCTACAGTGTCATCATCGAACATCACATCATACCCTACACGCTGCTCCAACACCCAGGGGGGGGGGGGGCACTCGCTGTGTATCCTACAGTATCATCATCGAACATCACATCATACCCTACACGCTGCTCCAACACCCAGGGGGGGGGGCACTCGCTGTGTATCCTACAGTATCATCATCGAACATCACATCATATCCTACACGCTGCTCCAACACCCAGGGGGGGTGGGCGGGGGGGTCACGCGCTGTGTATCCTGAAGTATCATTATCGAACATGGCATCATAGCCTACACGCTGCTCCAACACCCAGGGGGAGGGGGGGGGGGCACTCGCTGTGTATCCTACAGTATCATTATCGAACATCACATCATACCCTAAACGCTGCTCCAACACCCAAGGGGGCACTCGCTGTGTATCCTACAGTATCATCATCAAACATCACATCATACACTACACGCTGCTTCAACACCCAGGGGGGAGAGGGGGGAGGGGCACTCGCTGTGTATCTTACAGTATCATCATCGAACATCACATCATACCCTACACGCTGCTTCAACACCCAGGGGGGAGAGGGGGGAGGGGCACTCGCTGTGCATCTTACAGTATCATCATCGAACATCACATCATACCCTACACGCTGCTTCCACACCCAGGGGGAGGGGGGGGGGGTCACGCGCTGTGTATCCTACAGTATCATTATCGAACATCACATCATACCCTAAACGCTGCTCCAACACCCAGGGGGGCACTCGCTGTGTATCCTACAGTATCATCATCAAACATCACATCATACACTACACGCTGCTTCAACACCCAGGGGGGAGAGGGGGGAGGGGCACTCGCTGTGTATCTTACAGTATCATCATCGAACATCACATTATACCCTACACGCTGCTTCAACACCCAGGGGGGAGAGGGGGGAGGGGCACTCGCTGTGCATCTTACAGTATCATCATCGAACATCACATCATACCCTACACGCTGCTCCATCACCCAGGGGGGAGAGGGTGGAGGGGCACTCGCTGTGTATCTTACAGTATCATCATCGAACATCACATCATACCCTACACGCTGCTTCAACACCCAGGGGGGAGAGGGGGGAGGGGCACTCGCTGTGTATCCTACAGTATCATCATCAAACATCACATCATGCACTACGCGCTGCTTCAACACCCAGGGGGGAGAGGGGGGAGGGGCACTCGCTGTGTATCTTACAGTATCATCATCGAACATCACATCATACCCTACACGCTGCTTCAACACCCAGGGGGGAGAGGGGGGAGGGGCACTCGCTGTGCATCTTACAGTATCATCATCGAACATCACATCATACCCTACACGCTGCTTCAACACCCAGGGGGAGGGGGGGGGGTCACGCGCTGTGTATCCTACAGTATCATTATCGAACATCACATCATACCCTAAACGCTGCTCCAACACCCAGGGGGGCACTCGCTGTGTATCTTACAGTATCATCATCAAACATCACATCATGCACTACACGCTGCTTCAACACCCAGGGGGGAGAGGGGGGAGGGGCACTCGCTGTGTATCTTACAGTATCATCATCGAACATCACATCATACCCTACACGCTGCTTCAACACCCAGGGGGGAGAGGGGGGAGGGGCACTCGCTGTGCATCTTACAGTATCATCATCGAACATCACATCATACCCTACACGCTGCTTCAACACCCAGGGGGAGGGGAGGGGTCACGCGCTGTGTATCCTACAGTATCATTATCGAACATCACATCATACCCTAAACGCTGCTCCAACACCCAGGGGGGCACTCGCTGTGTATCCTACAGTATCATCATCAAACATCACATCATACACTACACGCTGCTTCAACACCCAGGGGGGAGAGGTGGGAGGGGCACTCGCTGTGTATCTTACAGTATCATCATCGAACATCACATCATACCCTACACGCTGCTTCAACACCCAGGGGGGAGAGGGGGGAGGGGCACTCGCTGTGCATCTTACAGTATCATCATCGAACATCACATCATACCCTACACGCTGCTCCATCACCCAGGGGGGAGAGGGGGGAGGGGCACTCGCTGTGTATCTTACAGTATCATCATCGAACATCACATCATACCCTACACGCTGCTTCAACACCCAGGGGGGAGAGGGGGGAGGGGCACTCGCTGTGCATCTTACAGTATCATCATCGAACATCACATCATACCCTACACGCTGCTCCATCACCCAGGGGGGAGAGGGGGGAGGGGCACTCGCTGTGTATCTTACAGTATCATCATCGAACATCACATCATACCCTACACGCTGCTTCAACACCCAGGGGGGAGAGGGGGGAGAGGCACTCGCTGTGTATCTTACAGTATCATCATCGAACATCACATCATACCCTACACGCTGCTCCATCACCCAGGGGGGAGAGGGGGGAGGGGCACTCGCTGTGTATCTTACAGTATCATCATCGAAGATCACATCATACCCTACACGCTGCTCCAACACCCAGGGGGGCGGGGGGGCACTCGCGGTGTATCCTACAGTATCATCATCAAACATCACATCATACACTACACGCTGCTTCAACACCCAGGGGGGAGAGGGGGGAGAGGCACTCGCTGTGTATCTTACAGTATCATCATCGAACATCACATCATACCCTACACGCTGCTCCATCACCCAGGGGGGAGAGGGGGGAGGGGCACTCGCTGTGTGTCTTACAGTATCTCCATCGAACATCACATCATACCCTACACGCTGCTTCAACACCCAGGGGGGAGAGGGGGGAGGGGCACTCGCTGTGTATCTTACAGTATCATAAATCGAACATCACATCATACCCTACACGCTGCTCCATCACCCAGGGGGCACTCGCTGTGTATCCTACAGTATCTCCATCGAACATCACATCATACCCTACACGCTGCTTCAACACCCAGGGGGGAGAGGGGGGAGGGGCACTCGCTGTCTATCTTACAGTATCATAAATCGAACATCACATCATACCCTACACGCTGCTCCATCACCCAGGGGGCACTCGCTGTGTATCCTACAGTATCGTCATCGAACATCACATCATACCCTACACGCTGCTCCAACAGCCAGGGGGGCTGGGGCACTCGCTGTGTATCCTACAGTATCATCATCGAACAACACATCATACCCTACACGCTGCATTGTTTGACGAGAGTCATGTTTCAATGTGATTTCGCGATTCCATTGGTCACGGTGGATGTTTCAATCAGTGATAATGATGATGGAACGTGAACACTAAGCTGCTCAAATCGTGTGCAAATGGGAATCCTAAATATGAGCTAACCAACATAGCATATACACAAGGCTTCTGGGGCATGCACACGAAATATCAAGTAGTGAAGCCGATACGGCAGTTGAAGAGAAAGAGAACGATGTTAAAGTAGCACTAACATAGGAGTCTAAAGCAAACAAACCCATGAAAAAAGATAGATCCGCCACGGAACGACAATTATTCCACCCCAGGTGCGGATCTAGGAATTTGCCAAGGGGGGGGGGGTGCTCTCTGAAAGCTTGCGACCGGGGGGGGGGGAGGTGCTCGGAGAAGCCGAAGTTTATTGTGCGATACGCCATTGGGGGGTGACCAGTTAAGGCAAAATTAGTAAAATGTGATAAAGTAAAGTCACCTCTTGGCATCAACAGGCTGTAAAATAATGCCCCTCGGTTCCCTCGCGATATTTTTTGTAGAGGAAAACAGGTGCCGTTGTGTTGATGATTAACAGATCAACAAGTCAGGCTATAGACAAAAATAGAATAAACGCTTCTCTTTTTCTATTGTAACTGGGCAGGGGTCGAGCGACAGGTTGACGGACCCGCTAATGAGTGAACGCCAGGTTGACAGACAAGGCTAATGGCTTTGTGATACGAACAACGGTTAGCTTATAATACCATCGTGTTTAGAGGTGTGGCCACTGTCGTCGGCCGGTCTTCCTCTTATATACAACAACTATAGATTAACAAAGCTGCAATATTGCTCGCCAGTCTTGCTTTAGTTAATAGTCTCCGCGAACAACAAGAAACAGTATTATCCAGGGAGTAAGAAAAGGAAGCCAGCAAGAACGGGCCGGCAGTCTAGTTTTCGCAGCCAGAGCAGACACACGCGGTTGGCGAAAGAGGCTCGAGGTGGGAAAAATTACTTAAACCTTTTAGACTGATTTATATTTATTACGAATCCGGATGGATTCACATTTTATAACATCGCAATAAAGGCTCTGAACCAAACAGATGCCTTAATATTATGCAGCCCATCAAAAGCCTGCGCTGCAGGTGAACCTGGAAGAAGAAGAAGAAATCAAGAAGATATCAATTATAGATATGAAATAATGAATATTGTCCTTCGAATACGAAGTGACATTCTTCATTTGGCGAGCTTGCCAGCATGCAATTAATTATGGATTATTAATTGGACGAAATGACTTTCGTTTAATTGAGTTTCAAGAAATATATTTGTGACATTTACAAAGCACTCAAGATGGATGCGGCGCCGTTTCAGCAGTACACTCAAGGTCTTCTGCAAATCGCCGGAGAAAATCGTGCCTCGCAACAGGAAGTTACTCGGGCTGCGACGGAAAAACATTTAATAACTAAATTAATAAAACAAACCACTTTGTGTGATGGATGTTCCACGGCAGCAACTCGATGGTGGATTGATGAAATTGGACTAGCCTTGAATCGTGTTGGGAATAACAACATTATTGAGGTAGCATCTAGTACAGTGACGGGGTCTTTGCGAAAAAAAATCGAGCGATTTATGCAGTCGGCTATTCAACGAAACAACGTACAAAGAGCACAAGTTCACTGGGACCAGCTACGCAATCATATTGTGAACTCCTTCCTTCACGTAGACGAAGCCTCAGCCTTACGAGATGAGGTTGAACAAGTCCGCCAATCCGCCTATGAGCCTGAATCCTCATATAATAGACGTTTTCGTGATGTGGCCGATGCCGCATATCCGGTCAACCGGCGAAATGCGGATCAGAACAGGATCCTTATCAAGGCCTATGCCAGAGGTCTCAAATCACGAGCCATGGCAATTAAAATGATTGAAGATGGGGACCCTGACGATTTAGATGAGGCGATTAACTGGATTGCTGCGTATAGCGAGAGAAAATATGTTGTCACACGGTTCGGCCTCGCCAAAACGGAGGAAGAACCCATGGAAATTGGAGCGATTCCACCCCCTCCCCAGAAGAACGGCAGTTCCAAACCAACTGATCTGGCCGCGACAGAATATGTCTCTCTGATGAAGAAAATCTTAAGACATCAAGAGCGGATTAACTCCCGCATCACCAGCCTTGAGGCAGCGGCCAGCATGAGAACGCCAACAGAACCTAGACTCACGACGAGACGTCTGGACGCCGGACGGAATACCAAAGTGCTTCAACTGTGGTGCTATCGGTCACATTTCAAGAGAATGTCGACAACCAAGATCCACGAACGCCCGACCATCGAGATATTCGGGAAACGAGTAAATGCGGTAGACGGAGCTGCAGCCAGAGAATCAACTATACAACATGCAAGACAACATTGACATCCTCACAGGACTTATACAGTGTTTCAGGACATAAACTGCACGTCATTGGAGAAACCGAGGTAAGCGTTTCTAAACTAAAATCTCCTCTTACTGTTAAAGTTGTGAAAGATCTTCCTCACGAAGTTATTAAGACGAAAATCTACGATTTTCGTCTTATGTCGGTGTGTTCGGTTTGTCTGTCTGTCTGTCTGTCTGTCTGTCTGTCGGAGCATTATCTGTCGAATGACTAAAGATATCGTTCTCTTCTTTTACCAAAACATTCCGGCAGCCAATCGACAGGTCAAGTTCGTAGATGGGCAATATAACTCAAAGGTCAACGTCACGATGACTTCATACGTCCAAAACACATTTTCCGCTCTAGCTCTCTTAATATTGCAGCTAGAGAGCCGCAATTAGTGTCAAAATACTCAGCTCCTCAAAATCTTTCTCGTTACTGACATCAGATTTGATGTAGGATGAAAAGTTTTCGCGCCACGGGCTCTTGAATATTGACAACTTTGGATTTTTTTTTTTTTTTTACAAAGTTTGAGATATCGACTTTTCCTTCTGCATAGATAATGCCACGGCCTACCGTCAGACCAAGTTTGTAGATGGGCAATCTAGGTCAAAGGTCAAGGTCACAGGAATTTTTCACATTTCGCTTAACCATTGAAAGATAGGACCAAAAATCGGAAAAATCACTACTACTGTCTTAGTTTTCATCTAATGACGCTCACCATTATTTCTGTTATTGGGCCCATAGGTACGTTATATATCGTCTCAAAATTGTAAAAATCGCCCGAATAGTTTTCCCGCTAAAAATTCCCAAAGTTTAACATGGGATCCTACGGCAGCATTTTGGCGGGAAAGTGGTCTCAATTTCTCCGTGAAGGGCACAAGTGAGACAAACGTCACCTGGCGTGATACATGACATTAGTAATTAGGCACGAATAACTATATTGGTCAATGTCACGCTTCCAAGGTCAAGGTCGCAGCAAGGTCAAGGACACGAAACATGTGTTCCCGCGTAACTTCGTTAATATCGCGTCTAGAGATTCGTTGTTTGTTGGAGAGTATTCTGCGGAGAGAGGCGGACACGCATGACTGGCTCAAATGTTTCCGGATACTGAACGATTTTCGAGTAATCGGCCAATCTATATTCAGCGTACGTGTCAAGTGGCGTTTTAAACTTTGCAAGGCCATAACTCGGTTAATATTTGAGATAGGGAGCCCAGATTTGGCATGAATGGAGAGAGAAATGTGAGCTAGACTTATGAAAACCACCTCAGAAATGCTCTAGGACGCTTAGTTTGGCCGCTAGAGCGCTCACAAGAGGTGCACCCCCCTCCATGCCGACGCTCCCATTATGAGTCAACGGCGATATGGACCGGCACTCTTTCGGGGTTGCGATGGCCGCCGTTCGCTTAATAGCGACGCTAGAGAGTCGGGATTAGTTGCAAACGACGGGCAAACGTCGACTTGGATATGGAAACCGCCTTCACATTTTGCCTATCACGCATAGTTTTCCCGCTAAAAATTCCCAAAGTTTAACATGGGACCCTACGGGAGCATTTTGGCGGGAAAATGACCTCCCCAATTTCTCCATGAAGGGGACATCTCAGACAAACAACACCTTGCGTGAAACATGACAGTAGTATTTGGGCGGAAAGTACTATATTGATCAAGGTTACGCTTCCAAGGTCAAGGTCACGGCAAGGTCATGGTCATGAAACATGTTTTCCCGCGTAACTCAGTTAATATTGGGTCTAGAGATCCGCGGTTTGTTTCAAAGTATTCTTCAGAGACAGGCGCGAAAGTTGTGTGCCTTCGGATTTCACCTCACATTTATAGTTTTTGAGTTGGATGATCAATTGTAACCCAAGAAAAATTATACAAAATTGCGGTGACCACATGCATGCAGGTAGATTACCTACATGTGGTGGAATATGTACCAATATTACTAACATCATGTGTGCCAAATGCCATGGAAATCGAACCAGTAGTTTGAACGCAAAGAAATATTATCCCATTATAAAGACTCGATTCCGCCACTTGAAGACGGATCGAGACGTTTCGGCCTATATAACCCAATATTGTAACTAGTCCTTTGCAATTCTATGTTCAAAAACTGACGCCCGCGGGCCGAATGTTTCTTTTATATCAACCTAAATGTGTTTCCAGCATAAAAACGAAAAAATATTAATAATAGGTACCCAGTTGGGTTTGAACACCCAACCTTCATGCCCACTGTCGAAAGCCTTATCCACTACGCCAAAGTGCCGCGTTGTACGTATATGCTACTGTTTCAGAAGTCCCCAAACCCGCTCGATCAGTCATATTTCATACGAAATCCTGCCCTCGGTCTTCCATAGGCTCGACCGAAGCACAACATCCGCCCGTCTCGATCTTTATATCTCGCACCACAACGAAACAGGTCCACATTGGGTAATATCGGGTATATATCCGCGGTTTGTTTCAGAGTATTCTTTAGAGACTTTTTGGAGATTCATATATTCTCGCTATCTTCCAGCTATGTTATAAGCGGGATTATGAATGCGGCCCCTTTATCTGTGACCTTTCATAGTTATCGGCTCATGGTCAGTTGCACCTATCCCCCGATTTTCGTCTTCCCTCTCAAGCTATGCTTGACAAATTCTAGTATTAGGTATGGATATTCTTGAGAAAGGAAAAGTTGATTTAGAAAAGAATACATTAATTATTAAAGATTCCACTTGGCCAATTAAAAGGTGTAACCTACCGATCGCACGGGAAATTGTTCCTGTATTGCGCGAAGCAGGTATCGATCGTTTGAATGATGTCATCAATCGGAACGCGGATGTATTCTCTGCGAAGGGACAACCTAATGGCTGTTGTAACTTCCCGCCGTCTTCCCATCGTGTTTCTACCCTTCAACCCGCCGTCCATCCCTGATACTGGTAGTCTTCCCATCGTGTTTCTACCCTTCAACCCCCCGTCCATCCCTAATAGTGGCAGTCTTCCCATTGGGTTTCTAACCTTCCCCCCGCCGTCCATCCCTGATACTAGCCGTCTTCCCATTTTTTTTTCTAACCTTCCCCCTGCCGTCCATCCCTGATACTGGCCGTCTTCCCATCGTGTTTCTACCCTTCAACCCGCCGTCCATCCCTGATACTGGCAGTCTTCCCATTGGGTTTCTAACCTTCCCCCCGCCGTCCATCCCTGATACTGGCCGTCTTCCCATTGTGTTTCTACCCTTCAACCCGCCGTCCATCCCTGATACTGGCCGTCTTCCAATTGAGTTTCTACCCTTTCCCCCGCCGCCCATCCCTGATACTGGCAGTCTTCCCATTGAGTCTCTACCCTTGCCCAGCCGCCCATCCCTGGTACTGGCCGTCTTCCCATTGTGTGTCTACCCTTCAACACGCTGCCCATCCTTGATACTAGCCGTGTTCCCATTGTGTTTCTACCCATCACCCCACCACCCATCCATGATACTGGCCGTCTTCCCATTGTGTTTCCACCCTTCCCCCGGCCGCCCATCCCTGATACTGGCCGCCTTCCCATTGTGTTTCCGCCCTTCAACCCGCCGCCCATCTCTGATACTGGCCGTCTTCCCATTGGGTTTGTACCTTCCCCCCGTCGCCCATCCCTGATACTGGCCGTCTTCCCATTGTGTTTCTACTTTTCCACCCACCGCCCATCCCTGATACTGGCCGTCTTCCCATTGGGTTTCTACCTTTCCAGATTGTGTATCTACCCCTCCCCGCGCCGCCCATCCCTGATACTGGCCGTCTTCCCATTGGGCTTCTACCCTTCCCCCATCCGCCCATCCCTGACACTGGCCGTCTTCCAACTGTGTTTCCACTCGCCCATCCCTGATACTGGCAGTCTTCCCATTGGGTTTCCACCCTTCCCCCCGCCGCCCATCTCTGATACTGGCCGTCTTTCCATTGAATCTCTACTCTTGCCCCGCCGCCCATCCCTGGTACTGGCCGTCTCCCCATTGGGTTTCTACCCTTCAACCCGCCGCCCAACTCTGATACTGGCCGTCTTCCCATTGTCTTTCCACCCCTCCCCCTACCGTCCATCCCTGATACTGGCCGTCGTCCCATTGTGTTTCTACCCTTCCCCCCGCCGCCCATCCCTGATACTGGCCGTCTTCCCATTGGGTTTCTAACCTTCCCCCCGTGGTCCATCCCTGATACTGGCCGTCTTCCCATCGTGTTTATACCCTTCAACCCGCCGTCCATCCCTGATACTGGCAGTCTTCCCATTGGGTTTTTACCCTTCCCGCCGCCCATCCCTGATACTGGCCGTCTTCCCATTGTGTTTATACCCTTCAACCCGCCGTCCATCCCTGATACTGGCAGTCTTCCCATTGGGTTTTTACCCGTCCCGCCGCCCATCCCTGATACTGGCCGTCTTCCCATTGCGTTTCCACCCTTCCCCCGGCCGCCCATCCCTGATTCTGGCCGTCTTCCCATTGTGTTTCTACCCTTCAACCCGCCGCCCATCTCTGATACTGGCCGTCTTCCCATTGCGTTTCCACCCTTCCCCCCGCCGCCCATCCCTGATACTGGCCGTCTTCCCATTGTGTTTCTACCCTTCAACCCGCCACCCATCTCTGATACTGGCCGTCTTCCCATTGCGTTTCCACCATTCCCCCGGCCGCCCATCCCTGATACTGGCCGTCTTCCCATTGTGTTTCTACCCTTCCCCCTGCCGTCCATCCCTGATACTGGCCGTCTTTCCATTGTGTTTCTACCCTTCCCCCCACCCCCCCGCCCATCCCTGATACTGGCCGTCTTCCCATTGTGTTTCTACCTTTTGCCCCGCGCCCACCCCTGATACTGGCCGTCTTCCCATTGTGTTTCTACCCCTCCCCCCCCCCCCCACCCGCCCATCCCTGATACTGGCCGTCTTCCCATTGTGTTTCCTCCTCTCCCCCCGCCGCCCATCCCTGATACTGGTCGTCTTCCCATTGTGTTTCCACCCCTCCCCCCACCGCCCATCCCGGATACTGGCCGTCCTCCCACTGTGTTTTCACCCTTCCAACCGCCGCCCATCCCTGACACTGGCCGTCTTCCCATTGTGTTTGTACCCCTCAACCTGCCGCCCATCCCTGATACTGGCCGTCTTCCCATTGTGTTTCCACCCCTCCCCCCACCGCCCATCCCTGATACTGGCCGTTTTCCCATTGTGTTCCTACCCTTCAACCCGCCGCCCATCCCTGATACTGGCCGTCTTCCCATTGTGTTTCCACCCCTCCCCCCACCGCCCATCCCTGATACTGGCCGTTTTCCCATTGTGTTATTACCCTTCAACCCGCCGCCCATCCCTGATACTGGCCGTCCTCCCACTGTGTTTTCACCCTTCCACCCGCCGCCCATCCCTGACACTGGCCGTTTTCCCATTGTGTTCCTACCCTTCAACCCGCCGCCCATCCCTGATACTGGCCGTCTTCCCATTGTGTTTCCTCCTCTCCCCCCGCCGCCCATCCCTGATACTGGTCGTCTTCCCATTGTGTTTCCACCCCTCCCCCCACCGCCCATCCCGGATACTGGCCGTCCTCCCACTGTGTTTTCACCCTTCCACCCGCCGCCCATCCCTGACACTGGCCGTCTTCCCATTGTGTTTGTACCCCTCAACCTGCCGCCCATCCCTGATACTGGCCGTCTTCCCATTGTGTTTCCACCCCTCCCCCCACCGCCCATCCCTGATACTGGCCGTTTTCCCATTGTGTTCCTACCCTTCAACCCGCCGCCCATCCCTGATACTGGCCGTCCTCCCACTGTGTTTTTACCCTTCCACCCGCCGCCCATCCCTGACACTGGCCGTTTTCCCATTGTGGGCCTACCCCTCAACCCGCCGCCCATCCCGGATACTGGCCGTCCTTCCACTCTGTTTTCACCCTTCCAACCGCCGCCCATCCCTGACACTGGCCGTCTTCCCATTGTGTTTGTACCCCTCAACCTGCCGCCAATCCCTGATACTGGCCGTCTTCCCATTGTGTTTCCACCCCTCCCCCCACCGCCCATCCCTGATACTGGCCGTTTTCCCATTGTGTTCCTACCCTTCAACCCGCCGCCCATCCCTGATACTGGCCGTTTTCCCATTGTGTTCCTACCCTTCAACCCGCCGCCCATCCCTGATACTGGCCGTCCTCCCACTGTGTTTTCACCCTTCCACCCGCCGCCCATCCCTGACACTGGCCGTTTTCCCATTGTGTTCCTACCCTTCAACCCGCCGTCCATCCCTGACACTGGCCGTCTTCCCATTGTGTTTCTACCCCTCAACCCGCCGCCCATCCCTGATACTGGCCGTCTTCCCATTGTGATTCCTCCTCTCCCCCCGCCGCCCATCCCTGATACTGGTCGTCTTCCCATTGTGTTTCCACCCCTCCCCCCACCGCCCATCGCGGATACTGGCCGTCCTCCCACTGTGTTTTCACCCTTCCACCCGCCGCCCATCCCTGACACTGGCCGTCTTCCCATTGTGTTTGTACCCCTCAACCTGCCGCCCATCCCTGATACTGGCCGTCTTCCCATTGTGTTTCCACCCCTCCCCCCACCGCCCATCCCTGATACTGGCCGTTTTCCCATTGTGTTCCTACCCTTCAACCCGCCGCCCATCCCTGACACTGGCCGTCCTCCCACTGTGTTTTCACCCTTCCACCCGCCGCCCATCCCTGACACTGGCCGTTTTCCCATTGTGTTCCTACCCCTCAACCCGCCGCCCATCCCTGACACTGGCCGTCTTCCCATTGTGTTTCTACCCCTCAACCCGCCGCCCATCCCGGATACTGGCCGTCCTCCCACTGTGTTTTCACCCTTCCACCCGCCGTCCATCCCTGACACTGGCCGTTTTCCCATTGTGTTCCTACCCTTCAACCCGCCGTCCATCCCTGACACTGGCCGTCTTCCCATTGTGTTTCTACCCCTCAACCTGCCGCCCATCCCTGATACTGGCCGTCTTCCCATTGTGTTTCCACCTCCCCCCCCCCCCCCCCCCAACCTGTCTCTGATACTGGCCGTCCTCCCAATGTGTTTCCACCCCTCCCCCTGCCGCCCATCCCTGACACTGGCCCTCTTCCCATTGTGTTCCTACCCCTCAACCTGCCGCCCATCCCTGATACTGGCCGTCTTCCCATTGTGTTTCCACCTCCCCCCCCCCCCCAACCTGTCTCTGATACTGGCCGTCTTCCCAATGTGTTTCCACCCCTCCCCCTGCCGCCCATCCCTGACACTGGCCCTCTTCCCATTGTGTTCCTACCCCTCAACCTGCCGCCCATCCCTGATACTGGCCGTCTTCCCATTGTGTTTCTACCCCTCCCCCCCACCGCCCATCCCTGATACTGGCCGTCTTCCCATTGTGTTTCTAACCCTTACCCCTGCCGCCCATCCCTGATACTGGCCGTCTTCCCATTGTGTTTCTACCCTTCCCCCCGCCGCCCATCCCTGGTACTGGCCGCCCTCCCATTGTGTTCTATCCCTCCCCATCCCCCGCCCATCCCTGATACTGGCCGTACTCTCCTACAGAGAGAGGATGAAAACATCATTTCGCCGAATTTAGAGACCTTAGAAGCGATAAAAACGATACAAACGATGAAAAATCACCAGGGACCGACGGTCTACCATATGAACTTTATAAGGTATTTTGGGACGACCATTCGCCGAAGTTTTTGCTCTACCGTGGGACACACTTTGATTTACTGAAACACGTTTTATTGTTTTTATTTATGGTGTTTTCTTCTAATGTTATCTGCCAAAATGAATGTATTTTTTGTCAGTTCTGAGATACTAAGTTAGACTATGGAAACTTTCGTTCTGCTGGTGTCCTAAATATAGGACGGTAGGAGCGAGAGGCCACGTGTATTTCCCGCAATGGCCTCATTACTTGGTAGTAAGGCGAGTGCCAGGGCCTGTCGGGGACTAGTTGACCCCGTATTTCGTTTCACTAATTTAGGCAAAATAGTGTTCAGGGAGGGAAGGAGTTGGTCTGCTTAGAGGGAGGGGGGGGGGGGCTATGGCCTTGTCGCCAACCACGATTTTCCTATTCCCTCAAATGATACCATATCCATATTGAACCGGTTATTCAATAGACACAATGCGGTACTTTTATCGAAGTATTAAGCAGACTTTCCATATTGATGGATAATATTTATGTGAATAGCCCGCGAACGGAGCCATAGCCCGGCGACCGGAGCCATAGTCCGATGCACGTAGCCAAAGTCCAGTGCACGGACCCATAACATGCGTCCAGAGCCATAACCCAGAGCCATAGTCCGGAGCCATGGCCCTGGGCCATAGTTCGGAACCTTAGTCCGGAGCCATAATCCGGAGCCATAGACCGGCGACAGAAGCCACAGCTCGCCCCCCCCCCCCCCTCCGCGGGAACCATAATCCAGCGCAGGAAGCCATATTCCCGCTCAGAGAGCCATAACACAGAGCCATAGCCCGGAGCCATAACCCCGAGCATGAAGCACTAGTCTAGCATACGGAGACATAACCCACATCAGGAGCCGTAGTCCAGCGCACGGATGCGTTCTGTAGAATAATCCCCCCGTCCCTCCCGCAATGCCACCGCGTCGTCCGCCCTCCCTCTCTCTCTTCTTATATAATAGGGGGCGAAAGGAAAATATTCGCACAGTCAGGATGATGGGGCTCTACTCGCTGCGGGGGGGGGGGTGCGACCGCGGGGGGGCTCTACTCTCTACAATCTTTTTTTTTGCAATGGGGTGGGAGGTGGTCTACACCTAAGCTGGCCTTGATTTGTGGTTTTACCTCCCCCCCCCCCACCTTGGACTACAACATTTCACTTCGTGAGCAACATTTTTCCAGGGGATCCAGTGACAGTTTTCAAGGGGGGTTGCTGACCCTCTAACCCCTCGCCCCTAGATCCGCCCGTGGGGATCCCGAGGCACCCCGCCCCCCCCCCCATTTGTTGTGTGGAAAATGCAAAATTTAGGCCATTTAAGCGGTGGACACCCTACCCGGTCGTCAAAACAAATGATGGGCCTTCCCCTCCGTGTTCGTCCATTTACGGGGACCCGCTCCCCTTCTTTCGGAACCACCGCCGGTCGCAAGTTTCGAGACCTCTCCCTTTCAAATTCCTGGACCCGCCCTTGTCAACAGGTCAAGAAGTTCCATAGGCGTGTCTAGGAAGGGGGAGGGGGGCGCAGGGGGCCCCCCTTTCAGACCCTAAAGTATATCTGTGTCCCCTATTTTCAAATTATGTACCCCCCCCCCCCTCGGTCGTCAAACAAAATGAATCGACTAATGTCTAAAAACTGTCAAAAACCATTCGCAATACTGCTCAGCGCCCTCGAACCCCTCGCCCCCCCCCCCCCCCCTCGGTCTTCAATTTGTGTTATTGTGCCCCCCTTTTAAGGATTCCTGCACACGTCCCTGAGCTCTTTTCGTTTGTCTACTTCTATCACCAGAATATGACTCTGCTGTGAATCCATTCTGACAGAATCAGTTAATTGTGACAGTTGTACGTCACCTACTAGATCATTACCTCCATCCTTAAAGAGTTCTAATATGGAGCGTCAATCTCCAGTAGCCGTCAGATGGCAGCACAATGCCTAACTCAGTCGCCCGCCTGGTGAAGTGAGGCGCTTTTGTTATTGAGCTGCGACTTGTGACTTAACACGCGGTTAACAACTTAGCAGAGATGCGACTTAAGTTGTTTATAGAACAGCATTAAGTTTTGAATCTTAGCTTAGCCAGAAAATTTAGATTAAGTCTAAAACTTAACTTAAATTGAAGATTCATACAGATTGCGGGCCCGGGACATATGACGCCCTTTGATCTTGGCCCAATGAGCCATTCACTGCCCGTAGTTCCTGTCAATTCTATTAGGGCGAGTCCCATTCTGCCGAGAAAGGGAGAGTATGGTTGTCGCACGGCAACACATCTATACATTTACGGATGAAACGTGCTTAATTTGTTCGCACTGTGCATTCAGGTGCTAGCATTTTAATTGATGGTCTAACGCTGTGACTCAGACTTGCATGGGTTGGTTGTGTGTGTGGGACGGGAGCTTTGACGCTAAATAAGTGGCGGCCGGCAAATAATTATGCAGTAAGTAAAGTCATACGCTGAAAAATGACTCGCCCTAGGTTTTGGCGTGGGTTGTTGTGTGCCGGGTGCTGGGGTCGGCAAGCGGCTACGCTCAGTCGCACAGTCGTCACCCGAGGCTCACGTGTTGAACCAGGCCTTATTTTGTTAGTTTTGCATTCGGTAGCTCTATGCTAACAGCCGTGCATGAACAATTACTGTGGCCCATAGGGGCAATTTCTCCACGGAGTCGGAACACATTTCAGTGCGGAGTCGACGAAATTGTCGATGTCATGTGGGCACTAATAGCTTAATATTCATCGCGGCTAGTGTTACAATGTATCATGGTCTCCTTAGACAAGATAACATCCAGTATCAATACACATAATAAAGCTGTGTTTCTTCATTGTTAGTATCAATTTGCAATTATTACATTATAAATAATCTGGTTGAGTAACCGTTCCATTTTGGGGATTCTAGACGGGGAAGGCGTTTGTGCATAAACGATGCAGTTTACACAAAAATCATAGGTACTTTAAAGCAATAAGAAAAGAGAAGAGGGGGGCACTTCCCTATACTGATATGTTATGCTGGCAGCTCGTTCAGCAGTGCAGTCGCTTTGATTGTCTGGCTCTTGCTGGTTGCTTTTTCTTCACAGCAGGTGCATAGCGATTGTTGATTCATAGGCTATATCTGGATTTCATGCCGGCGGCTTTGAATGTCCGGTGGATTGAAGCATGTGACATCACGTACCATGCGGACTTTGCCACAGTTTCACTTCTTGACGACGCCGAGTAGAAATGAGGTCGACTCCGCCCTAAACTTTGTTCCCACTCAACGCCGCGCCTAAATATGTGCTAGTCCGCGAAGAAATTGTCCTTATAGGCCACAGTAAACAAGGAGGCCCGGCGTTGTTTGCCATGCTCAGTCAGTCACTGGACCATAGCGTCTGCGTGGCGGGAAGAGACCAAAAATAAACTATATATAACACGCCAGACACCCTGTCTGCGTCCCAGAAACCGTTCAGTCGGACACATCGGTGGTTGTTCTGCGATATCTCACGTCCTTTGGTACCAGGAGCACTAGCGTACACGGCAGAAGACCAGAGACAGAGAGACAGAGACAGATACAGAGCGAGAGAGAGAGAGAGGTACAGAAACAGACAGACAGAAGTTAGAGAGGCAGCACTCGTAGATCCGGCTGGTAAGTCATCAGTTATTTACGTTTTAAAGACAACTAGAAGCCCTGGGGCCGTATTCCTAATCACGGCCTCTGGGGCCGTATTCCTAATCCCCTCGTAAGTTACGCACGAGAGCATTTTCATCTTAGCGCTCATGATCAAGAAATCGTCTTCAATATAATTGTAGCACTTTCTTCATTCAGAAAATCCACTTTTTTTGGTGACTACTGATGTATTTTGAACCCAATAATCACTCGACAAATCTTCCACTTAGCGCTAAGTCTATTGGCGTAGCCAAAGTGGCGATTATGGATACGGCCTCTGGAATATACACCCAAGGGGTCGAACCCTTCCCGCCCCACCTATTCGACCCCGCAGTGTCGCCACCTGGCGAATCCGTCGGCCGTGTTGTGGGGGTGGATGGCGGGGGGGGGGGGCGTTGTCAGCCGCCGGTTGCGCGGCCCCAACTTCGCTCGCTCAGCAAGGGGCCCGGGCCGAGTTCCGCAGCGCGGTCGACCGCCGCGTACAATTTTTATCACTCGGAACTTGCTATGGAACGACATTAGTAACGTCGAGCTATCTTCGAACCGTAATTATCCTTACCTTTGTCATGTCAGTTGTATCGACGAACGACGACAATTTTTACAACGCATTGCGAAAGGATATATTCAGATTCACATGGAGTGGCAAACAAAAAGGTATAAAGAGATCCGTGATGTAAAACTACAGAAACCACGGCGGTATGAGCATTATAAATGTAGCAATTAGAGATATAGCCGTCAAAGCCTCATGGGTTAAGAGGTGGCAAGAAGAAACCACGCTGTCCTACCTAGTTTCACATTACCTCGGATAAATTAAGGACATAATGTGGAAATGCAATGCTAAAAGTACTGATGTTAAGGGTCTCCCATTAAGATATGCAGAAAACTAATTGTATGCAATGCGTGATTGAAGCGTGGTGCGATTTTCAATTTCACGATAGGGGGGGGGGGGCCGGGGCAAGTTGGCTCCATTTTTACGTTGAGGCCCATAGATGCTCTAAGGTTAAAGCATGTAGTCTACTTTTTTGTCAGGTGACAGATGTATTATGTGGCTGTATTTACCATCCAGTTTAGTTTCTGTCCATCAATTGTTTCTCCTGTATTTTACAGTTTAGCAGAGCCACCCGAGAAGGGCTAATGTGCCCCTTGAAGGGGCTCTATAGTTCACCCAACCCGCGGGTCAAGTAGGCCCATTGTCAAAACACTCAATAATTCTTCCGTCTTACAGGGCCCGACACTAATTCCTCATACATTCAATTTGTACTTGTCCCATCTTATATTTACTTGTTCTCCTGAAAGTACTTTTGAAATTTTTCTGGTCCCACCTGACCATGTATACTTATTTGAAACATGAATTTAAAAAGGCAGTGTAGTAGTTGAGAATGAACCAGCGAAAGCCAACAACAAGTTTTCAAAAGTTTGTACTGCACTGTAACCAGTTGACTCGTCATACCCCGTTTGCGGTGACGAAATAACTGCTGTGGCTGGCGGGGCGCGGCAGTGTTAGGCATTATAAGCAGGCCCTTCACCACTACGCGCGATGCCGGCCGGGACCACCCCTCTACCCCTCCCTACCGGGGCCACCCGGTTGCCCCTCCCTACGACGCATGCCCCCGGCCGGGGCCACCCCGTGTCCCCTCCCTACGACGCATGCCCCCGGCCGGGGCCACCCCGTGTCCCCTCCCTACGACGCATGCCACCCCGTTTGCCCTTCCTACGACGCATGCCCCCGGCCGGGGCCACCCCGTTGCCCCTCCCTACGACGCATGCCCCCGGTCGGGGCTATCCTGTTGCCCCTCTCTACGTTGTATGCCTCCGGCCAGGGCCACCCCGTTTCCCCTCCCTACGACGCATGCCCCCGGCCGGGGCCACCCCGTGTCCCCTCCCTACGACGCATGCCCCCGGCCGGGGCCACCCCGTTTTCCCTTCCTACGACGCATGCCCCCGGCCGGGGCCACCCCGTTTCCCTTCCCTACAACGCATGCCCCCGGCCGGGGCCACCCCGTTTCCCTTCCCTACAACGCATGCCCCCGGCCGGGGCCACCCCGTTTCCCCTCCCTACGACGCATGCCCCCGGCCGGGGCCACCCCGTTTTCCCTCCCTACGACGCATGCCCCCGGCCGGGGCCACCCCGTTTCCCCTCCCTACGACGCACGCCCCCGGCCGGGGCCACCCCGTTTCCCCTCCCTACGACGCATGCCTCCGGCCGGGGCCACCCCGTTTCCCCTCCCTACGACGCATGCCTCCGGCCGGGGCCACCCCGTTTCCCCTCCCTACGACGCATGCCTCCGGCCGGGGCCACCCCGTTTCCCTTCCCTACAACGCATGCCCCCGGCCGGGGCCACCCCGCTTCCCCTCCCTACGACGCATGCCCCTGGCCGGGGCCACCCCGTTTTCCCTCCCTACGACGCATGCCCCCGGCCGGGGCCACCCCGTTTTCCCTCCCTACGACGCATGCCCCCGGCCGGGGCCACCCCGTTTCCCTTCCCTACAACGCATGACCCCGGCCGGGGCCACCCCGTTTCCCTTCCCTACAACGCATGACCCCGGCCGGGGCCACCCCGTTTCCCTTCCCTACAACGCATGACCCCGGCCGGGGCCACCCCGTTTCCCTTCCCTACGACGCATGCCCCCGGCCGGGGCCACCCCGTTTCCCTTCCCTACAAGGCATGACCCCGGCCGGGGCCACCCCGTTTCCCCTCCCTACGACGCATGCCTCCGACCGGGGCCACAAACAACAAAATCTTACAGCAAAACACTTGGATCGCTACATGGTACTCGGATTTGTACTTGGTACAAATCGAGCCGTGGTTTGTCGTGAGTTGCAATTGTCGTGAGTTGCAATTATTTTAAGAGCCCCTCGCAGTCGTAAGTCTGCCATGGATGCCCCCTTTTTGCGAGGTGAAAATTACCACGAGTGTCCAGCAATTTTGTACAGCCGGGGGGGGGGGGGGGGTGGAAAACAATTCGACTTGAACAGTCCTTAACATCAACTGAACCCCCACTCCCCCCCCCCCTGGATCCGCCTTTGGGTTGCGTCTACAAATTGTATCTTTCCGATGTATTTCGCTGGAAAGCCCGACTTTTAAGCGTATGCTCAAACCCCCAAGGGGGTGGTGCAACCCTAATAACCCGCCCCCCCCCCCTAGATCCGCCCATGACGTGGAAGTGTTTTATGCTGATATCTACGGAAGCCTATTAGGGCCATGCATTTTTTTAAATGTTGATCATATATTTTTACGGAGCTTTAAAACCACAATAGGTATTATTTCCACCGGGAATAAATTGTTTTCACCGGGAATAAATTATTTAAACCGGGAATTAATTATTTCCACCTGGAATTAATCATTTCGACCTGGAATTAATTATTTCTATCTGGAATTAATTATTTCCACCTGGAATTAATCATTTCGACCTGGAATTAATTATTTCTATCTGGAATTAATTATGTCCACCTGGAATTAATTATTTCCACCTGAGTTCATTTAATGACATGTTCAATCGATTTCATGATATGTTTAATTCATTTAGTGATATCCTCAATTCATTTAATGATGTGCTAAATTTATTTAATAATATGTGGAAAGATTTTAAAAGAACACCACTTCAAGCGGTGATTAGGGAAGAAATGGTAGGGACAGAGGAAATGACTGGGTAGGGGCTCGCTAGCTAAACCGGAGGGCTCGTTAACCGAAGGGCTCGCCAAGCCTGAGAGCTCAATATGGGGGAGGGTTGCCTGTCGTAATAGGGGAGGGCTGCCTTGGCCTGAGAGCTCACTGTCGGGGAGGGCTGCCTTGGCCTGAGAGCTCACTGTCGGGGAGGGCTGCCTTGGCCTGAGGCCTCACTATGGGAGAGGGCTGCCTCGGCCGGAGGGTCACTATAGGGGGAGGGCTGCCTTGGCCGGAGGGTCACTATAGGGGGAGGGCTGCCTTGGCCTAGGAGCTCCCTATGGAGGAGGGCTGCCTCAGCCCTAGTGCTAACTATGGGGAAGGGCAGCCTTGGCCTGAGAGCTCACTATGGAAGATGGCTGCCTCGGCCGGTGGGTCACTATGGGGGAGGGCGACCTTGGCCGGAGGGTCTCTATAGGGGAGGGCTGCCTTGGCCTAGGAGCTCACTATGGCGGAGGGCTGCCTTGGCCGGAGGGCTAACTATGGGGAAGGGCAGCCTTGGCCTGAGAGCTCACTATGGAGGAGGGCTGCCTTGGCCGGAGGGTCACTATAAGGGAGGGCTGCCTTGGCCTAGGAGCTCACTATGGGGGAGGGCTGCCTTAGCCGAAGGGCTAACTATGGGGGAGGACTGCCTTGGCCTGAGGCCTCACTATGGAGGAGGGCTGCCTTGGCCGGAGAGATCACTGTGGGCGAGGGCTGCCCTGGCGGGAAGGCTTACTATGGGAGAGGGTTGCCTTGGCCTGAGGCCTCACTAGGGGAGAGGGCTGCCTCGGCCGGTGGGTCACTATGGGGAAGGGCAGCCTTGGCCGGAGGGCTCACTATGGGGGAGGGCAGCCTTGGCCGGAGGGCTTACTATGGAGCAGGGCTGCCTTGGCCGGAGGGTCACTATAGGGGAGGGCTGCCTTGGCCTAGGAGCTCACTATGGGGGAAGGCTGCCTTAGCCCGAGGGCTAACTATAGGGAAGGGCAGCCTTGGCCGGAGGGCTCACTATGGAGGAGGGCTGCCTTGGCCGGAGGGTCACTATAGGGGAGGGCTGCCTTGACCTAGGAGCTCACTATGGAGGAGGGCTGCCTTGGCCGGAGGGTCACTATAGGGGAGGGCTGCCTTGGCCGGAGGGTCACTATAGGGGAGGGCTGCCTTGGCCTAGGAGCTCACTATGGGGGAGGGCTGCCTTAGCCCGAGGGCTAACTATGGGGAAGGGCAGCCTTGGCCGGAGGGCTCACTATGGAGGAGGGCTGCCTTGGCCGGAGGGTCACTATAGGGGAGGGCTGCCTTGACCTAGGAGCTCACTATGGAGGAGGGCTGCCTTGGCCGGAGGGTCACTATAAGGGAGGGCTGCCTTGGCCTAGGAGCTCACTATGGGGGAGGGCTGCCTTAGCCGAAGGGCTAACTATGGGGGAGGACTGCCTTGGCCTGAGGCCTCACTATGGAGGAGGGCTGCCTTGGCCGGAGAGATCACTGTGGGCGAGGGCTGCCCTGGCGGGAAGGCTTACTATGGGAGAGGGTTGCCTTGGCCTGAGGCCTCACTAGGGGAGAGGGCTGCCTCGGCCGGTGGGTCACTATGGGGAAGGGCAGCCTTGGCCGGAGGGCTCACTATGGGGGAGGGCAGCCTTGGCCGGAGGGCTTACTATGGAGCAGGGCTGCCTTGGCCGGAGGGTCACTATAGGGGAGGGCTGCCTTGGCCTAGGAGCTCACTATGGGGGAAGGCTGCCTTAGCCCGAGGGCTAACTATAGGGAAGGGCAGCCTTGGCCGGAGGGCTCACTATGGAGGAGGGCTGCCTTGGCCGGAGGGTCACTATAGGGGAGGGCTGCCTTGACCTAGGAGCTCACTATGGAGGAGGGCTGCCTTGGCCGGAGGGTCACTATAGGGGAGGGCTGCCTTGGCCGGAGGGTCACTATAGGGGAGGGCTGCCTTGGCCTAGGAGCTCACTATGGGGGAGGGCTGCCTTAGCCCGAGGGCTAACTATGGGGAAGGGCAGCCTTGGCCGGAGGGCTCACTATGGAGGAGGGCTGCCTTGGCCGGAGGGTCACTATAGGGGAGGGCTGCCTTGACCTAGGAGCTCACTATGGAGGAGGGCTGCCTTGGCCGGAGGGTCACTATAGGGGAGGGCTGTCTTGGCCTGAGAGCTCACTATGGGGGAGGGCTGCCTTGGCCTGAGAACTCACTATGGTGCAGAGCTGCCTTGACCTGATAGCTCGCTATGAGGGAGGGTTGCCTTGGCCGGAGGGTCACTATGGGGGAGGGCTGCCTTGGCCGGAGGGTCACTATGGGGGAGGGCTGCCTTGGCCGGAGGGTCACTATGGGGGAGGGCTGCCTTGGCCATGAGGGCTCACTATGAGGGAGGGGTGGCTTGGCCGGAGGGTCACTATGGGAGACGGTTTCCTTGGCCGGAGGGTCACTATGGGGGAGGGTCCTGATGTCACATGGCGTCATTGACGGTTACAAATGAATTATGTGGCTTAGATGGTTTTACTTTAACTACTGCTGAACTCCTGAGATGATAGCTATTATCTAAAGTGAAACGCTCCACAATTTCGTCGGAAATTCTTAGCTAGTCGTCTTTTTTTACGCACACGTTCCGCTAGCACCAAAAAAGTTACGTGTGGCACAGGTTGCCCCTTGATACAACGGATGACGTCAAGTAAACCAAAGTCCCTACGACGTACAATAGCCGATTAATGACATATACAAGACTGACCTCATCGCGTCATGGTGACGTCATGACGTGATGCACGACGAAGCAAGATATAAAACCCTCAATCCAGATTTGCCAAGTCGTAAGTAAGGCGGTAGCAGCACTAGTCCTATAGCATTTGACTTGCCGAAATGACAAAAATGCGTTATACTTTAACATTAGATGCCATTGTCGTCACGTTATCGCCGGACACGTCATCACCAGACATTTCTACACATATTACTTTTGTCGACACGTTATCCCCTGTCACGTCATTACCAGACACATTCATTCGAGGCGCAAGCTGCAATCTAACTGATACATGTGCACCCCCTCCCCCTTTACCCTAGTAAACCTGTGACCGATTGGAAAAACATGATCGACAACCTTTCTTCAACTTTAATGTTTGCATGTCAATGAATTTTTGTCAATTTTGTATCAGACGGAGATTACATTACTTTACAGAAACAGAGTAACAGAAATCAGCTCTTCTATCAGTCATGGGAGGAAAATCGAGCCGAGAGCCAAGGTAAGCCACACGCACACCCCTCTCGTTCAACTGGACACCGATATGTGGAACCTAGCTCAAGTTTTGTCGCTATGTAGAACCCGCCTTTTCAAAATCAGAAATCACCGTATGTTAGTTATTTAATGCTCTTTTGAATTGATTAATTAGTGCGAAACCAAAGGTCACAATGGCCAGCGGAGGGCTTTGTGTGTCTTTTTGATGCATTTTATTTCAGCGAGTGGTGAGTGGGGTGGGTAGTGAGGGGATAGCCCCATTTCTTTGGCTGTAGGACGGGCACAAATCTGACAGGACCCGTCCGATCTTTTCCCGTCCTACAGCCACAGAACTGGGGCTAGTGGGGGGGGGGGGGGTCTATGAGCGACCGAATTATGTATCTTAACTTCGTTGGCATCCGTCCGTTTGCGAAAGACGATAGATTTGCCGCTTTGTTTGGTTTAAGTTATACGATTCGTAACGCGGCATTTACGCTTATGACTGAATAACCCTACCTGTGACCGACAGACCTTCCCGCAGTCGTCGCAACGGTGACTTGTCGATAGGTCTTGGTTTGTGCTCGCTGGTGGACGCCAAGGTTGGCGTTTCAAGTCCAGTTTCACAAACCATAGCGAGTCGTGCTGGGCCATTCCGTCACGCACGACACGTGCCCATCCCCTCTTTTGGGATGCCAGATCCTCCCAAGAATCTATATCAATGCCGAAAGCCTTCATGTCCCACATACAAACATCCTTAAACCTAAGCTTTGGCCGTCCAGTTGGCCTTTTGCCGTCGACGAGTTCACCGTAAAGCACATCCTTGGGAATGCATACGATGAACGTTCCCAAGCCAACATCGACGACTTTGCTTCACAAGAGCAAGAATGCTTGGTAGGTTGGCCCTGGCTTCAGCACTTCAGCATTTGTGACCTTGTCTTGCCAATATATGCCTAAAATGTTTCGCAGACAACGAAAATGGCAGTTATTCAATTTACTTTCTTGGCTACAATACGTAGTCCACGTTTCACTGCCATACAGCAATCTACTTAGAACGCACGCCCTGTAGATTAGCATTTTGGTGCGAATGGTAGGTTTTGAATTACGCCAAGCACGTTTGTTTAACCTACCAAACATGGTGGCTGCCTTCCCAATTCGAGTATTTATTTCCCCGTCCAGGGATAGATTATCCGTGACCACCACCGTATTAACCACCACTAAAGGCATGTTTTAAGGCTAATCACTGGCGGTGTGATAGCCCCTTGGCTCAGCACGACTGTTTTTTTAGTGTTAAAAACAGTCGTTAATGCGCAGTAGCCTAAACGCAATATTAAGTGTCGACTAGAAGAAGGTGACGGGTACGTTTCTCCCTAACGCACCCACTCACCCTGCGGCCTAGGTATTCTTCTCTAAATATGCTGTTCCTCTCTCAGCCTTGCCTTCCTCTACCCGATCATCGCTATCACAGGTTCCAAATATACATGATATCTACACCCCCCCGCCACCCCCCATCTATGTCGCAAAGTCGTTGACCGGCCGCTGGTCGCGATGGGTGACTGGCCGCTGGTCGCGATGGGTGACTGGCCGCTGGTCGCGATGGGTGACTGACCGCTGGTCGCGATGGGTGACCGCGGCCGCTGGTCGCGATGGGTGACTGACAGCTGGTCGCGATGGGTGACTGGCCGCTGGTCGCGATGGGTGACTGGCCACTGGTCGCGATGGGTGACTGGCCACTGGTCGCGATGGGTGACTGGCCGCTGGTCGCGATGGGTGACCGGCCGCTGGTCGCGATGGGTGACTGGCCACTGGTCGCGATGGGTGACTGGCCGCTGGTCGCGATGGGTGACTGGCCACTGGTCGCGATGGGTGACTGGCCACTGATCGCGATGGGTGACTGGCCGCTGGTCGCGATGGGTGACTGGCCACTGGTCGCGATGGGTGACTGGCCACTGGTCGCGATGGGTGACTGGCCGCTGGTCGCGATGGGTGACTGGCCGCTGGTCGCGATGGGTGACTGGCCACTGGTCGCGATGGGTGACTGGCCGCTGTTCGCGATGGGTGACCGGCCGCTGGTCGCGATGGGTGACTGGCCGCTGGTCGCGATGGGTGAGTGGCCGCTGGTCGCGATGGGTGACCGGCCGCTGGTCGCGATGGGTGACTGCCCGCTGGTCGCGATGGGTGACTGGCCGCTGGTCGCGATGGGTGACTGGCCGCTGGTCGCGATGGGTGACCGGCCGCTGGACGCGATGGGTGACTGGCCGCTGGTCGCGATGGGTGACTGGCCGCTGGACGCGATGGGTGACTGGCCGCTGGTCGCGATGGGTGACTGGCCGCTGGTCGCGATGGGTGACTGGCCGCTGGACGCGATGGGTGACTGGCCGCTGGACGCGATGGGTGACCGGCCGCTGGTCGCGATGGGTGACTGGCCGCTGGACGCGATGGGTGACTGGCCGCTGGACGCGATGGGTGAGTGGCCGCTGGTCGCGATGGGTGACTGACCGCTGGTCGCGATGGGTGACCGGCCGCTGGTCGCGATGGGTGTCTGTATATTCGCCCATTATTACTAAACTGGTTCATTGTAATTTTCAGACAGCCGCGCCTCTTGGCCCAGGGTCAAATCCCACTGGAACGCGTGTGTGGAGATCCGCCACAAGAAGAGGGCGCCATCCGCCGCGCTGCCTGCACGGCGTTCCTGCTCGCCGCGGGCGCCGGGCAGGTGCACTGGCACCCGGAACACCTCGATCGACTGCTGTTACTGGGTACCGAGATCCAGAAGAGGCAGCCAGAAGCGGTGTCTAACTGCGGCCATCCCGTCCAACTCAGGACCCACCTCACGCTGCACACCATCAGGTCTACGGAACAGCTTGCTTTGTCGGTTAAGTCACGAAAAGCGATGAAGCTACTAAAAACTGTAACCACCGGCTGCATTGCGGAATGGCGAGACGGTGCAACAGCTTTTATCAAACGTAAACCAGAAGGCCTCCTTGTGTTCCATTCGGGGTGGCAAAGTCCCGCAAAACTTCTTCAAGTTTGGGACGTGAATGGTCTATCCGCGGAGCTGACCAAAATGTCGCATGGGGATCAAGTGACATTTACTCTGTTGGACATCATAAGGTAAAATATATTTGTTGCAGTAAATAAGCGTTGCTTGTGCTTTGATCACATGGTGTCTCGATTTTTTAACTGTTGCGTATCTAGGTTAGACATACGTTTACATATTTTTTTAGGCGATTCGGAGCTCACGACCTTCAGCCAAGTGGACAAGCGCACGACGAATATAGGTAAGTCATACTGTTCTCAATTATGCGGACGATGGGGACGGGATGGGGGAGGGGGGGAGGGGGGTGCACAATGATGCGTTAGGATCGGGGCAGGTAGGCATAATTACAAACGATTCTTTTCGGGATGCGCCGTTGTGAGGTCAAAGTGCATATGTTTCAGGTTGGTAAAAAGCCCAATGGCGGCTATGCTTTCGGGGTCCCCCTTGATTCATGCACGCCTCAGAACATGTTACTCGAGATATAGATACTATGTGTAGAGTTTCATATATTCCTACGGCTGCAACACGCTGCTAATCAGGACGGAATCAAGGCAGTAATGACGTTTCATTGTGGCTTTCTTAGAAGTGACGCACTGCAGTTATTAATAGACTGTATATGATCATATGGGTCGTGTGGGCACATTTCCGTTGAATATCGTCATCTGGTTCGCCTCAGGCTGAGCCATCACTGGGTGATGGGTTTGCGCCCTGGTATCTGCATTTGGGGCAACTGTCATCCAACCCCTTGTGATAAATGTAGCTAAAAAAAGAATCTCTATGCAGCTGGTACTGGAGCTGACCGTATCCGTTTCCTGTATCTGCAGACTGAGCTTAATGCATCCAGAGTGGCTCTTTACCCCGGGATTTTCACGCATAGAACATACTGAATAAAATGCACTAAACAAATAAACATCGTTGTCTAATTCTTTAAGAATTTACATTTTCAGACAACAGCTACAAGATTTGCCAGACTACAATGCACTGAGCGAACTGAGGTAAGTCACCAGTTAGTCGATGAACAATCGTGTAATGAAATAGATAGGCAGTCCCAATAAACCACCGCCATCAATAGCCACTGGTGCCATATGTATATATAACTATAATGCGCTCAACCACCCGCATTTAAAAAAAGTAATATAAGAGCATACGATATACGAGAGCCATCTCCGCCAATAATCTGGAGAAGCACTTGTTCCGCCAGAATTATACCCTGTGCCTGTTTCAAAAGTCTGGCCACTAATGTTTCAAACTCTTTCCAGTCACGTTAAACCTCCGCCCTGTGTCCTAGCCCTGATACATGGCTCTCATGCGCGCTGGTACCTGACGTGCGAGAGAGCCATGAAGTACAACCCTCATGAGACCAGGAATTGTTGGGGGTGTCCGTGCATCATGTAGCTTTTTGCCCGTATCAATAAATCGCTTACCATCCAAGGGGATAAAATGTAATTCCGCAAGTTGCCGAACTCTTCTTTCGTTGCCTTATATTCGCTGTGCATATCCAAGAAACGGCGGAGGGCAGGGTCTTCCTCCCTCTCTTGCCATAAAGCAAGCAAATGACAATTAAAGACCCCAGACTCTCTGCCCCTCCCCTCTTTTTTTACTTGACGATGATATGTTATACGCAATGTTAGGTTTGGACCCAGCCCTCATTTTTCTGCTACTTGACCACCCCGTTCCCTGTCGTAATATTTTCGAACGGCAGTAGACCCCTCCTTGTTAAAAGCCTGAATACGCAGTTGCCCGCCCTCCCTCCCCTCCGACTGCCACCCCTCATCAGCGCGCACTACTACCGATCATGAACCGATATCCACCATGAATCCGCCACTCCACTATATACGTCCATTGAGCTAAACCGAACATCCTTGTAATAAAACGAGCAGAATTCGGGTTTCTGCTTGTCGAAAGGAACGAGATTTAATATATTTACAAATAATATATCGACAGGATGTCGGTTTACTCAGGGTTGGGTTAAGGAGGTTGTAAGAGTGAATGTGCTGGATGCGCATTTGTACAGGACGCGTGACGGGTGGGGGGAGGGAGGGGGGCGTGACGGGTGGGGGGAGGGAGGGGGGGCGTGACGGGTGGGGGGAGGGAGGGGGCGTGAAAATGGAGAAAAGTTAGCGCTTCCACGAAAAAAAACCTAGCAGTGAAAAAGTGTATCATTGCTCTAAAAGGGAGGTCCGGACGAACCAGACTCCCGCCCCCCCCCCCCTCCCCTTGTTTGATATGGCAAACCAAGGCGGACGGTCACTGAGTATTTTCCGCTGTGTGCGGTCTGAAGGAGGGGGGGGGCGGTATTGGGTCGTCCGGCATGCCCCACTGTGAGCGAGGATGCCACAATTCATTGAATGGTTGTTGAGCCCGCCCAACCCCCTCCTCCCAATCACAACCTATTCGTATTCGTAACATTGCGTAGAAGTCACTTTGCCTAACCACCGTGGATGCCCGCCCCAGGAATTTAATTTGTTCGTTGACTTGCGTTTCTTTTGTGCTAAATTTACAGTTTGTCGACTGAAATTGTAATCTACACCATTTCGACACACATGTGTGTCAATGATTGGCTCGTACGTGCCTTGCATCAGTGGCAGCTTGGATTTATCTTAACAGCATGAAAACAAAAACGGGGGGGGTATAAAAGTTCTTTAAATTAGTCCTTTAAATTGATGAACGATATGGCTTAGATAGCAAGACAAACCATTATGTATGTTAATCAGGGTCCGTAACTGATCAGTGTCCGGTTTTGGTGTGTTACTTGTCTGACATATCACTGCTTCTATGTCTTCTTCTTGGAAGGTGCGCGCAATGATGGCAATGACAGACCCTTGTAGTGCATGGGCGCATTATGATCACTTGACTGGGTGTTCTGTGCCTCTGCCTCTCAACCACCACCCACAATGGGTGAGAGTGTGGGGGTGGGGGGGGGCAGAGGGGATTTGGTTCCCAGATCTCGAAGAATAAATCATTGAAAAATCTATTCGCGGTTTACGAAGAATTGAGTGACAGAATAGAAGGGGCGGGGGGGGGGGGCGCTACTCTAGAACCGTTTTTTATATGAAAATTCCTAGTTCATCATGAATGTAAGTCGATAGTCACGAAGGGTCGACTAAGTACATTTCCAGTTCACGGTGAATTATCTTCCTCATTGCCTGGGGTGGGCAATATTATACAAATGTAGTCGGAGGGTGCCCCTTGATGTCTGAGAGAGCAAACCATTTCTAATGAACAAGATGCCCGTGTAGAGTGAACATTTGTTATAAAACTATAGCTCTACTCCTATATACAGCTGACATTTCTCATGACAAAGATCATGAAAATGAAAAACTGAAATATTAACACACTACAGGAGGGGGGATGGGGGGAAGGGGGGCTGTACCGCGGAACTCTCCCAAACTCAGTATTGTAGTCACTACACCGCCCCCCCCCCCGTCGGTCTTCATTCTCAGTTCACGATGAAATGAAAAGCCCATCCCCGAGGAATGCAAGTGCCCCTCCCCCCCCCCACCATTATTGTGGGTGGTCCAGTACAGAACATACTGCCCCCCACTGCCACACACACAGTGGATCCACGCCTGTCTCAGGTTAAAAGCATGCAGTTTTGTTATGATGTATATATAGCCTCCTGGCCTCGTCATTTGACAACCCGTCCAACCCTGTATTTATATTTAGCTTTTTGGCCTCGCAGTTTGACAAACAAATCCCAGTCTGTACCAGCCTTGACCTTCGCGCCCTGTCTTCAGCAGCGAAGTTGACGCGTGGCGCGTGACACCATAGCGTCACCATAGTCACCATAGACACAATAGTCACCGAAATAATATGACGTTCGAATTCTCACGCGCCGATCGCCCTCCGCACAGTTTGTTTACTGAGCGTCGTCACTTCGCCGGCTGTAAGCTTAGTTTTCATCAGTCGGTCGGTGTAGCCATTCCCTCTCAGGAGGGAGATGATGTGGCACATTGGATTAAGTATCTTCTCACTTCAGGTGCGAAATAAAGCTAGCTCACCTCTAACCTTATCTGCCATTCCCTCTCAGGAGAGAGACGATGTGGCTCCTGGATTAATCACGGTTTGGCATTAATTAGCCTCTCTCTCTCCTCCCTTCTATCAGCTGACCAGTCGCGTTCAATGACGTTTGGGCAAAACTTTAAGTTTAACCCTGTCATTGACATTGTCATAGTCAGCCTGTCATGATATTAATTGCTCTATTGTTGTAGACTATATAACCTATAACTATAAGACATAATAAATAAATAAATTAGACTATGCCTAGCAAATTACTTAGTCTTAGATCTACTGAAGATGTCTACTTCAATGAAGAGTTAAGCTACAATAGCCTAGATCTGCATCTCTATGCAAAAATAAGGTTTAAAACTTATTATAGATAAGTTTATATCAATTATTATTAGTAAACGAAAATTTTGCCAGAGGCAGAGCTGTTAGGCCTAATTAAGTTGATAGAATGATGTGTCTGACACGCTTTACCGATAACAATTTGTAGATGAAGCTAATCTAAATATTGCTGTGAATGTTTTCTTTTTCTCATGGACAAGTGTCTAAATACAGCTACTTTTTTCCCCATTAAGGTCAACCTCATCTGCAGGCGCCGTCCAAACCAGCACAAGGACCCCCCCGACCATCACCTGGCTTAAGGAGCTGCGAGAGGAGTACGCCCCCCAGACCGCCATGGTCCGCACCGCCCGGTCACGGGTGGAGGGCCGACCCCCCGGCACTCTGACGGAGGAGGCAGCCATCCTGGAGGGGGGGTGCTTTGACTGGGGTCACCCGGACACGCTGGCCCGGAGAGAAGCCGTCCAGAGGTTGGTTTGTGACCTGATTGAGGCGGTGGGTAGGAGGGACCCCCTGTTTACCAGACCCCGGGACACGCTGGTCGGCAGTCATGGCGACGGGACAGATGTCAGACCGACGGCGAACGAGTTTGACATTTTAGTTAGTGTGGCGAGGGAGGGGGTGAGGGTGGTGAGGGAGGAGGGGAGGAGAGTGAAGTATAGTGTGTGGGTAAGAGGTGAGGCCCTGGCCGCCTGCCGGGAGAAGGGGAGGAGGGATGTCCTGGAAGGTAAGCCCCGTGTGGTGGAGGGGGTAGAGGAGTGTAAGGTGGACCCTGCGGCCTTCTTCTGGCGCTGGGCGGACGGGCTGGATGCCGAGCTGCCCACCGTCAGGCTCCCCGATGGTCTGACCCACGGGGGCCTCCTCTCCCCCAGGTACAGCGGGGTGAAGGCCGGCGGGACCACTGTCACCCCGTCTCTGGTGTGGCGGGGGGAGACCCGGCTGACCTGTGACCTCACCGCCGCCTTCCCTGTCCCCCGGGACACCCTAGGGGGTGACACCCAGGAGGCGATACGCCGCCTGGAGGGGGTGGCGGGGCTGGAGCCGTCCCCACACCCCGTCCACCTGGTGCCGGGGTATGTGTGGTTACCGACGACGTGTGTCGTAGAGAAAGACGCGCTGGTCGCCCTCGGCCGCCGCTCACCCCACGTCGTCACCCTCATCCGGGGCCTCAAGCTCTTGGGGCGGCGCTACCTCAAGTGGTGCCTCCTGGATGAGATGGAGGGAGAGGTGAGGGAGGCCAGGGACACCCTGGCGGACCTGGCGGGTGGGGGTGGGGGGTCCCGGGGGTGTATCGGGGGGTTGGTGGACGTGGAGGGTCTGTCTGGGTGTGTTAGTAAGTCGCTGGAGACCGGGAGGGTGAGGCTGCCCGAGGGGAGGGAAGGGGAGGGGAGGGGGACTGGGAGGGGGGTTCACAGGAGCAGGGTGGCGCTGGTGGTGTCCGCCACCCACACAGCGCACCGGGCGGGGCGGGGGGCTGGGGGGTGTCAGGGTGAGTGTGCCCTGTGTGAGGACCTGACCAGTAAGGCCCGGGGGCTGATGGACCCCTTCACAGCCCGCGACCTCCACAACGCCGACCGCCTCCACCCCGCGGTGCTGGAGGCTGTGGGGATGCCACCCGGACCCCAACTTGAGGTCCCCTCCATCGTCCTCAAGTACCTCGTCCTGAGGGACTTGGTGCGGGGACGGGGTGGGAGGGCGAGGCTGGGGGGGCTGGGGGGGTACCTGGGGGAGCTGGCGACTTGCTTGGAGGAGTGGAGGGGTGTCCCCCACCCCCTGCTGAGTGGTGAGGGGGTGGAGGGCATCGATCCGCGGTCAGTGCGGGGAGAGTGGCTGGTCACAAGTGACCCAGAGCTCAGTGCCATGACGCGGTCAGGGCATCCTGTCTGGGACTTGCTTCCCTTCCCCTCCCTCCGTGACTGTTACGAGGAGGTCTGCCGCCAGCTCTGTGACGTCACACAGGTCACGTGATCACTGACACACCGACTACGTCACGGGGGGTCGTATCACGTGACCCCAACAGGTGACGTCACAAGATGGCGGCGGTTTGTTTACATCCGGTGACTGGTGGGGGGGGGGTAGTTAGACGAGGGGAAAAGATGTAGGGGGGTAAACGGTAGGCTAGAGGGGGGTAGTTGGAAGGCGGGGGGGGGGGGTGAAGGGTAGATGGAGGGCTAGGGAGAAGTTATTGGTATGCGACCTAAACAAAATGGCGCCCGTTTGTTTACCTTTTTCAAATATTCACTTATTTCCTTTCATGGCTCCAGGTCCGATTTTTTTTTTTTTACTTTTTTTACTTTTTTTTTATCAGTCGCCACTTAGCTTTACTTTCATGTATGAGAAATGGTCGCTTTGATTTGGGGGGGGGGGGCGGGGTTGAACTCGCTAGCCTTCGACTGACTCTGACCGCTTTGACTGTCGACTGCCTGGTCCGGTTACTTCCAAAGTAATTTAAAATTTAACTTTTGGTTTATTTTATTTTGAGATTATTATTTTATAAGCTTAATTGGTCCGCAATAAGAGCCATAAGCTCTGATATTTTTAAACCTCCTAGCCAGGTCACAACCCTCTGAGGCGTTTGTTTTACATGTAGCAAATTACAACATCAGGATAACTCATTTATAGGATAAGTGTATTTGATGGTGTATGCTTTCTATTGAATGTTGTTGTATATAGTTGTTTATGGCACCCTCACGGGTCCTTGCCACGTCGGCGGCGAGCTTAAGTTTGTAAATTTAGCCGGCTGGAAGGTTTTTAGCGGGTACCACAATCTATGTTGGTTGATGTTCATATAATTATTATATTGTGTGATTGTATGTGTATTGTATTATTGGTTCATTAGACTATTGTTCAATTGCATTATGAGTGAGATATTGTTCTATTCTCAATATGCTTAGCCATTCTCGTAAACATTAATTTTATGACCAGTTAAAAAAGATTTACTTCTGCGTAAGTTACTGTTTTAACGTAAAATTTACTCTTTTGTCACAAACAGCGATAGTTTTATAATTATGTGTACTTGAGACGTGTCTGGTTGTGTGTAGAAGTGGAAGTAATGCTGTTCCACTTGCACTTATTTATTACTTGTGGTTAGTAACGCTCTTCAATTTAATCCTGTTCTGTAATTTATATTGTACTATATATCTTGCGAGGAGCTCTTTTGCTTAAGGCATCCTATTGTGCAATGTATACATGATAACATTATGACGGTGTTGACCACCTGCTCCCCGTGTTAATGTTAAGGTCATATATGGGGACGTTATGACCAGTGAGATTGTAAATGGTTGTTGCCGTTGTCATAGTGTGTCAGGCGTCCACATGGCATTATAACCTCCTGTATTTGGCATAAAGCGGAAGTAGTTTATATATTTTCATATATTTGTGTATTGTTACAGTGATTCGATATGATATTTGTCGATTTATAATATATTAAGAATAAAGTCATCGCTTACCAGCACAACACACAAATTAGTGTTCCTTGCATTTTTATCTTTGTTGCACCTTAGTGCGTATAATGAATGAAAGTAATCAATGGGACAAATCGAAAACATGCTTGGATGTATCTGCAGCTGACGAGCTTCATATAAAAACACTAAATGTACGCAACGGCATTAAGTCATTAGAATTCGTGCATAACTGCCTTTTTCTTTCTTTGAAAACATGATAACATATCAGTTGCGTATAGTTAACTTTCACACGATTAAACAATGTACTTTTCTAAAATATGTTTAATAACGAAATCTTCATACAAAGTACAGTATACATTAATTCGCCAAAATTATTTCAATCAGTTTTAAAAAGATGTATTCGATTTACATGAAACCAATACCATTTTGACAAATTGACTTCGAAATGAGAAGAACCGAAACTGGTTTGCTCCATACCGTGCAATAAGCCAAGAAAGCGTTTATTGACACATCTGGTCGCCAATGCCACCCCACACTATGACCATTTCGCAAATGAACTTTGGGCACATTTAGCTATAACCTGATAATTTACCAGCCACAAGGTTGTGGCTTTGTTGCAGAGGATAAATTGTCATAGAGGACGGGAGGCACAACTAGATGCCTGTTGAAACTGGCACGTAACATGACTAATTATGTGAAACTTACTTAACAAAGACCTGATTAAATTACACGCAAGAAGGTGTAACTATGCAGCCTTCGTCTCGTCATTTTAACAGAACAATGGAAAACAAATCCCTATCCATATTTATTCCACTAAATATCGGATAACAATTGTTCAAGCTATTCTAATGTGGTTGGCAAAACGGCTACGAAGCTGATAGGGAGATGTTTTGAAACCAGCAATCAAGTCTAAATTTTCAAATATATTGGGTTGGGAACACCTTGTATGGATTCGTTATGATGATATGCGGCCCAAACAATAAATTAATAATGACTTTAGGGGGATCGACATGCTTTAACAGCAAATTGTCATGCCTAAGGCTTTTACACATTATTTCCTTCACTGGGCATTAGGACAGTCGTACAGCCATTTTTGTCTCCTGTGAACGCGATGCGCGGTTTCACATATAATTTTATGGAGGAAAACATAAATATTTACAGACCTACATCCAGCTACATAACCGGGCGAAGCGGCTCGTCGCTGACATCAATCGAAAATGTTTTATACACACATTTGTATCAAAATACTTCAACTTCAACTTCAACACGTGGTTACACCACTGCGGCCCATGACGGACGCTGCGCCGACCGATGGGAGCACAACACTGACCCTCATCGGACACACTACTAATCCATGGCGGAAACCACATCGCCCCGCGGCGGACACTGCCCCAACCCGTGGCGGACGCTACACCGAACCGTGGCGGACGCTACACCGACCCGGTGAGGAAACCACACAGACCCCATTTCTTCGAACGAACGCTGCAAAACAAACCACAACATCTAACTGACCAAATTTATTTTGAAAACGAAAAACAAACGGCGTCATTGTTTCTGTCACACACTAACGCTTGATTCGCAGCATCAACTTAAAATTCGCCACTTGATTTGGTGTTAAGCAACTTGTATTGGGACGTTATGATGCAGTGGCTGGAATAACACGGACCATCCGTTAAGAGCCTGTTATGCTTTGACAACATTGAAAAATAGCGAATACCGAAAGTGTTTATTATAATCACGGGACAGTACGACGCAGTTGTGCAACCATAAAGAAGGCGCGGTTTTACACTAACTTTTATGTCGTCGAAGGGCCCCATGAGAGCGTTGATACTACTTGACAGATCTGGAAAGATTTACTTTCAATCATATTATCGCCTGATAATTTTTTCTTTGAGGCCCTTGGCCCCAGGTATGACGTTTGGTACTGGATGGAATTTGTGACATAGGTCTAATAGAATTGCTCCGATACGTGGGAACAGTGCCACAACCAGTTGGAACAATTCTCCGTTAAATGGGGACTGCTGCGATCACCGGGGACACTGCAGCAACCAGTGGAGACACGGCAGCGCTCAGTGGCGACACTGTTCCGATCCATGGGGACACTGCAGCAACCAGTGGGGACACAGCAGCGAGCAATGGAGAAACTGCAGCGGACACCACACCGACCCGTGGTGGACACCACACTGATCCGTGGCCGACACCACACTGATCCGTGGCGGACACCACACTGATCCGTGCCGGGCACCACACTGACCCGTGGCCGACACCACACTGATCCGTGGCGGACACCACACTGATCCGTGGCGGACACCAAGCTGATCCGTGGCGGACACCACACTGATCCGTGGCGGACACCAAGCTGATCCGTGGCGGACACCACACTGACCCGTGGTGGACACCACACGGGTTCGTGGCGGACACAACACTGACCCGTGGAGGACACCACACTGACCCGTGGCGGACACCACACCGACCCCCGGCGGACACCGAACTGACCTGTGGTGCATACCACACTGACCCGTAAGAAACAACACTCTGACCCGTGACCGACTTCAAACTGACCCGTGACCGACTTCAGATTGACCCGTGACCGACTTCAGATTGACCCGTGACCGATTTCAGACTGACCCGTGACCGACTTCAGACTGACCCGTGGCAGAAACGACACCAAGCCGTGGTGGACACCACACTGAAGAGTGGCGGACACCACACTGAAGAGTGGCGGACACCACACAGACCCGTGGCGGACACCACATGGACCCATGGCGGACACCACACGGACCCGTGGCAGACACCACACTGACCCGTGGCAGACACCACATCGAAGCGCGGCGGGCTCCACACAGATCCGTGACGGACACCACACTGAACTGTGGCCGATAACACACCGATCCGTGGCGGACACAACACCGACCCGCGGCGGACACCACATGGACCCATGGCGGACACCACACGGACCCGTGGCAGACACCACACTGACCCGTGGCAGACACCACATCGAAGCGCGGCGGGCTCCACCCGGCCAGACAATCGAGGACTGCTCGACCCTGGAAACCCCCGGCGCCCTTCCCCACCAGACAGGCCTAACTATCCAAAATACCCATACCGGCACAGGAGTATGAATTATTTAGATATATTTGATATTAACTCGCACGTCGGCTTTGAATGGTCACAACTGTTTCGGTATCGATACTCGAAAACTCTGGGAGCCTGAAAAAACCCTGACAAACTTAATTTCGCCCGCGAATCTGTCCTATACGAGGGTTTGTGTGACCGCGATAACATAGGCGTACACCCCCCGCCCCAGCCCTTCATAGCCGCAGGGTCTCTCTAATACGTCTGCGCCATTGATGTAGTTCCAAATTCTAATGTTACAGAAGGCCCAGGGCTTATTGTGGACTTGCTGAGAGAGAACTTCGCAGTGTACATGGATATATAATATGAAACCTGCACATCCACAATGCAACCTAACGGGTGTTACAGAACAGACAGCGCCAAGCTCGTTCACACGCACGACATACAGTGTTTGTGGTCCTAAGTTGGGGTTTGACCGGTGGGGATTGGCGGGAGGAGGGGGGGGGCGTCTCCGTTTGGGATGATGTGGGTGACACTGTCCGAGATATTGTCTCGGGGGGGGGAGGGGAATTGTCCTTGGGGGGAATTGTCCGGGGGGGACTTGTCCTAGGGGGAATTGTCTGGGGGGAGTTTTCCGGAGGGGAATTATCTGGGGGGGGGGGGATAACTGACCGGGGGGGAATTTCCGGGGGGGAATTTTCCGGGGGGGAATTGTCCGGTGGGGGGAGTTTTCCGGGGGGGAATTGTCCGGGGGGAGTTGTCCGGGGGGAATTGTCCTAGGGGGAAATTGTCCGGGGGGTGAGTTGTCCGGGGGTGAGTTGTCCGGGGGGGGATTGTCCTAGGGGGCAATTGTCCGAGGGGAATTGTCGCGGGGAGGGGGGGGGGTGGCCGGGGGGGAATTATCTGGGGGGGAACTGACCGGGAGGGAATTTTCGGGGGGGGAGTTGTCCTGCTCCCGACGGACACCACACCAACAAGTGGCGGACACCACACCGACCCGTGACGGACAGCACGCCGACGGACAGCACGGCGGACGCCACAGTGACCCTTGGCCGAAACCACACAGATCCGTGGCGGACAACACACGGAAGCGTGGCGGACACCACACAGATCCGTGGCGGACAGCACACCGGCCGGTGGCGGACACCACACTGAACCGTGGCGGACACCACACTGACCCGTGGTGAACACCGCACTAACCCGTGGCGGACACCACACGGGTCCGTGGCGGACACGACACCGATCCGTGGCGGACACCACACCGACCCGTGGTGGACACGACACCGACCCGTGGTGGACACGACACCGACCCGTGGCGGACACCACACCGAAGCGTGACGGACACCACACAGATCCGTGGCGGACACCACACAGATCCGTGACGGACAGCACACTGAACTGTGGCCGTCAACACACCGATTCGTGGCGGACACAACACCGACCCGCGGCAGACACCACACCAACCCGTGGCGGACACCAAACTTATCCGTGGCGGACACCACACCGACCCGTGGCGGACACCACACCGACCCGTGGCGGACACCACACTGACCCCCGGCGGACACCGCACTGACCTGTGGTCCATACCATACTGACCCGCGACAAACAACACTCTGACCCGTGACCGACTTCAGACTGACCCGTGGCAGTAACGACACCGACCCGTGGCGTACACCACATGGACCCATGGGGTACACCACACCGCTCCGTGGCGGAAACCGCACTAAAGCGTGACGGACACTACACATATCCGTTGCGGACACCACACTGACACGTGGCGGACACGACACCGAAGCGTGGCGGACACCACACATATCCGTGGCGGACACCACACCGAAGCGTGGCGGACACCACACCGAAGCGCGGCGGACACCACGCAGATCCGTGACGGACACCACACCGAACTGTGGCCGATAACGCACCGATCCGTGGCGGACACAACACCGACCCGCGGCGGACACCACACCGACCCGTGACGGACACGGTTCTAGGACAACTGCCCCCCGAAAAATTCCCCCCCGGAAAATTCCCCCCCGGACAACTCCCCCCGACAATTCCCCCCCGGACAATTCCCCCCTAGGACAAGTCCCCGCCGGACAACTCCCCCCCGGACAATACCCCCCGGACAATTCCCCCCTAGGACAAGTCCCTCCCGGACAACTCCCCCCCGACAAGTGCCCCCCCGGACAAGTCCCCTCCCGGACAACTTCCCCCCGGACAATTCCCCCCCGGACAACGCCCCCCCCCCCACTACAATCCCCCACCTGGAAAATGTTCCCCTTGGGCCAGTCCCCCCCGGCAAGTTGCCCACGGACAATACCCCCCTGGACGATAACCACTTCCTGGTGGAAACACACACCCACAAACTGACAAGCCCCCCTCCTCCCCCCCCCCCTTCTCCTTCCGACACGTGGGAATACTTCGGGAGGACATCCGGGAGGGATAGACACTGGCAGTCATGACAAAGTTTATGGTGGTTAATTATTTGAACACTTTCGACACGAACTGGAATATATAGTCAATAGCTGCAATTTAAAAAAATACTTCAATCTCAGAAAGGCACATCGAGAGAAATTCCAGATTTCTGCTCCGGGGATTGAGAGAAAAATGGCGAAAAAAGGGGTCATTTGGGCGACACATATGTATATACCTAAATACATCTAGTGCCCTCCCCCCCCCCTTCCCCGCCAATGGGTTGCGAGTGGTGCGTGAGAAAATATCTATTTCCTTCCACCTTGGCACGCCATGTGCGCAGCCATGGGACGACAAGAGTTAACTCACTCATGAGTGAGGTAACACCCATATAAAAAATTATAGGATTCTGCCCACGTTGTGACAAAAGTCATATGGTGAACCAAATTTACTTCCGTCCAAACCAAACTGTATTCTATGTAACCCGTTTACTTACTACAGTACCTAAAGTGCATTTGGTCAACGAAAGTTACTTCCGTCTTGACGACTAAGCGACTGCCGAGTGTGTATAGCTAGACTATGTATAGCTAGGTAAACAAATACGTATCACACAAATAACACCTTTTTTCACCTTTTCTACTTTCCCCTGAGCAGAAACCTGCATTTTCCCTCGATGTCGGATGTACCCATTATCTCTATCGTCAAAAAAAGAAAAGAATGCCGGTGTCTAGTTGGATGCCTTCTCAACCAAACAGTTCTCTCGCGATGACAACACAATGGCGTATTTTATATTCTCTGGCTTTCATATGACCACTACCGTATGGGCGGCATACCCGCACCATCATAAAGGTAGTGCCCCCCAAGGCCTCTAGCATAAAGGAGCACGCGCCTGCTGTGACACCACACCGACCCGCGGCGGACACCGCACTGACCTGTGGTGCATACCACACTGACCCGTGACAAACAACACTCTGACCCGTGACCGTCTTCAGACTGATCCGTGGCGGAAACCTCACCGACCGGTGGCGGACACCACACTGACCCGTGGTTGACACCAAACTAACCCGTGGCGGACACCACACGAGTCCGTGGCGGACACCACACCGATCCGTGGCGGACACAACACCGACCCGCGGCGGACACCACACCGACCCGTGACGGACACCTCACCAACAAGTGGCGGACACCACACTAACCCGTGGGGGACACCACACCGACCCGTGGCGGACACCCCACCGACCCGTGGCTGAAACCACACCGACTCGTGGCGGCCTCCACACCGACCCGTGGCGGACACCACACCGACCCGTGGCAGACACCACACCGACCCGTGGCGGACACCACACCGACCCGCGGCGGACACCACACCGACCCGTGACGGACACCACACCAACAGGTGGCGGTGTCACAATATTAATATTCGTAGTGTGAGGACGGCTTTCCATACTTGTGAGCTAATGCCAGATCACGTGAGCGTGCGTACACTCAGAGAGATGTTTATGTTAGGTGTGAAAGCCGGTAGAGAGAGACCGAGGGACAGAGAGACGGAGAGAGAGATGAATTAATGTTTGTACGGGAGAAGAAGTTATAGAAGAGGTTTAAAGAGTTATACAGAAGTTGGAAGACACAGTGGAGAAGAATTGCTGAAGTTTTATTTATTTGAAAAACCCAAGTCAGGAAATGTGAGTCCCCGGCCTAATACAATCACTCAGGTGTACACTTATGTCGTTGAAGATATCTGTTTTGTTTATTATGTGATAGACTGTTTGTTTAACGACAGGAGATTTATGAAATGTATTTTTTAAGGTTCGTTTATTGTAACCCGTGAAATAGATAGGAAAATCTTTTTTTAAATAGATACTTTAATTAGTTCGAGCATTTGGTATCTAAGGTATGGAAAGCCAATGGCATCATATTTTTTCTTGTAGCCCCGACAGTCTGGAGGCGAACTACTATGCCTGAAACGAAGAAAAGCCAAGCGTTATTTTTTTTAACTTGATGATATACCACCATTGTATTATAATTTTCATACCTGTGTCATTCGCATATAGTTTATATATTTTTGTATAAAAGTTTAATAGTTTATCTGTGATTTTGATTGTTATTTTGATCGACTGACCCAACCGTCGGCAATCCTGTGACAATTGGTGTCAGAAGTGGGATCAGTCAATTTTTTTTTGGTTTAATGAATTTTATAATTATCAAAATTTGTATTGAGATGTACCAGTTTGGACATTTGTGATCCATTGTGTTATATGAATGGAAGTACATCGGGGAGAGTACTGACTGAACTGATGGGTGTCGTGTGACAAAAGAGGGCTGGTAGTCTAGCGAAGTCTTTAAAGCAAATTAAGTTAAAATAATTGAGTGGTTGATTGAAGGCCATTATTGCTCTGAGGTGGTTAACTTGTGTATATTGTAACTATAAATACTACCTAATATTCACCTCGCGCATGTATTATGGCGGATCTCGAAAGGTTGTTAGAGATCGGAGAGAAATTAGGTTACAAAGTCCGACAACAACAAGAACATGAGCGTGCTATGCAGCAAATGAAATTGGAGGCCGACGAGAGAAAAATAAGGTTAGAGCTCGAAGCTGAAGCTCGACCAGGGAACAGTGATGGAACAGGAAGTCGGAACTGGATTAAGTCACCCAAGTTACCCGCATTCCAAGAAGACAAGGATGATTTAGATGCATACCTCGGACGTTTCGAACGGTATGCGGACGCACAACAATGGCCTAATGCTGTGTGGGCAACTAATCTGAGTGCACTGTTAACCGGAAAAGCGCTTGAAACTTGCTTTCGTCTATCTCCAGATGATGTGAAAGATGATGACACTCTGAAAAGGGCGTTACTCAAACGTTTTCAGTTGACAGCCCAAAGTTTCAGGCAAAAGTTTTGTGAGTCTAAAGCCGAGATTGGTGAATCAGCTGCTCAGTACATGACGCGCCTTGAAGGTTATCTGCTTCGCTGGATTTAACTGTCTGACACAGATAAGAGCTATAAAGGACTTCGTGATTTGTTTGTGCGTCAGCAGTTCATTGATTCATGTCATGGCGACCTTTCAATGTTTCTGATGGAAAGGAGATTAGGAGGCTCCACTGAGGTTGTCGAAGCTGCAGACAAGTATCAACAGGCACACGGCGGAAGTCTGAGTCACAGGTTGCAAAGAGTCTGTCCTCCACGTGAAAGTAGGTCTGAATCACGACAACCACAGGATAATCGAACGTGCTACAACTGTGGACGAACTGGTCACATTGCCAGTAGATGTAGAATGAACAAAGACCGTCCAACTATCACATCAAACCGGACATCTGTGAATAAGCCTTGGACATCCACTGATACAAGACGATGTTATTTGTGCGATCGCATAGGACATTTTGTACGAGACTGCCGTGCATTTGACAAACCACCGAGAAATATAGCAGCAGCTGTCGAAGCTGCCGGAGAGATACATCAAGCTCCAACATACGGGAATTCCGCTGCTATGCCGGTAAATTCAGCAAATGGTAGTCAGGAAACACAAAGCTGTCGTTGTGTAAAGGCGCACCCACTTTGCTTCATCGCCGAACTGAAGGATGTTCCAGCCAATTTCAGCGATTACACTGTCAAAACAGATGATGGCAATACATATCCAGTATGTCATTTGCGATGTGAGAAACCCATTCCAGTGTGTTCATGCCGAACGCTGCCAACTTCTCCAGGTTTTGTCAACAAACATTCCGTAACTGTCATGCGAGATTCTGGATGCACAGGTGTGGTCATTCTCGCTGGTTTCGTGAATCCGAACCAGTATACAGGTTACAACAGACTGTGTCTCATGGCCGATGGCACAGCGAGGATAGTAGCTTTGGCAACGATAGACATAGACAGTCAATACTTCTGTGGTACCGTTGAAGCGATGGTTATGCCAACGCCCATATACGATCTCATATTAGGAAACATACCTGGCGCGAGGGGTGTCGACAATCCAAATCCGAATTGGACTCCTTTCACTAGCCAACGCGAAGAAACTATGTCAACTGAAGACCCAGTAGATGAAAGTTCAGCCGTTATCACCAGGGCTCAGCAGAGAACGAAATCACAGAAAACAAAACCCCTTACAGTATCAAAAGTGCCCGTGCTTCATACGGCGGAACAAAAAGAGTTTGTGGAAGAACAAAAGGCTGATAAAACGTTGAAAATGTTGTGGAAACTTTTGGAATCCAACGAAGCCAATCCGAGAAAAACCAGGACGTCAGAATCATCGTTTGAAGCCAAAAATGGTATCTTGTACAGAGTTCATAGGAAGAAAAGTGTTGATGGTGCATGGCGTACCACCAGACAGGTCGTTTTACCACTTGGTCGAAGGACACAATGCTTGCATTTGGCACATGAAGCATTGTTTGGGGGTCACATGGGAGTACAAAAGACTATGGACCGCATTCTTGCGAAGTTCTATTGGCCAGGCATGCACAATGACGTTTCTCGCTTTTGCAAATCTTGCGATATCTGTCAAAGGACGCTGCCGAAAGGTAAAACTATGAGAGTGCCGCTGGACAGCATGCCAACCGTTGATGTACCTTTCAAGCGTATTGCAGTGGACATAGTTGGGCCAATCCATCCTGCATCCGAGAGAGGAAATAGATATATCCTCAGTGTAGTGGACTACGCAACGCGCTATCCTGAAGCAATACCATTGCCATCAATTGACACTGAACGAGTCGCAGAAGCTCTTCTAGAGATATACAGCCGAGTTGGTTTTCCACAGGAGGTGCTTAGTGACCTTGGGAGTCAGTTCACTTCTACGTTAATGCAAGAAATTTGCCGTTTGATTTCAGTAAAACAACTGACAACAACTCCATATCATCCCATCTGCAACGGACTCGTTGAGAAATTTAATGGAACACTAACATTGGTGCTTAAAAGATTATGTCATGAAAGACCGCGTGATTGGGACCGCTATATCCCAGCAGTGCTGTTCTCATACAGAGAAGTTCCACAAGAGAGCACGGGATTTTCACCTTTTGAACTTCTTTTTGGAAGAGATGTGCGTGGACCGATGGATATTTTAAAGGAAATGTGGATTAAGGAAAGAAAGGGAGATGAAAATGACAGAAACAACAGCTACCAGTACGTTTTGGACCTCAGGGAGAAAATTGAAAAAACGTGTGAGCTGGCAAGAGAGGAACTAACAAAAGCCAGTCGGCGATATAAGAAATATTATGATCGTCGCTCGAAACAACGCTCTTTGGAAGTCGGTGATCTTGCATTGATTCTTCTACCTACTGATAACAACAAACTCCTATTGCAGTGGAAAGGTCCGTTTAAGGTGATACACCGAATTGGACGATATGACTACAGCATTGAAATCAAAGACAAGGTCAGGACGTTTCACATCAACATGTTGAAGAAATATGTTAGTCGTCAAAGCCCAGAGGATACCACATCTGACATCTGCTCTTCAATGTTTGATATTATCGCTAGCGCTGTGATAGATGATGAATGTGATGAAATGCAACTCCCTGCTTTCTATGTTGATGATGGTTCTGAGACATACAGAGATGTACAATACTCCCCGGACTTGTCTGTACAACAGCGAAGAGAAGCGGAAGATCTTGTTGCCGAGTTTAAAGACATCTTTACCGACCGGCCAGGAACCACAATGATGGAAGAACATAAGATTGAACTTACCAGCACAGAACCAATGAGACAAAAAGCTTATCCATTACCTTATGCCATGAGAGATACGGTTAAACAGGAAATAAACAAGATGTTGGAGATGGATATCATAGAAAGAACAAATTCTCCATACGCATCACCGATCGTTTTGGTCAAGAAAAAAGACGGAAGCAATCGTTTCTGCATCGACTTTCGGAGATTAAACAGGATCACCGTGTTTGACGTCGAACCAATGCCGAACCCTGATGATATCTTTGTCAAACTCAACGCAGACGTTTTTTTTTCAAAACTTGATCTCAGCAAAGGGTATTGGCAAATTCCAGTCAGAGAAAAGGATAGAGAAAAACTGCTTTCGTGACACCCGATGGATCCTATCAGTTCCGTTCGGAATTGTAAATTCAACTGCATCGTTCAACCGTATGATGCGCAAAACCTTTGGTCATATTCCTAATGCAGACAACTTCGTGGACGATTTACTAACACATACCACAGATTGGATCAGTCAGATCAATACTTTGCGACAAACGTTCATAAGCTTGCGTGATGCGCAACTCACAGTGCGACCTTCCAAATGCTTTATCGGTTACCGAAATCTCGACTTCGTGGGACGTCATATCGGCGAGGGTGTCGTCAGACCACAGGAAGACAAAGTGAAGAAAATACAAGACGCAGTTAGACCCTTCACGAAACGAAATGTTCGATTATTTCTCGGATTAGTGTTATTATCAAAATTTTGTGCCAAATTTCTCCACGATTGCTGCGCCTTTAACGGATTTAACGAAAAAAGGGAAACCCAATAATGTTGAGTGGGGACAAGCACAGCAGGTGGCTTTTGAAACCCTCAAGGAAAAAGTGAGCCAAGAACCAATACTGAAGATGCCTAATTTCTCAAAGACATTCTATCTTCAAACAGATGCATCCGATATTGGAGTTGGTGGTGCATTGTTGCAAGAGTACGATGGAATAAAACATCCTATCGCGTACTTCAGCAAGAAGTTATCGTTACGTGAACGTGGCTACTCAGTAGTTGAGAAAGAATGTTTGGCATTGTTGTATGCAATTAGAAAGTTCGAATTGTATTTGTATGGCAAAGAATTCATACTAGAGACGGATCATGAGCTTTTGACGTTCATTGATCGAACCAAGTTGATGAACAGCAGAATAATGAGATGGTCGTTATTCCTCCAGAATTATCGTTTCCGACTATGTGTCATAAAGGGAAGCGATAATGTCGTTGCCGATTACCTGAGTCGATCCGTTGATATAGATTGAATGATTGGAACGTTAATTTGCCTTAGTTTGTGTATTTAATTGTATATAATATTGTGTTGGAGTACTGTTTGGAAAATAATGTAGTATTTTCTGAAAAAGAGGGGGTTGTGTCACAATATTAATATTCGTAGTGTGAGGACGGCTTTCCATACTTGTGAGTTAATGCCAGATCACGTGAGCGTGCGTACACTCAGAGAGATGTTTATGTTAGGTGTGAAAGCCGGTAGAGAGAGACCGAGGGACAGAGAGACGGAGAGAGAGATGAATTAATGTTTGTACGGGAGAAGAAGTTATAGAAGAGGTTTAAAGAGTTATACAGAAGTTGGAAGACACAGTGGAGAAGAATTGCTGAAGTTTTATTTATTTGAAAAACCCAAGTCAGGAAATGTGAGTCCCCGGCCTAATACAATCACTCAGGTGTACACTTATGTCGTTGAAGATATCTGTTTTGTTTATTATGTGATAGACTGTTTGTTTAACGACAGGAGATTTATGAAATGTAATTTTTAAGGTTCGTTTATTGTAACCCGTGAAATAGATAGGGAAATCTTTTTTTAAATAGATACTTTAATTAGTTCGAGCATTTGGTATCTAAGGTATGGAAAGCCAATGGCATCATATTTTTTCTTGTAGCCCCGACAGTCTGGAGGCGAACTACTGTGCCTGAAACGAAGAAAAGCCAAGCGTTATTTTTTTTTACTTGATGATATACCACCATTGTATTATAATTTTCATACCTGTGTCATTCGCATATAGTTTATATACTTTTGTATCAAAGTTTAATAGTTTATCTGTGATTTTGATTGTTATTTTGATCGACTGACCCAACCGTCGGCAATCCTGTGACAGGCGGACACCACACTAACCCGTGGGGGACACCACACCGACCCGTGGCGGACACCCCACCGACCCGTGGCTGAAACCACACCGACTCGCGGCTGCCTCCACACCGACCCGTGGCGGACACCACACCGACCCGTGGCAGACACCACACCGACCCGTGGCGGACACCACACCGACCCGTGGCGGACACCACACCGACCCGTGGCAGACACCGCACTGACCTGTGGTCCATACCACACTGACCCGTAACAAACAACACTCTGACCTGTGGCCGACTTCAGACTGACGCGTGGCAGAAACGACAGCGAGCCGTAACGAACACCACACTGACCCGTGGCGTACACCACACCGATCCGTGGCGGAAACCACACCGACCGGTGGCGGACACCACACTAACCCGTGGTTGACACCACACTAACCCGTGGCGGACACCACACGGGGCCGTGGCGGACACCACACAGATCCGTGGCGGACACCACACTGAACTGTGGCCGACAACACACCGATCCGTGGCGGACACAACACCGACCCGCGGCGGACACCACACCGACCCGCGGCGCACACCACACCGACCCGTGGCGGGCACCGCACCGACCCGCGGCGGACACCACACCGACCCGTGGCGGACACCACACTGACCCGCGGAGGACACCACACCGACCCGTGGCGGACACCACACTGATCCGTGGCGGACACCACACTGATCCGTGGCGGACACCACACTGACCCTTGGCCGACACCACACTGATCCGTGGCGGAAACCACACCGACCGGTGGCGGACACCACACTAACCCGTGGTTGACACCACACTAACCCGTGGCGGACACCACACGGGTCCGTGGCGGACACCACACAGATCCGTGGCGGACACCACACTGAACTGTGGCCGACAACACACCGATCCGTGGCAGACACAACACCGACCCGCGGCGGACACCACACCGAACCGTGACGGACACCACACCAACAAGTGGCGGACACCACACTAACCCGTGGGGGACACCACACCGACCCGTGGCGGACACCCCACCGACCCGTGGCTGAAACCACACCGACTCGCGGCGGACTCCACATCAATCCTTGCCGGACACCACACCGACCCGTGGCAGACACCACACCGACCCGTGCCGGACACCACACCAAACCGTGGCGGACACCACACCGACCCGCGGCGGACACCGCACTGACCTGTGGTGCATACCACACTGACCCGTGACAAACAACACTCTGACCCGTGACCGTCTTCAGACTGACCCGTGGCGGAAACGACACCGAGCCGTGACGAACATCACACTGACCCGTGGCGTACACCACACCGATCCGTGGCCGACACCACACCGACCCGCGGCGGACACCACACCGACCCGTGGCGGAAACCGCACTGGAGCGTGACGGACACCACACTGACACGTGGCGGACACCACACCGAAGCGTAGCGGACACCACACAGATTCGTGACGGACACCACACTGACACGTGGCGGACACCAATCCGACCCTTGACGGACACCCCACTGCCCCCGTGGCGAACACCCCACCGACCCGTGGCGAACGCCACACTGACCTGTGGCGGACACCACACGGGTCCGTGGCGGACACCACACTGACCCGTGAAGGACACCACACCGACCCGCGGCGGACACCGCACTGACCTGTGGTGCATACCACACTGACCCGTGACAAACAACACTCTGACCCGTGACCGTCTTCAGACTGACCCGTGGCGGAAACAACACTCTGACCCGTGACCGTCTTCAGACTGACCCGTGGCGTACACCACACCGATCCGTGGCGGAAACCGCACTGACCCGTGGCGTACACCACACCGATCCGTGGCGGAAACCGCACTGACCCGTGGCGGACATCACACCGACCCGCGGAGGACACCACACCGACCCGTGGCGGACATCACACCGACCCGTGGCGGACACCACACTTATTCGTGGCGGACACCTCACTGACCCTTGGCCGACACCACACTGACCTGTGGTCCATACCACACTGACCCGTAACAAACAACACTCTGATCCGTGACCGACTTCAGACTGACCTGTGCAGAAACGACAGCGAGCCGTGACGAACACCACACTGACCCGTGGCGTACACCACACCGATCCGTGGCGGAAACCGCACTGAAGCGTGACGGACACTACACTGACCCGTGGCGGACACCACACAGATCCGTGGCGGACACCACACTGACACGTGGCGGACACCACACCGAAGCGTGGCGGACACCACACAGATCCGTGGCGGACACCACACTGACCCTTGGCCGACACCACACGGGTCCGTGGCGGACACCACACCGATCCGTGGCGGACACCACACTGACCTGTGGCGGACACCACACGGGTCCGTGGCGGACACCACACTGACCCGTGGAGGACACCACACCGACCCGCGGCGGACACCGCACTGACCTGTGGTGCATACCACACTGACCCGTGACAAACAACACTCTGACCCGTGACCGTCTTCAGACTGACCCGTGGCGGAAACGACACCGAGCCGTGACGAACATCACACTGACCCGTGGCGTACACCACACCGATCCGTGGCCGAAACCGCACTGACCCGTGGCGTACACCACACCGATCCGTGGCGGAAACCGCACTGACCCGTGGCGGACATCACACCGACCCGCGGAGGACACCACACCGACCCGTGGCGGACATCACACCGACCCGTGGCGGACACCACACTTATTCGTGGCGGACACCTCACTGACCCTTGGCCGACACCACACTGACCTGTGGTCCATACCACACTGACCCGTAACAAACAACACTCTGACCCGTGACCGACTTCAGACTGACCTGTGCAGAAACGACAGCGAGCCGTGACGAACACCACACTGACCCGTGGCGTACACTACACCGATCCGTGGCGGAAACCGCACTGAAGCGTGACGGATACTACACTGACCCGTGGCGGACACCACACAGATCCGTGGCGGACACCACACTGACACGTGGCGGACACCACACCGAAGCGTGGCGGACACCACACAGATCCGTGGCGGACACCACACTGACCCTTGGCCGACACCACACGGGTCCGTGGCGGACACCACACCGATCCGTGGCGGACACCACACTGACCTGTGGCGGACACCACACGGGTCCGTGGCGGACACCACACTGACCCGTGGAGGACACCACACCGACCCGCGGCGGACACCGCACTGACCTGTGGTGCATACCACACTGACCCGTGACAAACAACACTCTGACCCGTGACCGTCTTCAGACTGACCCGTGGCGGAAACGACACCGAGCCGTGACGAACATCACACTGACCCGTGGCGTACACCACACCGATCCGTGGCGGACATCACACAGATCCGTGGCGGACACCACAGTGACCCATGGCCGACATCGCAGTGACTCGTGGCCGACACCAGACTGAACCGTGGCGAACATCACACCGACCCTCGGCGGCCACCACACCGACCCGTGGCGGACACCACACCGACCGGCGGCGGAAACCACACCGACCTTTGCGGACACCACACCGATACGACGCCAAAGCGGGGCGGACACCACACAGATCCGTGACGGACACCCCACCGAACCGTGGCGGACACCACACGGGTCCGTGGCGGACACCACACTGACCCGTGGAGGACAACACACCGACCCCCGGCGGACACCGCACTGACCTTTGGTGCATACCACACTGACCCTTGACAAACAACACTCTGACCCGTGACCGACTTCAGACTGACCTGTGGCAGAAACGACACCGAGCCGTGACGAACACCACACTGACCCGTGGCGTACACCACACCGATCCGTGGCGGAAACCGCACTGAAGCGTGACGGACACTACACTGACGCGTGGCGGACACCATACAGATCCGTGGCGGAAACCACACTGAAGCGTGGCGGACACCACATGGACCCGTTCCGGACACCACATGGACCCATGGCGGACACCACACTGACCCGTGGCGGACACCACACCGAAGCGTGGCGGACACCACACAGATCCGTGACGGACACCACACTGAACTGTGGCCGACAACACACTGATCCGTGGCGGACACAACACCGACCCTTGGCGGACACCACGCCGACCCGTGGCGGACACCACACCGACCCGTGGCGGACACCACACCGACTCGCGGCGGACACCAAATCGATCCGTTGCGGACACCACACCGACCCATAGAGTTTTCTTAGAATTTCCATAGAATTTCCATAGAATTTCCATAGAATTTCCATAGAGTCTTCATTGAATTTCCATGGAGGATTCATTGAATTTCCATGGAGGATTCATAGAATTTCTATAGAGTTTCCATAGAATTTCCATAGCGTCTTCATTGAATTTCCATAGAATTTCCATAGAGTCTTCATTGAATTTCCATGGAGGATTCATTGAATTTCCATGGAGGATTCATAGAATTTCTATAGAGTTTCCATAGAATTTCCATAGCGTCTTCAAATAATTTCCATAGAGTTTTCATAGAATTTCCATAGAATTTCCATATAGTCTTCATGGAATTTCCATAGAATTTCATAGAGTCTTCATAGAATTTCGATCGAGTCTTCATAGAGCTTCCGGGGGCCTCCCTATTGTAGTCATTAGCGCACTAGACCGCAGATCAATAGGTCCTGGGTTCGAATCCGGGCTCGGGCACCTAATCTGGGGCATGTTTCATTCCTTCATCCTTCATCGTCTCGGGAGGTTCCTTGGCCCAATTTAGCCTGTATGTGCACAAAAGTGGCCTAAAACACCAACATTCCATTCCTCATTCCTTCATCCTTCATCGTCCCGAAGGTTCCATGGCCCGATTTAGTATGTGATATGCATACTAATCATCCCAGGGGTCACGGGGGTCAGGGGGTCGTTCGTCCATGTTATGACGTCAATCTCAATATCTTAGTTCCACTTCCTGCCAAACTACCGATCTCTCTGACAATGGGTTTCCCCTCTCATTCTACTGTGTGACATGCATACTAATCATCCCAGGTGTCAGGGGGGTGGGGGTCAGGGTGGGGGGGGGGGTCAGAGGGTCATTCTTCCATGTTATGGCGAAATCATTGTCTCAGAATAGCTCACACAGGACTCACGTCTAACATTTACTACAATAATCTATTTCGAGGGCTCTTATATGGCAAATAGAACGTCCAAGGGGTCCGGACCGGCCTCTGGTTTGAACGACAATACGCAATCCTAGCCATTCTCTGTTCGACTCACTCCGCTAGGGGTCTATAATATATCATAGTAAGGTCCTTGATAATATCTCTGTTGTCGCCGACTTCATCCTATATGAAGACATTTGGAAATATTTCCTAGAATTTCCTTTACATGCATATAGTATGTTAAACCTACTCCAAAATGAGATTACTTATTTTATTTATTTTTATTTATTTCTTCTTATCATTAAAAACTATTGTGTGAGTTCCCGTGAATGTCCTGGGTGCCCCCAGGTGGTACCTGGTTTGTTATGGTGACAAATTATTTTTTGTTTAAGTAAGTAGGTGTCTAGTAATTATTTACATAATCCACCCATGAATGAATGAATGACCCATATAATGCGATAAACGTTCCATGATGAAAAATAATAAAATAACTATGCCGTACCCGCTGATAGTCCCAAGAAGCAGGCCCTAACGAGCCCTATCATTATCCAGCAGCGTCAGAACTACAGTCCCGGTTATGAACTTTTTTACGTCATATAAACTCCACATCGTCACTGAGTACTTAACTTTTATTCTCTTATTTTTTGGTACCGCTAAAGCTCGCTGCCCCCAACAGAGTCCCAATTATTAATTATTTTTAACCTAATACATATCTCAGTACTTCCATATCGTCCCGAGGTAATTCATCTTACGGCAAGTTGTTTTCTCTTTACCGATAAAGCTTGCTTAAACAGATCAGACCCGCGAGAATCGTATGGCCCTAGCACTGCCCCCCCCCCCCCCCCCCACCACCACCTCCAACGGCACCAAAAATAGTCCCAATTATTAATTTTTACCAAATGTATGTCTAAATACTTCCAAATGGTCCTCAGCTAATTAATCATAAAGGCAAGTTGTTTTGTCTTCATATCTGAATTGCTTGCTTAATCAGACAGGAGGCGGCGAGAATAGTACGGCACTAGTCCCCCCCCCCCCCCCCACCCCTCTGTCGCCGTCAAAAGTTGTCCCAGCTATTAATTTTTACCTATTAACATATATCTGAATACTTCCAAAATAGTCCGAGGGTATTAAATTTGACGGCAAATGCTCTGTCTGTATCAAAAAAATCTTGCGTAAACCGATCGCTTCCGCGAGAATCGCACGGCGCAGAGCCACACTGGGCGGTTTTTTTTTTTCTCTCCAACTCATCTTGAATCATCAAAGAATCTTGAAATTTGTTCCCAGGCCGACAGCAGCGGTAAAAGCGGAGCTTGTGTAGCGCCACCGTGCGGGGAACTTGAGTAACGCCACGGTGCGGGAAGCTTGAGTTGCGCCACGGTGCGGGGAGCTTGAGTAGCGCCACCGTGCGGGTAGCTTGAGTAGCGCCACGGTGCGGGAAGCTTGAGTAGCGCCACGGTGCGGGGAGCTTGAGTAGCGCCACGGTGCGGGGAGCTTGAGTAGCGCCACCGTGCGGGGAGCTTAAGTAGCGCCACCGTGCGGGGAGCTTGAGTAGCGCCACCGTGCGGGGAGCTTGAGTAGCGCCACCGTGCGGGGAGCTTGAGTAGCGCCACCGTGCGGGGAGCTTGAGTAGCGCCACCGTGCGGGGAGCTTGAGTAGCGCCACCGTGCGGGGAGCTTGAGTAGCGCCACCGTGCGGGGAGCTTGAGTAGCGCCACCGTGCGGGGAGCATGAGTAGCGCCACCGTGCGGGGAGCTTGAGTAGCGCCACCGTGCGGGGAGCTTGAGTAGCGCCACCGTGCGGGGAGCTTGAGTAGCGCCACCGTGCGGGGAGCTTGAGTAGCGCCACCGTGCGGGGAGCATGAGTAGCGCCACCGTGCGGGGAGCATGAGTAGCGCCACCGTGCGGGGAGCATGAGTAGCGCCACCGTGCGGGGAGCTTGAGTAGCGCCACCGTGCGGGGAGCTTGAGTAGCGCCACCGTGCGGGGAGCTTCAGTAGCGCCACCGTGCGGGGAGCATGAGTAGCGCCACCGTGCGGGGAGCTTCAGTAGCGCCACCGTGCGGGGAGCGTGAGTAGCGCCACGGTGCGGGGAGCGTGAGTAGCGCCACGGTGCCGGGAGCTTGAGTAGCGCCACCGTGCGGGGAGCTTGAGTAGCGCCACCGTGCGGGGAGCGTGAGTAGCGCCACGGTGCGGGGAGCTTGAGTAGCGCCACGGTGCGGGGAGCGTGAGTAGCGCCACGGTGCGGGGAGCGTGAGTAGCGCCACGGTGCGGGGAGCTTGAGTAGCGCCACCGTGCGGGGAGCGTGAGTAGCGCCACGGTGCGGGGAGCGTGAGTAGCGCCACGGTGCGGGGAGCTTGAGTAGCGCCACCGTGCGGGGAGCGTGAGTAGCGCCACGGTGCGGGGAGCGTGAGTAGCGCCACCGTGCGGGGAGCTTGAGTAGCGCCACCGTGCGGGGAGCTTGAGTAGCGCCACCGTGCGGGGAGCTTGGGTAGTGCCACGGTGCGGGGAGCTTGAGTAGCGCCACCGTGCGGGGAGCGTGAGTAGCGCCACGGTGCGGGGAGCGTGAGTAGCGCCACGGTGCCGGGAGCTTGAGTAGCGCCACCGTGCGGGGAGCTTCAGTAGCGCCACCGTGCGGGGAGCTTGGGTAGTGCCACGGTGCGGGGAGCTTGAGTAGTGCCACCGTGCGGGGAGCGTGAGTAGCGCCACCGCGAGGGGAGCTTGAATCTTTGCTAAGACCAATAGAAGTTAAAACGTTCTACCAGTCTTGTATCCTAAGGCGTACACCGCAGTGAGCACGCCACAAGACCCGACGTTCAAAATCCGGGACTCTTCCTGGCAATGACAAAACTGACAAAACATACGAATATTACCATTAAATTATACTTTATTCATTACCGTATAACATCCAATCAGTAAAATGCGTGATTATTTACAAACATAATAGGAAGCTTTCCAAGATGTATATCGCTCAAATTCTACAGACAATTACTCCTTTCTTAATTAATACAATCGATACAGTCTAAGTTACCAATGAGAAATCATTCTGAGCTTCAAAATATATTGACGTAGCTTGATTAGCGTTTTCTGCCCTTAGATAGAAAGTAGTACACATACAGAGAAAAATGTGTTCCTTAACGAGATTCAATTATCTGTGGTTCATTTTCAGCAACATCTTATCCGGTAAGCAACCTCAAACAATCGTACAAATCTTATTTTTACGAACATTAGTGCTTAGACATGTATTTACAGCATGATGTCTAGACATCTAGGCCTTGGTGTCTAGGTCTTGGTGTCTAGGCCTTGGTGTCTAGGCCTTGGTGTCTAGGCCTTGGTGTCTAGGCCTTGGTGTCTAGGCTTTGGTGTCTAGGCCCAGGTGTCTAGGCCTAGGTGTCTAGGCCTAGATGTCTAGGCCTAGATGTCTAGGCCTTGGTGTCTAGGCCTAGGTGTCTAGGCCTATGTGTCTAGGCCTTGGTGTCTAGGTCTTGGTGTCTAGGCCCAGGTGTCTAGGCCTAGGTGTCTAGGCTTAGATGTCTAGGCCTAGGTGTCTAGGCCTATGTGTCTAGGCCTTGGTGTCTAGGCCTATGTGTCTAGGCATTGGTGTCTAGGCCTAGGTGTCTAGGCCTATGTGTCTAGGCCTTGGTGTCTAGGCCTTGGTGTCTAGGCCTAGGTGTCTAGGCCTATGTGTCTAGGCCTTGGTGTCTAGGCCTAGGTGTCTAGGCCTATGTGTCTAGCCCAGGTGTCTAGGCCTTGGTGTCTAGGCTTTGGTGTCTAGGCCTTGGTGTCTAGGCCTTTGAGTCTAGGCCTTGGTGTCTAGGCCTTGGTGTCTAGCCCAGGTGTCTAGGCCTTGGTGTCTAGCCCAGGTGTCTAGGCCCAGGTGTCTAGGCCTAGGTGTCTAGGCCTAGATGTCTAGGCCTAGATGTCTAGGCCTTGGTGTCTAGGCCTTGGTGTCTAGGCCTAGGTGTCTAGGCCTATGTGTCTAGGCCTTGGTGTCTAGGCCTAGGTGTCTAGGCCTATGTGTCTAGGCCTTGGTGTCTAGGCCTAGGTGTCTAGGCCTTGGTGTCTAGGCCTTGGTGTCTAGGCCTTGGTGTCTAGGCCTTGGTGTCTAGGCCTAGGTGTCTAGGCCTATGTGTCTAGGCCTTGGTGTCCAGGTCTAGGTGTCTAGGCCTTGGTGTCTAGGCCTTGGTGTCTAGGCCCAGGTGTCTAGGCCTATGTGTCTAGGCCTTGGTGTCTAGGCCTAGGTGTCTAGGCCTATGTGTCTAGGCCTTGGTGTCTAGACCTAGGTGTCTAGGCCTTGGTGTCTAGCCCAGGTGTCTAGGCCTTGGTGTCTAGCCCAGGTGTCTAGGCCCAGGTGTCTAGGCCTAGGTGTCTAGGCCTAGATGTCTAGGCCTAGATGTCTAGGCCTTGGTGTCTAGGCCTAGATGTCTAGGCCTAGATGTCTAGGCCTTGGTGTCTAGGCCTAGATGTCTAGGCCTAGATGTCTAGGCCTTGGTGTCTAGGCCTAGGTGTCTAGGCCTATGTGTCTAGGCCTTGGTGTCTAGGCCTTGGTGTCTAGGCCTAGGTGTCTAGTCCTATGTGTCTAGGCCTTGGTGTCTAGGCCTAGGTGTCTAGGCCTATGTGTCTAGCCCAGGTGTCTAGGCCTTGGTGTCTAGGCTTTGGTGTCTAGGCCTTGGTGTCTAGGCCTTTGAGTCTAGGCCTTGGTGTCTAGGCCTTGGTGTCTAGCCCAGGTGTCTAGGCCTTGGTGTCTAGCCCAGGTGTCTAGGCCCAGGTGTCTAGGCCTAGGTGTCTAGGCCTAGATGTCTAGGCCTAGATGTCTAGGCCTTGGTGTCTAGGCCTTGGTGTCTAGGCCTAGGTGTCTAGGCCTATGTGTCTAGGCCTTGGTGTCTAGGCCTAGGTGTCTAGGCCTACGTGTCTAGGCCTAGGTGTCTAGGCCTTGGTGTCTAGGCCCAGGTGTCTAGGCCTAGGTGTCTAGGCCTATGTGTCTAGGCCTATGTGTCTAGGCCTTGGTGTCTAGGCCTAGGTGTCTAGGCCTTGGTGTCTAGGCCTTGGTGTCTAGGCCTTGGTGTCTAGGCCTATGTGTCTAGCCCAGGTGTCTAGGCCTAGGTGTCAAGGCCTAGGTGTCTAGGCCTTGCCCCCCGCCGGAAGGCCCGCGGCGGGTACCATCTGGATTGGAATGACCCGCTCGTTGGCCTCTAATTCCGGACGATGCCGGGGACCCACGATCGAGAGAATGCCGTCCGCGGAGAGTGATGACGTCACGAGCTCTGCTTTCACATCCTGTTGTGCGCGCGAAAGAAACATCGGAGGATAAAATTAAAACAATTGTGGCGTAAGTTAGACACATAATTATTAAATATAAGTCAAACATTTAGATAAAGACAAACTGCGCTATATGGTAACCCCCCCCCCCCCCCCCAAACGACAAACTGTAACATCACAACGTGCTGGCTATCGAACTCGCTAGTCACTGACTCTTAAAGCAGCCTACTTACATGCGCCATCTTAGATATTTGACATTTTAGAATCAAGACTCAAAGTATCTCAAAATGACGGTGCATATTGCTTTAACGCCGCCCGCGTTTACTTCCCACATAGGAACATGCTCATAACGCCATCGATCCCTCCGGACGCAGCCACGGGTGGACAAGGAAACTCCAACCCAGAGACAACATTAAGGGCAACTGGGACCGTATTCATAATCGCCACTTTACATAAGTAGTCACTCAAGAGGTAGATTTGCTTCATTAGGGAAGTGCTAAAATTGTATCGAAGAGTATTTCTTGATAATGCGCACCACCACAACGAGCTGGTGAGACTAAGACCAAAATGCACATTGTATGCGTAACTTACGAGAGGATTATGAATAAGGCCCTGGCTCTTTGCGTCCCAGTTACATGATAAAGACCCACCGAACATAGCCAGATGTCATGCATGAGTGCCTTACGACAGACCCATCCCAGACCGTGAGCACGGCGGCTGAGTGCGTTATGACGGACTCACCTCTGGCAATGGGTACGATCGCTTGAACTCTCGCTGTATGAACCCATGTTCGTCCGGTCTCTCTTCGTGCTTGCCGTGGACAACCACTCTGTTGTCCACTGTCTTGATGGTGATCTCGCCAGGCTTGAAGTGACTCACGTCCAGATTGACCTTGAAGTCCTTGTCGGTCACCGCCACCTGAAGGTTAAATTTCTTTATACAAATATTTCCCGCCAATTAAAAAACAAAGGACATGAACTTCCATAATGAATGATTAACATTTATGGGGCTCCTGTCATTCCCTTTGTTTTATGGTTTATGAATACCGTCCCTGGCCGACACAGCAAGCATATAGTATCGCCATCTAGTGAGCCTTTTCGTAGTTAGCTGATAAATTGTGCTTCTAGCTTATAAGCCCTTTGGTTATATTGTAACGGTGCGACGTGAAGAGACGGTCTGGGGCTGACAGATCGTGGATCTATCCATTTGCGCTGCGGCCGGGTATTCTAGATATTACTCGGTTACGAAGGCTCCTATAGATGGTTAGTGGTATATTCAGGACCCTTTGATATCTTTTGGTCATATCGCGTCAATAGGAGAAGGTAGGAAGAATGGAGCCATTTCCCCGGGGGTAACTCCCTCCTCTTGGCGAAGAAGGACATGGGATCTTTCTCCTGCAACCACAGACATGGCCACAGCGGGTCTCGAACCACCGATCCAGGTGCCGTTAGGCTCTCAGGTGGCCAGAACACTGGTGGCGAACGCTCTAACCCACTGAGCTATCGGGGCGGCCCTCACACCTACCGATCTGGTAACTACCAGCGGGAGGCAACCACACCAGGCGGGTTCGGTGCTTTTGGCTAATTTCTGCGCACATGGCCTAAATAAGGCCAACGAACTGAGATGAACGGATGACTCATTGAACCCACTTTATTTATGATAAAGGATAGGCGAGCGCTCTAACCCAATGAGCTATTGGGGGTGAGGATTGGGGGGGGGGGGGGGTGGCTGGCTCTCATAGAGACCTATGGCGAGAAACGAAGCATTCCTGCCTTCTGTGATCTGACTGCCCCCCACCCCCCCCCCCACCCTCTCGCCCGTTCACACCAGATGTCCTCCTCTCATAATTCTTTTTTTTTTAACGCAAGTAAACAGCTAATTGAACCAGTTCTAACCCATCCACATGGTAAAAATATCGAAAAACGGAACGTCTTCCCTCCCTACCTGACTCTCTCCCCACCTCCCCCTCACATTTTATCCTGACTTATTCCTTTTTGAGTATACGAAGGCAAAATAAATAAAGGAATGGGACTGGATGAAATATATCGCACAGATAGACGCGCCACCGGGGTTCGAACCTACGACCTTTTGATCTGCCGCTCGGCCTGCCCCAACACGCCCCCCCATTCCCCCCTACCCCAACCCCTCGCAGATTTCATCCCGCCTTGCTTTGATCTGCCGCTCGGCCTGCCCCACCCGCCATCGCACCCCCCCCCCCTCCGTCCTCCTCCCACCCCGTTCGGCTTACCTCGGAGGCCCCGGAGATCTCTGGCACTGACACCTGGCGGCGGGGACGCACGTACCACCCCCGCCAGGGGATGGGCCGGAACAGGTCATCGTCCGGGAGACTGGTCCCGAAGAACTGCTCGACGATCCGAGAGGGTGAGTCCAGTCCGGACCACATGTCGGCCCAGGGATCACCCCGGCGACCCAGGCCGCTCTCGAAGGGAATGAGAGGGTGACCACGTGACATTCTCCTGCTGATGGCTGATGAAAACAAACACATATAATATAATAATAATATAGCAATAGCGCGAGTTAGCGAGGCGTTAGGCAATTTTATTGGCCGACATCAAGCTATAGCAACCCGCTAATTTTCATTATCCGCCCGAGGCCGCTGCATGTAATATTATTATAATTACGAGTTAAATCTAAATTTAAGGCGTTGACTTGTCTCTGCTTCTTTGGTTTGATTTCCGCAAGCAACGATCAAAGTAAAGCATTTTGGGACTGACTGTCTGCAAATTAATTTTTTCCTTTCAGATCCCATATATCGCTGCCAAGATACATAGCACGTGCATCTAGGCAACCAGGTAAGTTAGCGGGCCATTTTAAAGCTATAACTACAATTATTTTGGGCGTGACGTCATGTTTCATTGGCGAGAGCGGGTGGCGCCTGGCGGATTTTTTCAGAACTAAATTCTAATTTTTATTTTTTTATTTTTAGGGTTAAATGGCAACCAATATCAATCTATGTCACATCAAATAATATTTCCTCCACCAAATTTGCATGTATTTGATGTATTACAAGCAAATACCAAGATATTTAGTGATTGCATATATACGACGAAAGGCACATTTGTGACAATTCGTCATTTTTGGCCTATTTTATAGCCTATTTTGGTTACAATAGAGCTTATAGAACAAAAGTTAGTTCAGTAACATATCGTTTTTTTGTTATGTTTGTATTCACCGTGACGCTAGGCTTCAGCAGGCAGTTTGTAGGGGATTTCGTCGACTGTCGACCAGTTTTATAGGGGATTTCAAAACATTGAGAAAAAAAAACATTTTTAGGATTTTCCTATTGACCGCTATGTTAAAGCCAATTTGACAAAAATGCCCCGAACTTTATTTTAGTGAAGTGACATATATATTTTATTACATTTTTAGGTAAGCTTAGATCCATAGTCTACATGATAGATCTACTTAGATCTATCTAGAGAAAAAAAAAAAAATCTGTCGACCAATTTTTTTTGACCCGCTCTCGACCTTAAGTAAAAAAAAATTACTCCGTAAGGAATTCACCAGAGAACCGTTTCACAAACATTCCCAAGTAAAGTCCTACACAAGTAAATTCTCAAGCAAATTCCTTATGCGAGATCGCGAGTTTTGCAAATGTGCGTTGCCTAATAATGGAGAAATAGTCCTAGAATTGTTAACATTTAGGCCTAGCCTTGTTCTGCAATATTTCCCTACGCAACGCCAAAGCTAATTAGGATCCATATCTTGGAGATGAGCAAACAAACAGTTTGCAGGGAATGAGTCCTAAAGCCGATTCAAATACGGATTCATATAGATTAATGTAATCCGGCGCCTGTTTCCTACAACTTATTAAGCTTAGATCTTAAAACAAAAACTGTAATTGTAAAGATATAAGCTTAGGCCCCCACTGTCCCAGTCATGACTTAGATTGTATGCATTGTCACAAAGTTTAACGTTGACACAAGACAAGGCTAGACTACACTTACATTTGCCGATTTAATCCATTTAATTATCAAATCCACCTCTGCAAGCTGGCAGGCGAAACAACGGGCAAGTCTATAAACAGATATATATGCATATGGCGAACCCACTGTGCTGTGGCACTGGGTCAGTCGGAATAGCGTTTTGTACTTGTAACATTACTAAGTCATTAGCCTATTATTTAGCCAAATAAAAGACAAAGTTAAGACCGCACTGCTGACAGTGTGCTCGCTCGCCACGGTCAGTGCGTGCATCCATGGCTATGACGTCAATAAGGAAATAAACGATACAATGTTGCAAAGATCATGAGTGCATATCACGTGCATCTCTTGGCTTTGTCGTCAAGGGGTGGGGGGTCACTACCCATTCGATTGCTAGTAAATTTAGCGTGTCAATTTCTCATAACAATCCATATCAAATACTGAAGTTTCAGGGAAATCGAAGAGACACGTTTTACAGTATCATTAAAATAAAGATGCGCATGTAATTGTAAGACTCGTCGAGACGATGGTTTTGTCGTTGTAATGCCTCGAATTAGTCGCGCTTTATAGGCAACTGCCCGTTCGATTTTGATAATAGTTGGCATGTTACTTGTTCATGACCATCCCTATAAAATGTTGAAACTTCTGCGAAATCGAAGCGACAGTTTCTTCGCAGTCGTTGAAATAATATTGCTATCTGGAATCACAGGATTGGAGACTAGAAAAGAGAAACATGCTGGTTAATTTGTACTATTTCTGAAGTTCAATCCAAAATTAATATGGCCAAGTGACAGTAAATGTTATTTGCTTACATTGTAATGCAAACAAATATGAACTGCAAACAAAAAGAGTCAACGGAGGGTAATGGCTCCCTTTCCCCAATATAACACCCACCCAATGCGATAACTCGCTAAAGCCGTCATCTAATTATTACGGAGTGACCCCCGCTCCAATGAAATGAAAACTATTTGTTTTATCTTTTGTCCCTGCCCAGGGGCGGATCCAGGTGGGGGGGAGGGGCAACGCCAACATACACTGTTAAAGTCGGCTTCACCAAGCAGCGCCCCCCCCCCGCCCCCCGGTCGCAAGTTTTTCAGACAGCACCCCCCTCCCCCCCCCCCCCCCAGTTACTGACGTTACTTCATAAAGAAATTACTCTAGACACCCAAAAGTTGTCTTTATATTTTGATCTAATCTGTCCCTATTTTTTACTCCGGAATCTTTGAGAAATGGTTATTTTGCCTGAGTAAGTTCTAGAGTAATTTCTTGAGCAAATTTACTCTAGAATTTACTGGGAATGTTTGCGAACACGCGCCCAGGTCAGAGTACAGCATTTATCGGCCTTCATATTTAATTCTTTTGTCCTAGTTAACATGACCACCAACTCGTAATAATAAGTTTTATTGTGCACTGTACTCTCACAGCCTCAAAGTCTAAATATGTGAGTAAACATCAAGTAAATAAGGTAACATTTTGAAACAGTATGTCCCTTATTTTGTACGCATCGCGGAGAAATAGCACGATGTTATACAGGGTGGGGGTATCTACTGACATCATTAACAAGATAAATTCCCGACGCAAGTTCTGCTTTTGATCTGTGATTTAATGTAGGTAGTGTTGAGGTGTTATACAAAGTGAAAAAAGAGATTAAGTGTATCTCGTCTTCTATAACATTTTCGTCATTATTTTCACAGTACATGAAAATGGTCGTTTCTCAAAAAAACACTTTCAAAAATCGTAATGAGGTGGGCAATTTCTGTGTAAGCAGCTTTAAGGAAAGTTTTAGTATTTAGTATTAAAGGTTATCATAACGTGCCCAACTTACCCATGTGAGATAAAAACAAGACAATCAGACATTTAATTATCGTCTTTAAAAAAAAAGAAGGGTGTGGTAACATGGAAGTTACAGAATCGACGCATTACAGGGGCGGATCCACAAGATCTGGACAGGGCTTCAGGGTTGGATCCAGATATGCTGGAATGGGGGGGGGGGGGTGGCGGTTTGGGTTTTCATATGTTAAATGGTATAAATTTCGGCCCTAAAAGGGCGACCCGGACGCGCCCCCCCCCCCCCCCGCTCGCTCATTGTGTGAGGGACTGTGGGATCACGGTGCACATCAGACGAAGGTAAAGCTCTGAACGTTGGGCCGATGTCAAGTCATGTATTGGCTGCAGATGGTCATGTGGGCTCCAGGCGTAAGGGATGGCTTCAGAGGCTGACAGTCTACGGAATGTCTAGCATTGATCAGCTTGCCGCAGTCTCACCGTAACTCACTGAAGTCTCAACCCCTCTAAACACTTCAGGCTGCTCAGGCCAGCTCAGGCCAGAGAGGAAGCTCCGGTGAGCGGAGAGCTGCAGGGGCAACCACTGCTTGATCACTCCACCATGGCAACAGGAACAGTCATTCCTTGAGCATGCCGCCCCCGTAGAACTGCCAACTAGGCCTAGCAACACATTATGGTCCCTCTCCAATGTTAGGGCCCACGAAATGGATATCACTGGCAAAGAGTCATACGTGAGCTACGCTTGAAGTATGATTCGCTCTAGCATAGCAACGAAGCAAAATTATACCGTTCATAGGGGCGGATCTAAGAATTTGAAAAGGGGGCGGGGGGGAGGGGGTACAAACTTTCGAGCAGGGGGAATCGACTAATTTTAACGACCGGGTGGAGGGGGGGGGGGGGTTATTGAATATTTGCGACCCGGGGGGGTGGGGGTTCCACGCCTAAGATGGCCTAAATTTTGCATTGAATAACGCCATTCTTCCTTAAAAAAAAGGGGGGCGCGGGTCCGGACTCCCCTTAGGATTCGTGGTTCATACAAAAGAGGTATTTCAATACTGATAAAACAGGAGTGTGTGTGTGCGTGGGAAGGGGGGGGGCGTTAGGGGGGGCTTGTAAAACGAGGTAGCGCTTGTACGAAACACAACTCAAAATTGAGAAAAAAGGGCAGGGGGAGGGGGGCTGTATACCATATACACTGTGCTGGATCCGCTGATTGTGACACATCAAGGCTATATCACATAGGCCTAAGCTTTGTAAAAAATAAGCCTCAAAACCGCATGCACTTACCTTGATAGTCAATCGGAATTATATCTGTGCACGAATATTGGGTTTAGATCCGGAAATTCGCGTGTTCCTTGCTCGCTGGATGTTCTGTCTTGTGCTGGATTCCCGATTCCTGATGATATTGCGATAAACAGAGCCGTCGCGGCCTTTATAAGGACTCAAGACCAACCGGTGAGAGGTGGGTAAGAGGGGGTGGGGGGCCCGGGTTAGAGGAGTGGGTGCTGGAGGACCGGCCGGCTTTAACGCACCGCTGAGGCTGGCCGGGGGGTGGGGGGAAGGGTGGTGTCCGCGGCGCAGACTACCGTCTGCTGGCTGCTGAACCATGGCCCCAGCAGGCTGTAGCATTCTCACCGGCTCTCTGGAAACTACCAGAAAGTCTGGAGATTAACGTGTGTCATAGCGCAACCGTTGAAGACGTTGTACCAGCCTGTGGGAATGTATCTTGTTAGCACTGGGTCAGAATGGAGGAATGTGGGTGACTTTTCTTTGAGTCTCGATGGCTCTTCATCATGTTTACGCCCCTAGATTCCTTTGGAGATGACTGGAGCACTCAATATAGCACCAGACATGATGGGGAGGGATCGATCGGGTCATTGAATGACAGCGTGCGGGAAATGTAGGCCTAAGTTGTAACTTCTATACAAACACTCCTTCTGTAATTGACGTGAGCCCGCCGCCCAACCCCCAGTGTAAATTCCCTTTCTCCTGTACCACAGCCTATCCCGAGTTTCAGACACGGGGGCGGGGGGGGGGGGGGGGTGGTTGTCCTGGCATTCTAGGAGCTTTGCGCTTGGGAATGTAAGCATCAGTCTGGGAGACTCGAGGCAACCATCACGCATGCGCTGAGTAGCAGCTTCGGCAGACCCACTCCGTTTATCGGAGTGGGTCTCTCGATGCGAACAGAGTTAGGCTACGCTCGTTACGTTAGCGATCTCTTGCTGACATTGTGAAAAGGTGAGAACTTCCTAAAATTTCCACACCACATTTGAAGACGTGAGGGTTATTATCCATCCCAGCAGGTTGTCATAATAAATGGTCGGGATATTCCCAACCACAGGCAAAAGTCTTAAGTAAATAACCACTTAACCACTTGTGTGACCCCACTAACAAACTCACCTGCGGCGTCCATCTTTTTTTTTTGATGACCATGACAATCGGATCGTCCACGTGGTTCCCATGGATGCCTTATAATGTAATCCAAATGTAATCATAAAGTAATTTTTGTGCAAAGTGGCAGCAGGAGTCAACATTTTGTCACAGAGGTGCCACAGACGCAAGTAATGAGAAAAATGCCTATGCTATGATGGAAATTGGCTCGAGCTCCTCCCAATCTGCGGCTCCAGGTCCGTCCAATCTAAGGCTTGAGATCTGTTCAATCTAAGGCTCGAGATCCGCCCAGTCTAAGGCTCGAGATCTGTTCAATCTAAGGCTCGAGACCCGCCCAATCTGCGGCTCAAGGTCCGCCCAATATGCGGCTCGAGGTCCGCCCAATTTGCGGCTCGACATCCGTCCAATCTGCGGATCGAGATCTATCCAATCTAAGGCTCGAGATGCGCCTAATCTGTGGCTCGAGATCTGTTCAATCTGCAGATCGAAGTCATCCCAATCTAAAATTCGAGATACGGCCAATCTAAAGCTCGAATTCCGCCCACTCTATAGCTAGATTTCTGCCCAATCTGCGGCTCAAGAGATGTCCAATCTAAGGTTCGAGATCCGCCCAATCTGCGGCTTGAGATCCGCCCAATCAGCGACTCTGGATCCGCTCAATCTGCGGCTCGGGATCCGCTTAATCTGCGGCTCGGGATCCGCCCAATCTGCGGCTCGGGATCCGTCCAATATGCGGCGCGGGATCCGCTCAATCTGCGGCTCGGGATCTGCCCAATCTGCGGCTCGAGATCCGCTCAATCTGCGGCTCTGGATCCGCCCAATCTGCGGCTCGAGATCCGCCCAATCTGCGGCTCGAGATCCGCCCAATCTGCGGCTCTGGATCCGCCCAATCTGCGGCTCGAGATCCGCTCAATCTGCGGCTCGAGATCCGCCCAATCTGCGGCTCGAGATCCGCCTAATCTGCGGCTCGAGATCCGCCTAATCAGCGGCCCTGGATCCGCCCAATCTGCGGCTCGGGATCCGCCCAATCTGCAGCTCGGGATCCGCCCAATCTGCGGCTCGAGATCTGCCCAATCTGCGGCTCGAGATCCGCCCAATCTGCGGCTCTGGATCCGCCCAATCTGCGGCTCGAGATCCGCTCAATCTGCGGCTCTGGATCCGCCCAATCTGCGGCTCGAGATCCGCTCAATCTGCGGCTCTGGATCCGCCCAATCTTTGGCTCTGGATCCGCTCAATCTGCGGCTCGAGATCCGCCCAATCTGCGGCTCGAGATCCGCCCAATCTGCGGCTCGAGATCCGCCTAATCAGCGGCCCTGGATCCGCCCAATCTGCGGCTCGGGATCCGCTCAATCTGCGGCTCGGGATCCGCTCAATCTGCGGCTCGGGATCCGCCCAATCTGCGGCTCGGGATCCGCTCAATCTGCAGCTCGGGATCCGCCCAATCTGCGGCTCGGGATCCGCCCAATCTGCGGCTCGAGATCCGCCCAATCTGCGGCTCGAGATCCGCCCAATCTGCGGCTCTGGATCCGCCCAATCTGCGGCTCGAGATCCGCTCAATCTGCGGCTCTGGATCCGCCCAATCTGCGGCTCGAGATCCGCCCAATCTGCGGCTCGAGATCCGCCCAATCTGCGGCTCTGGATCCGCCCAATCTGCGGCTCGAGATCCGCTCAATCTGCGGCTCGAGATCCGCCCAATCTGCGGCTCGAGATCCGCCTAATCTGCGGCTCGAGATCCGCCTAATCAGCGGCCCTGGATCCGCCCAATCTGCGGCTCGGGATCCGCTCAATCTGCAGCTCGGGATCCGCTCAATCTGCGGCTCGAGATCCGCCCAATCTGCGGCTCGAGATCCGCCCAATCTGCGGCTCGAGATCCGCCTAATCAGCGGCCCTGGATCCGCCCAATCTGCGGCTCGGGATCCGCTCAATCTGCGGCTCGGGATCCGCTCAATCTGCGGCTCGGGATCCGCCCAATCTGCGGCTCGGGATCCGCCCAATCTGCGGCTCGAGATCTGCCCAATCTGCGGCTCGAGATCCGCCCAATCTGCGGCTCTGGATCCGCCCAATCTGCGGCTCGAGATCCGCTCAATCTGCGGCTCTGGATCCGCCCAATCTGCGGCTCGAGATCCGCTCAATCTGCGGCTCTGGATCCGCCCAATCTTTGGCTCTGGATCCGCTCAATCTGCGGCTCGAGATCCGCCCAATCTGCGGCTCGAGATCCGCCCAATCTGCGGCTCGAGATCCGCCTAATCAGCGGCCCTGGATCCGCCCAATCTGCGGCTCGGGATCCGCTCAATCTGCGGCTCGGGATCCGCTCAATCTGCGGCTCGGGATCCGCCCAATCTGCGGCTCGGGATCCGCTCAATCTGCAGCTCGGGATCCGCCCAATCTGCGGCTCGGGATCCGCCCAATCTGCGGCTCGAGATCCGCCCAATCTGCGGCTCGGGATCCGCCCAATCTGCGGCTCGAGATCCGCTCAATCTGCGGCTCGGGATCCGCCCAATCTGCGGCTCGAGATCCGCCCAATCTGCGGCTCGGGATCCGCCCAATCAGCGGCCCTGGATCCGCTCAATCTGCGGCTCGGGATCCGCTCAATCTGCGGCTCTGGATCCGCCCAATCTGCGGCTCTGGATCCGCCCAATCTGCGGCTCGAGATCCGCTCAATCTGCGGCTCTGGATCCGCCCAATCTTTGGCTCTGGATCCGCTCAATCTGCGGCTCGAGATCCGCCCAATCTGCGGCTCGAAATCCGCCCAATCTGCGGCTCGAGATCCGCCTAATCAGCGGCCCTGGATCCGCCCAATCTGCGGCTCGGGATCCGCTCAATCTGCGGCTCGGGATCCGCCCAATCTGCGGCTCGGGATCCGCTCAATCTGCAGCTGGGGATCCGCCCAATCTGCGGCTCGGGATCCGCCCAATCTGCGGCTCGAGATCCGCCCAATCTGCGGCTCGGGATCCGCCCAATCTGCGGCTCGAGATCCGCTCAATCTGCGGCTCGGGATCCGCCCAATCTGCGGCTCGAGATCCGCCCAATCTGCGGCTCGGGATCCGCCCAATCAGCGGCCCTGGATCCGCTCAATCTGCGGCTCGGGATCCGCTCAATCTGCGGCTCTGGATCCGCCCAATCTGCGGCTCGGGATCCGCCTAATCTGCGGCTCGGGATCCGCACATGCCACCGAATGTTGTCGCGATTGATCCAGTCAGATAAAAGGGATTTAGCGAGACGTCTCTGGATCTCAATGCGTCCCCCTGTCCGGCAGGGCTTTCTGGTTATCCAAGCTTCCATCAGACCCCGCATCCCACAAATCTGCATAATAATAATAACAAAATCAGTCTTCATGCATAACAAGCGTTCGTTTGGGCACCCACAGAGTCCACGTGATGATCTCACAAAATCCGGCTGAAGTTTTTTTATTATAATCCTTAGAGCAAAATAGCCGGCTGAGCATCACACGCGGCGTTTACAGCGCCCTCTGGTATAGTCAACCCGGCGCCACATATGAAGATTGGAGATTGTTATCAGTGGGTGTTTCCGGTTTGCTAGGATTGCGAAGTTGTCAGATTTCCGAGCTGTTTTCTTTTATTTCTACGGGTTAACGATGGGTACTGTTACCAGCCAACACCAGAAGAAAATATCCGCAATTGCAGTCTTTCCCCTACGGAGATCTGCTCGCGTAACGATCGCATTTTCTGTGCAGATAACGGGAAATTAACAGTGCATGTAGCCCCCCACCCCCCCCCCCTCTCGTGAGTTTGTGAAAGACTGGGTCTTGCCGCAGACGCTGTCACTGTCACATGTCAGTTACCATCCATGAAAGGTGGACGCTGAAGTGAAGCTTCTTGGATATCACAAGTCAATGTCGACATAGTCTGACGCAAAGGTAAGTGAATGTGTTGTGCTGTGAAATGGCCAAATGGCTATCATTGGCACAGAAAATATCTGCCACCTCGTTTCTCATTTGATACAATTACAAGATAGTCTATATTTCATTGACAAGGCTAAACTCAACGATAAAAGTTTACATTTGCCAGCTTCAACCAAAGACATATGTATTCGGTTTATTGACAGTCCTGGCTGGTCCCGTATGACGTTTTCTAGGGAAAACACGTTGCCGACCATATAAATTCTGGACACATGGCACCTATTGTCAAGATATTTCACATAATGCCTAAATGATTAATTTCACATAAATGAAGTTTCTCCATGGATGTTGCATTATTTATCTGTCATCTGTCATATCGCTGTGTGATAATATTGCCAGTATTTTGGGAGGCAGCTTATATTATATCAATAGCAGCCTTCACTGGAATTCCTTACATTTCATTATTTGATATATATATATACAAACTCGTTCCTGACTATTTTTCATCAAATGTTTGCTTGTGTTAAGCATGTGCATTATGGTTTAAATTTTATATGTTATGATGCTTGAACCTGAACTGCTTATTTAGGGGTATCCCTCCATTATAGTCTTTTCCGACTGGCAGTAACATCAAATATCACTTTATTACATGTTGAAGCAGGCAATCCACCTTTGTCATTCTTTGTCTATGATGATGTCACCCATTATTACAAATGGTGATAGGCTTGTATTTCCTCTTTTTCAGTTTGATCATTTAATCAGTTTGCAAACATTATGGCAAAATTTAGGTTATTTTGATACTGAAGTTGGAATCAATTTATTATGAACATAATTAAGTGAATCCAAGTTATACTTGATAATACCAAAAGACTCATCATTTCAAACTGTTTACAACCAGAGTTCCCTTGCGCAAATGATATATTGTACTTTTCCAACATGCAAGTTTGAACCAATAGAAGAACTCTTCTATTATGTATAACCTTTACCTTGGCAACACTGACAAGAAACAATGTAGTCTGCTGTATTAAATAACATGGCATGCCAGTCATTGTGTGGATATGAATCTAAGTGCAGAAAGGATTAACATCTGTAATTCCAATACACCAAAGTGGTTTCCCTTTATTATAGTTTTTTACTCACTATGCCAAGTTCAAAAGACTATCATCATGATCATAAGACTTCCAACAAAACTAGGCAGTTCAGCCATTTATAAGTATTACAATGTATCTGTATTTTAAGCCATATCTTAATTACAAGCCACTGGGCTGTACAATACTCAAGAAGTACTATTAACTAAAATACAGATCAATGAAGAGCTGAGATGCAGTTGTTGCTTAATTTAGCTGTATTCCTTTATGTGAGATTATCTGTGACAAACTCCTTAGGTTTTATAATGTTCAATTGTTTACAGCTGGTCTAGATAAATGCATTTTTTGTGATATATTGGCAACCAATATACAACCAACCAACCAGATTGACCCGTTACCTCACAATATCCCTGTTACATAGCTCCACCCACTTGATGGATTCTAGCTCTGTCAACAGAGGTGACTGTGATGCAGTAGTTGGGTAGTCTGTAACCATCTATCATTATGACTCCCCCCCATCCTGCCACCCCCTTCACTGTATGTCTCTTGTTAGAGCGAGCTAGTGTAAAAACTATTGTTTTTTATTATCACTGTGATGTACCCTAAAATTCCTGTGTGGTTATAAGGTTATACCGCTAAGTGGACTTTCAAATCTCTTTATACTTGTTTGTATTAAATGGCACTAAAGCTGCAAGATCAGTACATCTTGGCTATGATATATTAAGCTGTAAGATCAGTACATCTTGGCTATGATATATTAGACTGTAAAATTAGTGCACATTGGCTATGCTATATTAAGCTGCAAAGAGTCCTTGATTTTAGCTACTTTCCTTATTCTCAGACCTTTGATGAAAAAAATGCTGACAAATAGGTTAACCCAGGCTTAACCCAGTTGAGCCCAAAAGCGTTCTTTTTGGCTCTATCCAATTAAAATCTGGCTTGTTGAGCTAGAAAGCCCTCTTTTAACCTTAGGTTTAACCTGGTTTGAACCCAGGGATATTGCAGGGATAACCTTAGGTCTTTAACGCAGAGATAGGCTAGATGTGCCAAGCATGATTAACCGCAAAGGATTGGCTTTCACACTCCCTCATGTGATTTTACGCCATACAATTAAAATTGCCTATTTGCCTCCATTTGTGTCTCTACATCTGAATATATCCTTCTCATTACACTTTCCACTACTACGCTTCATGGCCTGCATTTCCCATCTTTGACCTCTATTTCCTACCTTTTGCCTCCTCTTCTACCATTTATCCCCATTTCTCATATTTTGGTTCCATTCCCACCTTTTGCCTCTATTTCCTATCTTCTGCCTTCAGTTCCCATCTTTTGCCTCCATTTCCCATCGTTTGCCTCCATTTTCCATCTTTTGCCTCTACTTTCCACCTTTTACCTCCACGTTCCACCTTTTGCCTTCACTTTCTACTTTTTGTCTCCATTTCCCACCTTTTGCCTCCATTTCCCGCATTTCTCACCTTTTGCCTCCATTTCCCACCTTTTGCCTCCACATCCCACCTTTTGCCTCCACATTCACATGGCCACTCTCAACATTATGCACCACCTGTGTCTCATTAACTGACATATGTGGGCCACCCGATTGGTCTGGTGGTTAGCGCGCTCGGCTTTGTCGAGTGAACTCTACATGTCAGGTCAACCAGGCAGCCATCGTGCCGGAGGTCGGGGTTCGCCCCCGCTGGGGCAACTCGAATGGTCTGGTGGTTAGCGCGCTCGGCTTTGTTGAGCGAGCTGCCAGGCCGGCCAGTTCGGTGGGTTCTCGTCCCACTCTGCGAATATAAAGTTCCAGCAGAATAAAGATGGTGTTTTTTGAAAAGAGTAGGGGGGGTTATTCCCGGGACATGGCTCTACTCAACCCTTGATCCTCATCAATCATGCGATATAGCCTTCATAGATTTGTCAAACCAAATCAAAATTGACACACATGTACATGTAGAAGGGTGGACGGACGTTTCGGCCTAGGACGTTTCGGCCAGGTATTTTTGCAAGGGCGCTTCACACTTGTTCTTTACACATTTGGCCTCCGCTTAGTGACACCCAGTGGTTGACGCTGAATCTCCCTCTCTCCCGTTCACTCGCCTTGACACCCATTTGCACATCCAGATGAAACGTCCTACAACCATGTAGAAGTATATTTAGCCTGACACCAATCTTCATGTGTGGTTAAATCTGGATGCTGTCATTGATTAGTACATCAGCAGTGTGTATTCCTCGCCGTTATCGATTTGTCTCCCGGCCAAGCTAAGGATGCCTGGTTGGGTTAGTTTGAAAAGTGAATCGATTTGACTGGAGCATGTTAACAGCAGGAAAGAGGATCAACATGCGGTACCATAATGCGCACAGGGTCATTGGGTCTGGTTTCTTTGCTGCGGCAATCTCGGTAGCTCACTTGATGGCTACAAGCCCTAAGCTGCAGTCAGACCATTGGACCTGGGTCCGATTACTGACTGTACCGCTGGATCTGTGTCTTTATTCACATCTTTGTATCTCTGCATGGCGCGGGTCTCATGTGTGCACAAATATGGCCTAAAGCACCAAACCACCCAACATGATGGGTAAGTGTTCGTTGGACTCGTGATATTGACTACTGCTACGACTGACTAGGTGTCTGGATAGGGTAAATAGTGACACGCGACACGGGCATATTTCAAAATTCGACCCGGGACTCGAACCCCCGACCTGTTTAAAGGCCCCGGGGCTCGAACCCCCGACCTGTTTAAAGGCCCCGGGGCTCGAACCCCCGACCTGTTTAAAGGCCCCGGGGCTCGAACCCCCGACCTGTTTAAAGGCCTCCAGGGCTCGAACCCCCGACCTGTTTAAAGGCCCCCAAGGCTCGAACCCCCGACCGGTTTAAAGGCCCCGGGGCTCGAACCCCCGACCTGTTTAAAGGCTCCGGGGCTCGAACCCCCGACCTGTTTAAAAGCCCCGGGGCTCGAACCCCCGACCTGTTTAAAGGCCCCCGGGGCTCGAACCCCCGACCTGTTTGAAGGCCCCGGGGCTCGAACCCCCGACCTGTTTAAAGGCCCCGGGGCTCGAACCCCCGACCTGTTTAAAGGCCCCGGGGCTTGAACCCCCGACCTGTTTAAAGGCCCCGGGGCTCGAACACCCGACCTGTTTAAAGGTCCCGGGGCTCGACCCCCCGACCTGTTTAAAGGCCCTGGGGCTCGAACCCCCGACCTGTTTAAAGGCCCCGGGGCTCGAACCCCCTAACTGTTTAAAGGCCCCGGGGGTCGAACCCCCGACCTGTTTAAAGGCCCCGGGGCTCGACCCCCCGACCTGTTTAAAGGCCCTGGGGCTCGAACCCCCGACCTGTTCAAAGGCCCCGGGGCTCGAACCCCCTAACTGTTTAAAGGCCCCGGGGGTCGAACCCCCGACCTGTTTAAAGGCCCCGGGGCTCGAACACCCGACCTGTTTAAAGACCCCGGGACTCGAACCCCCGACCTGTTTAAAGGCCCCGGGGCTCGACCCCCCGACCTGTTTAAAGGCCCCGGGGCTCGAACCCCCGACCTGTTTAAAGGCCCCGGGGCTCGAACACCCGACCTGTTTAAAGACCCCGGGACTCGAACCCCCGACCTGTTTAAAGGCCCCGGGGCTCGACCACCCGACCTGTTTAAAGGCCCTGGGGCTCGACCCCCCGACCTGTTTAAAGGCCCCGGGGCTCGAACCCCCGACCTGTTTAAAGGCCCCGGGGCTCGAACCCCCGACCTGTTTAAAGGCGCCGGGACTCGACCCCCCCCCGACCTGTTTAAAGGCCCCGGGGCTCGAACCCCCGACCTGTTTAAAGGTCCCGGGGCTCGAACCCCCGACCTGTTTAAAGGTCCCGGGGCTCGAACCCCCGATCTGTTTAAAGGCCCCGGGGCTCGACCCCCCGACCTGTTTAAAGGTCCCGGGCCTCTATATGTGTTACAAATACAAACCACGTATGTTCCTTCGTTAAACTTTTAATACTACAAAACTATCAAAGAGTGATGCGGCCCGAATTGTGTTTGTTAAACACAATAATATTGTAATTCAGACATGCTCCTTGTAAACATTGCAGGATTCTGTAAATGTCTTCACTGTTGTAATGTTGTTTGTAACACTCCTTGTAAATATTACAGGATTTTAAACACAAGTCGCTATGGCCCGACTACGTGACGACAACGGCTGGGCCTGCAGTAAAGACCTCCGCCCTGGGTCACAGTGTAGCTATGGCGATGCCTTGAAGTCTTCACACGTCACACACCACATCACCAAGCACAATCATCACCATCATTGCCATCATCACCACCAGCAGCAGCAGCAGCAGCAACGCCATCAGCATCGTTATCGCATCACATCTGCGTCGTCATGGTTACCTCCCGTGGCCTTGTTTTTCCTGTTCTTCATCCTCCTCCCCCACGTTGCCATGGCAGCGGTGTACTCGATTCCGCTGCACCACATGGACGGGAATTCCGCGCTCAGAGACGACGTGTCGCCATTATTGGGGGAGGCAGCTTCGGCTCATGGCTCCTCCATGGCAAACAGGGTGCGCCGCGCGGACGCCAAGCCCGGGCGGTTGGCAGGAAAACCTGGCCAGGGATACTACATCGCGATGTGGGTGGGCAGTCCACCCCAGCAGGTGAGACAGCCGTGGACGGGGTGGAACTTGTCCAGCTGTAGTTTGTCTTGGTCTTGAATGTTTAAAAACTAAAGCAATTTTGGAATGGTAAATCTGGAGGTTAATTTATGTAAAAGAAGATGTGAAAATCATGATGTCGCCACAAGGAATCGAATTTTTGACGTTCACTTACACAATTGGTACCACGTCAAAACAACTTTAGTTCATATTCTTCTTCTGTGTTTGCTCGTTTATAACGATCTATAACGCCCCAAGTAGTAAGAAAGAAATGCTTCCTCCACTTGTTTTCACACCAACCAATTTAAATTCCGAGAGCGAAGAAGGTGACGTCAAATGGGTATACAAACGCATGTGCTTTTACATTGAGACTCAGATTATACAAACGCATGTGCTTTTACATTGAGACTCAGATTCTGGCTAGAACTAAAAAAAAACAACCAAAAGAACAATACACGCCCACGACAAAAGATGGAATTTCCAAATAACGCTCAGATGCAATGCTCACAACAAATAACTCGTTGGATATCAGTTTTGCTACTTTGACAAACGCATTTATAGTGATTTTGTGGGGGAAAAAGCAGTAAACTCCAAATGAAACACATTCTTATTTGTTTATTTCCCATATGAACAAAGTTGACTGAGCTGACAAAAATGGTGGCACCAACGCTTTAATGTGTTTATTTGTACTTCAAGTTCAAATACTTTTATTATAGTGACCTGCCAACATATACACATGATATACAAACAATAGGAAATATCAGGTAGGCCCAGCCCTACGGGCAAACCAGTCACTCTAGCTTAAGAAAATCTATTAGCTTTTGTACTATGGACCTATTGGATGGCCTTGAGTCTCCTTGTAAGTACGGAATAAAGATGATACTTAAACTTATATTTTGTGCTTCATTTCAGGTAAACGTTCTGATCGACACCGGAAGTAGTAACTTCGCCGTCGCGGCGGCGCCAAACCCGGACATCGCAACCTACTTCAACATCTCGGAGTGAGTGGCCCAAGGAGACCTCTGGTGTGACACTCGTCGTCAATGGCAACTAGGTGGTTGACGCCGAGGATCATAGTCTCTCCTTGCCTTGTCGTCAATGGCAACTAGGTGGTTGACGCCGAGGATCATAGTCTCTCCTTGCCTTGTCGTCAATGGCAACTAGGTGGTTGACGCCGAGGATCATAGTCTCTCCTTGCCTTGTCGATTTTAAGTCTGCTCAGGCAGCAATTTCGCAACTTAATTATGCTTTTCAAGATCTTTTGGTGACAAGATCTTGACATATTGTCTGACTGTGTAAATGCTAGCTCAGTACGCTATGGATGTGTTATATGTTAAACAGCAGCGGCGTATGAAAGAGCGATATATACGTGCCGCAGTACTAATGGATACCATATATATGTACTTACACACTAAGAACCTGCATACTTCATTTCCGATAAAACGTTTAAAGTGTCTTCGGGACAATCTTGTTGCCTGAGTAACTTTGAACTGTTTTTCTTCCAGCTCCGAGACGTTTGAAGACCTGGGGACAGACGTGAACGTCCCGTACACACAGGGCAACTGGCAAGGGATTCTGGGAAGGGACCTCGTGACCATTTCGTCACTTCCGGGCGTGAACGTGACGGCTAACGTGGCGTGCATCACAAACTCCGAGAGCTTCTTCATCAACGGCTCCCACTGGCAAGGCATTCTGGGAATGGCCTATGCCGCCATAGCCCGAGTAAGTCAAAACAGTACCAGTCTGGCGCCGTATTCATAATCGCCACTTAGGCTACGCCACTAGACTTAGCGCTAAGTGAAAGATTTGTTAAGCGTTTATCGGGTTCAAAATACATTTGTAGTCACCCAAGAAGGGGATTTTCTGAATTAAAAAAGTGCTAAAACTATACTGAAGAAGATTTCGTAATAACAAATCCCACCACAACGAGCTAGTGAGGCTAAGACAAAAATGCACTTTTCGTGCGTAACTTAGGAGGGGATTATGAATACGGCCCCTGGGCTCTGCGCATGCTCACTGGTCCACGTCTTCCTGTGATGTGGGGGTGGGGTGGTATGTACTATAGGTATGATAGCGTAATTTAATTTATCAGCCATGCGTCTACCCACCGTCCATCACAAACACAAGAACGTCCGCTACGAATCAAAACTAGCGACAAGGTTACATTTTATGACAGACTTAAATAAAGTAAATAAAGCCGGGAAACTCCATCTAGCTTAGGACACTGGACAACATGGAATAATTGGTACTTGTTTATGTCATAAATTTCTTGTTGATAATTGTTTATGTCATAAATTTCTTGTTGATAATTGTTTATGTCATAAATTTCTTGTTGATAATTGTTTGTCATAAATTTCTTGTTGATAATTGTTTATGTCATAAATTTCTTGCTGATAATTGTTTATGTCATAAATTTCTTGTTGATATTTATCTCTCTTCAATGTCTGTTGGTATATAGTGATATCTATCTTGTTGATGTCTCTGTGTGTGTGATGTTGAGGGGGTGTCTGTGGCGTGTCTGCTTGATGTCCCGCTGTTGTGTGTTCACAGCCGGACCCCTCCGTGGAACCTTTCTTCGACTCGCTGGTGCAGCAGACAGACGTGGACGACATCTTCTCCTTGCAGCTCTGTGGCACCAAGGACAAGAAGACTGAGATGGACGTCAGCATGGGGGGGACGCTGGTAGGTGTGGGCGACAGTGTGGGCGTCACGCTGGTATGTGTGGGTGACAGTGTGGGCGTCAGTGTGGGCGTCACGCTGGTAGGTGTGGGCGACAGTGTGGGCGTCACGCTGGTGGGTGTAGGGGACAGTGTGGGCGTCGCGCTGGGCGGTGTGGGCATCAGGCTGGTGGGTGTGGGTGACAGTGTGAGCGTCACGCTGGTGGGTGCGGGCGTCACGCTGGTAGGTGTGGGCGCCAGGCTGGTGGGTGTGGGTGACAGTGTCGGCGTCACGCTGGTGGGTGTGGGCGTCACGCTGGTAGGTGTGGGCGTCACGCTGGTAGGTGTGGGCGTCACGCTGGTAGGTGTGGGCGTCAGGCTGGTGGGTGTGGGGGACAGTGTGGGCGTCACGCTGGTGGGTGTGGGCGTCACGCTGGTAGGTGTGGGCGTCACGCTGGTAGGTGTGGGCGTCACGCTGGTAAGTGTGGGCGTCAGGCTGGTGGGTGTGGGGAACAGTGTGGGCGTCACGCTGGTAGGTGTGGGCGTCAGGCTGGTGGGTGTGAGTGACAGTGTCGGCGTCACGCTGGTGGGTGTGGGCGTCACGCTGGTGGGTGTGGGCGTCACGCTGGTAGGTGTGGGCGTCAGGCTGGTGGGTGTGGGGGACAGTGTGGGCGTCACGCTGGTGGTTGTGGGCGTCACGCTGGTGGGTGTGGGCGTCACGCTGGTAGGTGTGGGCGTCAGGCTGGTGGGTGTGGGGACAGTGTGGACGTCAGTGTGGACGTCACGCTGGTGGGTGTGGGCGACAGTGTGGGCGTCACGCTGGTAGGTGTGGGCGACAGTGTGGGCGTCAGTGTGGGCGTCACGCTGGTAGGTGTGGGCGACAGTGTGGGCGTCACGCTGGTGGGTGTGGACGTCAGTGTGGGCGTCACGCCGGTGGGTGTGAGCGTCACGCTGGTGGTGTCCGTTTACCCACAGTTATGATCTAGCACGTTAACAAGTTGTGTTAAAAAATGTCTTATAAAGTTATGTTAAAAAAATGTCTTATAAAGTTATGTTAAAAAAATGTCGTATAAAGTTATGTAATTGATGTGACTTTCCGCGGCAGGTGATCGGCGGCGTGAATGAGAGTCTCTACCAGGGGGCGCTGCAGTACGTGCCTCTCTACAAGGAGTCTTACTACGAGGTGGTCGTCACAGACATCCTCGTGAACGAGGAGAGCGCGGCGCTGGACTGCAAAGAGGTGAGCGCCACCAGCCACCACTGACACACTTACCCAGGGGCCGCCCCGATAGCTCAGGCGGTTAGAGCGCTCGCTTTGAGGGCTCTGGTCACCTGAGAGCCGAGGATCGATGGTTCCAGCCCTGCTGTGGCCATGTGTCTGTGGGCGCAGGATAAAGATTCCAGGTCATTCTTCGCGAAGAGTAGGGGGTTACCCCCGGGGACATGGCTCCACTCTCCCTTCCTTCTCCCGGTGACGCGATATGACCAAAAGTGGTTGAAGCGTCCTGAATATGCAACCAACCTACACAGACCCAATCCCGCGATTGCAGAGGTCAAATTGCAACTGGGACAGAACTTTATTTGTTGGCCATTTTATTGGGGTTAATATATCCGGTTTATGACACTGACCATTGAAGTTAAAGTAATATGTTCTGGAATTTGTATATTACCAATCTCTACTCCATGTCAAATAAGTATATTCTGTCTTAAATTTAAATCCTGAAAGCCTGTGGGCTATCCGGAGAGAAGCAGATTTGTTCACCGGAGCAGAAGTTGGTGGCCGGCTTTATATCCCTGCGCGTCTGTTCGCTGTTCGGTATTCTGTGTGATGTCGACGGCGACTCGCTAGGACGTCCGCGCGCGATAAACTAGTCCACGCAGTGTTATGTTGAAATTGTTGTTTTACAGACTCAACGAGCTATAAACATATCTCATCATAATGCATCATAATGCACTTTTTGTCTTGATTCTAAACTGTAAAAGATCTAAGATGGCGTCTGTAAGTAGGCTGCTTTAATGGCGGTAGGCGGGGGGAATCGACGGCTTGATTCATTGCACGGTGCGCCATTGGGTTTCAGTATAACTTCGACAAGACCATCGTGGACAGCGGCACGACCAACCTGCGACTGCCAAACAAGGTCTTCGAGAAAGTCGTGCACATGCTGCGGAAACAAACAGTCGTGAGTCCTCAGGTGGTGGGAGGAGGAGGGTGGAGGGGGAGGGGGGAGGGGGTGGGCAGGGTGAGGGGAAGGGAAGGTGGGAAGGGCGGGGTGGGGGGGCGGCCGAATGGTTGTGGTGGTTGGCGCGCCAGCTCGGCTTCGTCCCAGAAGATTCCTTGGCACAAGTTAGTCCTCACGTGTACAATATTGGGTTAAAACCCCAACATTTCAATCGTGTCTACTGTTGACCCCCGGACACCTGCTCTAGGGGGGAGGTTTCGTCTATTCATGCTTCTTCGTCCCGGGAGAATCCTTGTTTAGGCCGGGTTTACACGCTACGATAATTCTTTTAATAGTCAAACCGGCCCCCCAATTGCACAGTTGGTCGCAAAGTGGATTTGTGGCAATGAACTCTACAACGTATTGCACCGTGTCAACAGGGCATTAGACCCGTTGTTGTGTGCAAATAAAAAAAAGGGGCTAAAACACCCACTACACCGTTCCACACTCCGGGCTAAGCCCCCACCCTCCACGCCTGAATCCTCTTTCGTGAATCGTGAGTATGAAATTGACAATTATAGCTGAATGTACACGTGATAAGTACTCATGTCTGAAAGTGACAAGAAAGTGAGCTGCTGCTTTGTTTGTCGGACTTGCGACATAACGCACGTGGAAGACTTTTTGTCGCCACATGATTGGATAAAAGCAACAGTGACGTCACTGAAGGATTGTGTGAATGAACGGTCTATTCTACTCGGTCCATCTACCATGTTACAGCCCACGAAATAGATTACGGTAGTAAATGGCAGACGTGAGTAATACATGAGCTACGCTAAAACAATGGTTTGCTCTTGCATGAAAGAACGACCGTCTATAAGATAAGATAAGGTAAAGTTTTATTTAACGTCGGCATGTAAAAGTCAACAATAAACATTAGCACAAGTGCTACTGGCCGACAATAATAACTATTCATGTCGATTTGGCGTTGACAGATGAGCAATGCTGAGAATGCCGAGGCGTTCTGGCGTGGCACGGGCATCCTGTGCTGGCCCCGGGCTGACAGTCGCTGGCCAGCCTTCCCCGCCGTCAACATACACATCGCCCAGACAACCACCTCCACCATCCGCCTCGTGGTGTCGCCACTGCAGTACCTGCGCGAGGTGTATGACGTCACGGAAGAGGAGGAGAGGCCGGGAAACGTCTGCTACAAGTTCGCCATCGCCCCCTCCGACAAAGGTAGCTCTTCTATCCTGATGTCTGCTCCCCTCCGATAAAGGTAGCTCTTCTATCCTGGTGTATGCCTCCCTCCGATATAGGTGGCTCTTCTATCCTGGTGTATGCCTCCCTCCGATAAAGGTAGCTCTTCTATCCTGGTGTATGCCTCCCTCCGATAAAGGTGGCTCTTCTATCCTGGTGTCTGCTCCCCTCCGATAAAGGTAGCACTTCTATCCTGGTGTCTGCCTCCCTCCGACAAAGGTAACTCTTCTATCTTGGTGTATGCCTCCCTCCGATAAAGGTAGCTCTTCTATCCTGGTGTCTGTCTCCCTCCGATAAAGGTAGCTCTTCTATCCTGGTGTCTGCCTCCCTCCGATAAAGGTAGCTCTTCTATCCTGGTGTCTGCCTCCCCCGACAAAGGTAACTCTTCTATCTTCGTGTCGGCCTCCCTCCGATAAAATTAGCTGTCATACCCCTCCCCCCCCCCACGCCATGGGTAAAGGTAACGGTGCTTATCTAGTTTGTATTTTTTATCATCCCTCCGATAAAGGTAGCTGTTGCATCGTGTTTTTTCCACCCTCCGATAAATGTAGCGATTCTATCCTGTTGTTATCACCCCTCTTGCAAGGCTGTAGCTCTTCCATGCCCCGTGCAGCGTCGTTCAATCGAAGTATATTACTGGATAGTATTACCGTAGTATCTTGTTTATATCACATGATATTACCGTAGTATGTTGTTTATATCACATGATATTACCGTAGTTTGTTGTTTATATCACAGAATATTACCGTAGTTTGTTGTTTATATCACATGATATTACCGTAGTATGTTGTTTATATCACATGATATTACCGTAGTATGTCGTTTATATCACATGATATTACCGTAGTATGTTGTTTATATCATGATATTACCGTAGTTTGTTGTTTATATCACAGAATATTACCGTAGTTTGTTGTTTATATCACATGATATTACCGTAGTTTGTTGTTTATATCACATGATATTACCATAGTATGTTGTTTATATCACATGATATTACCGTAGTTTGTTGTTTATATCACAGAATATTACCGTAGTTTGTTGTTTATATCACATGATATTACCGTAGTTTGTTGTTTATATCACATGATATTACCGTAGTTGGTTGTTTATATCTCATGATATTACCGTAGTATGTTGTTTATATCACATGATATTACCGTAGTCTGTTGTTTATATCACATGATATTACCGTAGTATGTTGTTTATATCACATGATATTACCGTAGTATGTTGTTTATATCACATGATATAACCGTATTATGTTGTTTATATCACATGATGTTACCGTAGTTTGTTGTTTATATCACATGATATTACCGTAGTATGTTGTTTGTATCACATGATATTACCGTAGTATGTTGTTTATATCACATGATATTACCGTAGTTTGTTGTTTATATCTCATGATATTACCGTAGTATGTTGTTTATATCACATGATATTTCCGCAGTTTGTTGTTTATATCACATGATATTTCCGTAGTTTGTTGTTTATATCACATGATATTTCCGTAGTTTGTTGTTTATATCACATGATATTTCCGTTCGATTGTTGGTTATATCACATGATATTTCCGTAGTTTGTTGTTTATATCACATGATATTACCGTAGTAGGTCATCTCCCCCCACAGGTCTGGTGCTGGGTGCCGTTGTCATGGAGGGTTTCTACGTCGTCTTTGATCGCGCCAATCGCCGCATGGGCTTCGCGCAGACCACGTGCCTCAACAAACAGACGGACGCGCTGCTTCCCAAGGTCACAGGCCCGTTCCCTTATGGTGAGTGTGTCTTCCCAAGGTCACCGGTCCGTTCTCTTATGATGAGTGTCTTCCCAAGGTCACAGGCCCGTTCCCTTATGGGAGAGTGTGTCTTTCCAAGATCACAGGCCCGTTCTCTTATGATGAGTGTGTCTTCCCAAGGTCACAGGCCCATTCCGTTATGGTGAGTGTGTCTTCCCAAGGTCACCGGTCCGTTCTCTCATGATGAGTGTGTCTTCCCAAGGTCACAGGCCCGTTCCCCTATAGTGAGTGTGTCTTCCCAAGGTCACCGGTCCGTTCTCTTATGATGAGTGTGTCTTCCCAAGGTCACATGCCTGTTCCCTTATGGTGAGTGTGTCTTTCCAAGGTCACCGGTCCGTTCTCCTATGGTGAGTGTGTCTTCCCAAGGTCACAGGCCCGTTCCGTTATGGTGAATGTGTCTTCCCAAGGTCACCGGTCCGTTCTCTTATGGTGAGTGCGTCTTCCCAATGTCACAGGCTCGTTCCCTTGTGGGGAGTGTGTCTTCCCAAGGTCACCGATCCGTTCTCCTATGGTGAGTGTGTCTTCCCAAGGTCACAGGCCAGTTTTCTTATGGTGAGTGTGTCTTCCCAAGGTCAGCGGTCCGTTCCCTTATGGTGAGTGTGTCTTCCCAAGGTCACAGGCCCGTTCCCTTATGATGAGTGTCTTCCCAAGGTCACAGGCCCGTTCCCTTATGGTAAGTGTGTCTTCCCAAGGTCACCGGTCCGTTCTCCTATGGTGAGTGTGTCTTCCCAAGGTCACAGGCCAGTTTCCTTATGGTGAGTGTGTCTTCCCAAGGTCAGCGGTCCGTTCCCTTATGGTGAGTGTGTCTTCCCAAGGTCACAGGCCCGTTCCCTTATGATGAGTGTCTTCCCAAGGTCACAGGCCCGTTCTCTTATGGTAAGTGTGTCTTCCCAAGGTCACCGGTTCGTTCTCCTATGGTGAGTGTGTCTTCCCAAGGTCACAGGCCAGTTTCCTTATGGTGAGTGTGTCTTCCCAAGGTCAGCGGTCCGTTCCCTTATGGTGAGTGTGTCTTCCCAAGGTCACAGGCCCGTTCCCTTATGATGATTGTCTTCCCAAGGTCACAGGCCCGTTCCCTTATGGTAAGTGTGTCTTCCCAAGGTCACCGGTCCGTTCTCCTATGGTGAGTGTGTCTTCCCAAGGTCACAGGCCCGTTCCCTTATGGTAAGTGTGTCTTCCCAAGGTCACCGGTCCGTTCTCCTATGGTGAGTGTGTCTTCCCAAGGTCACAGGCCAGTTTCCTTATGGTGAGTGTGTCTTCCTAAGGTCACCAGCCCGTCCCCTTATGGTGAGTGTGTCTTCCCAAGGTCACCGGTCCGTTATCCTATGGTGAGTGTGTCTTCCCAAGGTCACAGGCCAGTTCCCTTATCGTAAGTGTGTCTTCCCAAGGTCAGCGGCCCGTTCCCTTAGTGGGCGCATTTCTTTGGTAGCTCGGTATATCCCTGCGGTAACCCGAATACGCACATTACGCATACACCGCCCGACACTTGTTTCACCCAGGTATGAGTGCGCGCGCATCCATTCGGTATGCCGATGTGCCCCGTTCCAAACCACACGGGACATTCGGGAGAAGATGGCGGCTGATTGCAAGGTGATAAGAGTAGGTTGGTTCCAGTGCCCAGATGTGAACTGTGTGTGCATTTCATTGGAATAGGCATATCCCTATCGACTCCCCCGGAAGTTCCCTATCACGTGTTGCGGGTCCCGGGCGGGATACCAAACCTGGCCCAAAGAAATGCGCCCATGGTGAGTGTGTCTTCTCAAGGTCACAGGCCCGTTCCTTCATGGTGACTGTCTTCACTATCACTGATACCAATAGATATGTTTGGTGAGATATGTTTTAAATATATAAAATAGAAAATAAGGCTTATATAAACTTCGGTATTTGAAATGAACGAATCGAGATGTTTTGATGTGCGTATATGTGTTTTAAGCCAATATTTTGCACACATGGGCTGAGCCGGTTCAAGGCGCGCCATATCGTTGCTTACTCCTTAACGTTAAGTGGCGATGAGATATGATAAGATGAACCTTTAGTTAAGGTCGGTGTTACAGAGAAGTTAGCAATAAACACGTTGATTCAAGATATACTAAGGTTGCTGTTAAGGCTAATTACCATTACAAAGAGAATTGACAGCAATGAGTGTGTTCCTTAGCATCAACGGCGCACATATTTGTGTGTACACCAGATGTGTTCCCCGCCCTCATCAGTGTAGATGTTTGCGTGAACGCCGCATGTGTTACCCGCCCTCATCAGTGTACATGTTTGCGTGAACGCCGCATGTGTTCCTCGCCCTCATCAGTGTACATGTTTGCGTGACCGCCGCATGTGTTCCTCGCCCTCATCAGTGTACATGTTTGCGTGAACGCCGCATGTGTTCCCCGCCCTCATCAGTGTACATGTTTGCGTGACCGCCGCATGTGTTCCTCGCCCTCATCAGTGTACATGTTTGCGTGACCGCCGCATGTGTTCCTCGCCCTCATCAGTGTAGATGTTTGCGTGAACGCCGCATGTGTTACCCGCCCTCATCAGTGTACATGTTTGCGTGAACGCCGCATGTGTTCCTCGCCCTCATCAGTGTACATGTTTGCGTGACCGCCGCATGTGTTCCTCGCCCTCATCAGTGTACATGTTTGCGTGACCGCCGAATGTGTTCCTCGCCCTCATCAGTGTACATGTTTGCGTGACCGCCGAATGTGTTCCTCGCCCTCATCAGTGTACATGTTTGCGTGACCGCCGCATGTGTTCCTCGCCCTCATCAGTGTACATGTTTGCGTGAACGCCGCATGTGTTCCTCGCCCTCATCAGTGTACATGTTTGCGTGACCGCCGCATGTGTTCCTCGCCCTCATCAGTGTACATGTTTGCGTGAACGCCGCATGTGTTCCTCGCCCTCATCAGTGTACATGTTTGCGTGACCGCCGCATGTGTTCCTCGCCCTCATCAGTGTAGATGTTTGCGTGAACGCCGCATGTGTTACCCGCCCTCATCAGTGTACATGTTTGCGTGACCGCCGCATGTGTTCCTCGCCCTCATCAGTGTACATGTTTGCGTGACCGCCGAATGTGTTCCTCGCCCTCATCAGTGTACATGTTTGCGTGAACGCCGCATGTGTTCCCCGCCCTCATCAGTGTACATGTTTGCGTGAACGCCGCATGTGTTCCTCGCCCTCATCAGTGTACATGTTTGCGTGACCGCCGAATGTGTTCCTCGCCCTCATCAGTGTACATGTTTGCGTGACCGCCGCATGTGTTCCTCGCCCTCATCAGTGTACATGTTTGCGTGAACGCCGCATGTGTTCCTCGCCCTCATCAGTGTACATGTTTGCGTGACCGCCGCATGTGTTCCTCGCCCTCATCAGTGTAGATGTTTGCGTGAACGCCGCATGTGTTACCCGCCCTCATCAGTGTACATGTTTGCGTGACCGCCGCATGTGTTCCTCGCCCTCATCAGTGTACATGTTTGCGTGACCGCCGAATGTGTTTCTCGCCCTCATCAGTGTACATGTTTGCGTGAACGCCGCATGTGTTCCCCGCCCTCATCAGTGTACATGTTTGCGTGACCGCCGAATGTGTTCCTCGCCCTCATCCGTGTACATGTTTGCGTGACCGCCGCATGTGTTCCTCGCCCTCATCAGTGTACATGTTTGCGTGAACGCCGCATGTGTTCCTCGCCCTCATCAGTGTACATGTTTGCGTGACCGCCGAATGTGTTCCTCGCCCTCATCAGTGTACATGTTTGCGTGACCGCCGCATGTGTTCCTCGCCCTCATCAGTGTACATGTTTGCGTGACCGCCGCATGTGTTCCTCGCCCTCATCAGTGTACATGTTTGCGTGACCGCCGCATGTGTTCCTCGCCCTCATCAGTGTACATGTTTGCGTGAACGCCGCATGTGTTCCTCGCCCTCATCAGTGTACATGTTTGCGTGACCGCCGCATGTGTTCCTCGCCCTCATCAGTGTAGATGTTTGCGTGAACGCCGCATGTGTTACCCGCCCTCATCAGTGTACATGTTTGCGTGACCGCCGCATGTGTTCCTCGCCCTCATCAGTGTACATGTTTGCGTGACCGCCGAATGTGTTACCCGCCCTCATCAGTGTACATGTTTGCGTGACCGCCGCATGTGTTCCCCGCCCTCATCAGTGTACATGTTTGCGTGACCGCCGTATGTGTTCCTTGCCCTCATCAGTGTACATGTTTGCGTGACCGCCGCATGTGTTCCCCGCCCTCATCAGTGTACATGTTTGCGTGACCGCCGCATGTGTTCCCCGCCCTCATCAGTGTACATGTTTGCGTGACCGCCGCATGTGTTCCTCGCCCTCATCAGTGTACATGTTTGCGTGACCGCCGCATGTGTTCCTCGCCCTCATCAGTGTACATGTTTGCGTGACGGCCGCATGTGTTCCTCGCCCTCATCAGTGTACATGTTTGCGTGAACGCCGCATGTGTTCCCCGCCCTCATCAGTGTACATGTTTGCGTGACCGCCGCATGTGTTCCCCGCCCTCATCAGTGTACATGTTTGCGTGACCGCCGTATGTGTTCCCCGCCCTCATCAGTGTACATGTTTGCGTGACCGCCGCATGTGTTCCTCGCCCTCATCAGTGTACATGTTTGCGTGACCGCCGCATGTGTTCCCCGCCCTCATCAGTGTACATGTTTGCGTGACCGCCGCATGTGTTCCCCGCCCTCATCAGTGTACATGTTTGCGTGACCGCCGCATGTGTTCCTCGCCCTCATCAGTGTACATGTTTGCGTGAACGCCGCATGTGTTCCCCGCCCTCATCAGTGTACATGTTTGCGTGACCGCCGAATGTGTTACCCGCCCTCATCAGTGTACATGTTTGCGTGACCGCCGCATGTGTTCCCCGCCCTCATCAGTGTACATGTTTGCGTGACCGCCGTATGTGTTCCTCGCCCTCATCAGTGTACATGTTTGCGTGACCGCCGCATGTGTTCCTCGCCCTCATCAGTGTACATGTTTGCGTGACCGCCGCATGTGTTCCTCGCCCTCATCAGTGTACATGTTTGCGTGAACGCCGCATGTGTTCCCCGCCCTCATCAGTGTACATGTTTGCGTGACCGCCGAATGTGTTACCCGCCCTCATCAGTGTACATGTTTGCGTGACCGCCGCATGTGTTCCCCGCCCTCATCAGTGTACATGTTTGCGTGACCGCCGTATGTGTTCCTCGCCCTCATCAGTGTACATGTTTGCGTGACCGCCGCATGTGTTCCCCGCCCTCATCAGTGTACATGTTTGCGTGACCGCCGCATGTGTTCCCCGCCCTCATCAGTGTACATGTTTGCGTGACCGCCGCATGTGTTCCTCGCCCTCATCAGTGTACATGTTTGCGTGACCGCCGAATGTGTTACCCGCCCTCATCAGTGTACATGTTTGCGTGACCGCCGCATGTGTTCCCCGCCCTCATCAGTGTACATGTTTGCGTGACCGCCGTATGTGTTCCTCGCCCTCATCAGTGTACATGTTTGCGTGACCGCCGCATGTGTTCCCCGCCCTCATCAGTGTACATGTTTGCGTGACCGCCGCATGTGTTCCCCGCCCTCATCAGTGTACATGTTTGCGTGACCGCCGCATGTGTTCCTCGCCCTCATCAGTGTACATGTTTGCGTGACCGCCGCATGTGTTCCTCGCCCTCATCAGTGTACATGTTTGCGTGACGGCCGCATGTGTTCCTCGCCCTCATCAGTGTACATGTTTGCGTGAACGCCGCATGTGTTCCCCGCCCTCATCAGTGTACATGTTTGCGTGAACGCCGCATGTGTTCCCCGCCCTCATCAGTGTACATGTTTGCGTGACCGCCGCATGTGTTCCTCGCCCTCATCAGTGTACATGTTTGCGTGACCGCCGCATGTGTTCCCCGCCCTCATCAGTGTACATGTTTGCGTGACCGCCGCATGTGTTCCTCGCCCTCATCAGTGTACATGTTTGCGTGACCGCCGCATGTGTTCCCCGCCCTCATCAGTGTACATGTTTGCGTGACCGCCGCATGTGTTCCTCGCCCTCATCAGTGTACATGTTTGCGTGACCGCCGCATGTGTTCCTTGCCCTCATCAGTGTACATGTTTGCGTGACCGCCGCATGTGTTCCTCGCCCTCAACAGCGTACATGTTTGCGTGACCGCCGCATGTGTTCCTCGCCCTCATCAGTGTACATGTTTGCGTGACCGCCGCATGTGTTCCTCGCCCTCATCAGTGTACATGTTTGCGTGACCGCCGCATGTGTTCCTCGCCCTCATCAGTGTACATGTTTGCGTGACCGCCGCATGTGTTCCCCGCCCTCATCAGTGTACATGTTTGCGTGACCGCCGCATGTGTTCCTCGCCCTCATCAGTGTACATGTTTGCGTGACCGCCGCATGTGTTCCTCGCCCTCATCAGTGTACATGTTTGCGTGACCGCCGCATGTGTTCCTCGCCCTCATCAGTGTACATGTTTGCGTGACCGCCGCATGTGTTCCTCGCCCTCATCAGTGTACATGTTTGCGTGAACGCCGCATGTGTTCCTCGCCCTCATCAGTGTACATGTTTGCGTGAACGCCGCATGTGTTCCCCGCCCTCATCAGTGTACATGTTTGCGTGACCGCCGCATGTGTTCCTCGCCCTCAACAGCCAACACGACGGACTGCGCGTACCAGCGTGTGGACGGCGAGCAGTCGGTGCTGCTGACGGTGGCCTACGTCATGGCTGGGGTGTGCGGGGCCTGCCTCCTGCCGGTCGTGTACATGTTGGCCCAGTGGCAGTGGCGGCGGTGTCGGCGCCGGGGCGGCGGCGACGCCGTGTCCGACAACAGCGGCCTGCTCAAGGAGGAGGACTTCAGCGGGAGGTGACGGCGCGACGCCGGTGACGAGGCGCCGACACCCCCACCCCCACCCCCACCCCCACGCCCACCCCCACCCTCTTCTTCTCCTCCCCCGGCGTTCAGTTTTTTTTCTGCTGGTAGTGGTGGCGCAGACGCTAGTTTGGCGATGACGTCACGTGACGTCACGTGACGTGAAGTGACGTACAGTGACGTGAAGTGACGTGAAGCGACGTAACACTGAACTGTTTGACACTGAACTGGTTGACACTGATGTTCGTAGTCTATAGTGACGTCACGGCACGTCACACCGGACTGGTTGACACTGCACTGGTTGACACCGATGTCCGTACTGCCACTGGCGTGTGTCTCGTTAAGCACAGTAGTTAACTTTAGTTAACATTGACTGATCATGTAGTTTAAAGGTACGTATACCGAGTTGTTACAGAGTCATTGTCTGGTTATGAGATTATCGCTACACAACTGTACTTGATCTGAGTATGGTTGGCTTTTGGTTTTTGATTGTGCTGCTTCACTGCCAGACAGTGTATCACTTGTGCAACTTCATCACTGATACAACTGTATCACTGATACAACTGTATCACTGATACAACTTTATCACTGATACAACTGTGCAACTGTATCACTGATACAACTGTATCACTGATACAACTGTATCACTGATACAACTGTTGTATCACGTGGTAGAAAGGCTGTCGATCTCCGACTGTAGCTTTCTCTCAGAGGAGCACTGACGCCATATTCAGTCCGTTTCGTCTCCCCGGGTTATTGACCAATCAGTGCCTTGCTAGCTGCTATCTGCAGCTGTGTACTTGTCGAGGGGTGGGGTGGTGGGGGTGTCGGTTTTGAGTAGCCAATGACCATTGAATACGAAATCACCGGCGAGATGTCAACGAGTTTAGTACGAGATGATATTAGTAGGTTAGTCGACCGCGATATATATGAGTCTTGTAATTTCCTGAGGTCGTCCTTCATTGCGTTCATTGCGCGAATCGTTGTGTCAGCATAGCTCACGTATTACTCGTCACAATGATAGAGCTCGTGTAGGCTAACCGCCGGACTGGGGGTGAAGGTAGTACTACTTGATACAGCCTTGAAGTACTGCTATGACGTCATTCTATTGTCTAAACTGTACATTAATTTTCAAGCATACTGTTTTAGCGAACTGATAAATTGCGATTGACTCAAGGAGACCAAACTATTTTTCTGTTGAACAATCGTCCTTCTGTTACGAAATCGACAATAGCAGTCAATGCCAATCATGAGCAATAATGAGCTTCTCTGAAACAGGTCACAACCACAATGGATCATGAAAGCTTGGCGCCCGATGGAAAGCCCCAGCAAAAACAGATGCAAATTTCTCTTCAAAACAAGCGTAGATCACAAAATACATTATCTCGGGCATATTTACAGTCCGGAAAGGAAATGAACATATTGGTGTTTCCCGCCCCTTAAGTTGTCCCAGGAACCACGTGAACCATTGAGATGTGATCGGAAACGTGGTCCAGATACCCCGTGAACCATTGAGATGTGATCGGAAACGTGGCCCAAATATCCCGTGAACCATTGAGATGTGATCGGAAACGTGGTCCAGATACCCCGTGAACCATTGAGATGTGATCGGAAACGTGGCCCAGATATCCCGTGAACCATTGAGATTTGATCGGAAACGTGGCCCAGATATCCCGTGAACCATTGAGATTTGATCTGATACGTGGCCCAGATATCCCGTGAACCATTGAGATGTGATCGGAAACGTGGTCCAGATACCCCGTGAACCATTGAGATGTGATCGGAAACGTGGTCCAGATAACCCGTGAACCATTGAGATGTGATCGGAAACGTGGTCCAGATACCCCGTGAACCATTGAGATGTGATCGGAAACGTGGTCCAGATACCCCGTGAACCATTGAGATGTGATCGGAAACGTGGCCCAGATATCCCGTGAACCATTGAGATGTGATCGGAAACGTGGTCCAGATATCCCGTGAACCATTGAGATGTGATCGGAAACGTGGTCCAGATACCCCGTGAACCATTGAGATGTGATCGGAAACGTGGTCCAGATACCCCGTGAACCATTGAGATGTGATCGGACACATGGTCCAGATACCCCGTGAACCATTGAGATGTGATCGGAAACGTGGTCCAGATACCCCGTGAACCATTGAGATGTGATCGGAAACGTGGCCCAGATATCCCGTGAACCATTGAGATTTGATCGGAAACGTGGTCCAGATATTGGTGTCCGGGATTTAGTAAAATACGAAGCATCACAAAGTGAAACCGCTTCGTTCATGTTACATTCACCAAACAAATCGCTGCCAAATTGGTTGGTTCCTTGTAACATGGTGCCTGGTTCCCGACAGAATCGTGTTATAGTCTTGTTGCGCAGTGCCTCCTCCTAGTGAGTCATTCCATAGTTGAACGATGAACACAAAATTGAAAATTGTAATTCTTGTATTTACCAATGGGCCAACGGCCTTTCAGTATTCAATGAAGCATTTGCAACGATGAGACCGCCAGCTAGTGGGGCATAGGGTCGCGATATTGCAGCGGCGCGAATACAAGATGGCGCCCGTATACCGGGTGGCTTGACGACGCATGCGCATGACTTCTGGATGAGAGATATTCATATCCCGAAGTCTCTGGTAAAGCGGCGGTTTCCATGGCTGCCGCTTTCTATCTCCATCATAGCGTGGCGACATATATTAGCATATCGTGGTTATCTTTGGGTTACCGTTGATATTTCTTTAAAAAAAAGGGGGCCCTTTTACCATATGAAGCCTCCCTAAATGAGTTGTATGTGAGTGATTCTTACCCTGGCGTTGGACGCCGATATTTGAGTTCTAATACGTGATAGTCACACGCGTTTACATTTATTAATACAAAACAAATGGTACAGGCAAAAATAAATGTAACGTACAGGTTTTAAATGAATGTAATGGGGGGAGTGAAATGAAACCTATTCAGCACGCCACCTAGTGGGCGGAAGAGTGACTCAGCACGCCACCTAGTGGGGAGAAGAGTAAAAAGTCTACATAAATGCCTATGTATTTGATCCAGTAGTCTGCGTGCTGTATGAGAATGGTGTTCATCTATACAGCGATCACGAAATCCATGGTGCATTGTAAATGTATATGTAACGTTCTACATTGCGGCGGTTTACCTCTTGATGTGGATTATATATATAGTATATATATATATATATATAGTATCTATAAATATATAGTTCTAAATATATATCTATATATATTATGAATATATATGTAGGTATACCGTACGGATGTATCGTGTATGTACCATACTAACGTCCCTATATCGCATAGTAGAACTCCGAGTCCGCTTGGAGAATATTCGTGGCAAATGGTGACTATAATTATATTTTTCTCGCTGTCGTTTTTGTGTTATAAATGGAAGGTGCGTTTTGAGTTGGCCCTTACGCGATGAACACTTCTGTTCTATATGCAACAACGACCAAACAGTGTCGATAGGGAGATATTATGCATTTTGGTTATTGATTGGTTCTAGCGTAAGGTTACTTTATTTCTGCATGTGGTATTTTTTGTTTGCAATCATTTATTCGCATGAGGTTGTGATGGAGACCGTATTTGTTTCACGAGGTGGTCCCTAGCGAGGAAGAGCAAAATTGCAATTACATTTTTTCGTTCGCTGTGAAAAAGATGGCTGATATGATGGCTGATATGCCGTCACTTTTGTCATTGATTGATGAGACTGACAGCTTGCAATTAGGAGTGTCAAAGGCCACTGGGACCTGCTGGCATAGGAACAAAGTAGCAATCGTAGCATAAACAAGGCATCTGGTAACGCTGTGAGCAGTGTTAACCAATGCTACATTCGTCTATACCTTTCTGTAGTCAAAACTGTAATAAAATGTGGCTATGGAAGCAGAAGTTGTTGTTTATCATGGCCCAGCGTAGGAAAACAAATTATACATGTATATTCCATAAACATATTCATGACATTTTTATTCAGTTTATGGGCACAAATGCCGCGACCCAAATAGTATTATTACTTAAGCCAAAACAAAGCTGCAAATCCATCGTCTTTTGCAGACGGACGGATGCCAACAGAACATTTTCTATTCATCTCTTTAGATAATTTACGCTCTGGTTGTGGAAACTGCACAATGAAATGTCTAACTGGGGATGAGAGTAAGTACAAGAGACCACACGACGGGTTAGGGTTAGGGTGAGTAAGTTCAAGGGACCACACGACGGGTTAGGGTGAGTAAGTACAAGGGACCACACGACGGGTTAGGGTTAGGGTGAGTAAGTTCAAGGGACCACACGACGGGTTAGGGTGAGTAAGTACAAGGGACCACACGACGGGTTAGGGTTAGGGTGAGTAAGTACAAGGGACCACACGACGGGTTAGGGTGAGTAAGTACAAGGGACCACACGACGGGTTAGGGTGAGTAAGTACAAGGGACCACACGACGGGTTAGGGTTAGGGTGAGTAAGTACAAGGGACCACACGACGGGTTAGGGTGAGTAAGTACAAGGGACCACACGACGGGTTAGGGTGAGTAAGTACAAGGGACCACACGACGGGTTAGGGTGAGTAAGTACAAGGGACCACACGACGGGTTAGGGTTAGGGTGAGTAAGTACAAGGGACCACACGACGGGTTAGGGTGAGTAAGTACAAGAGACCACACGACGGGTTAGGGTTAGGGTGAGTAAGTACAAGGGACCACACGACGGGTTAGGGTTAGGGTGAGTAAGTACAAGGGACCACACGACGGGTTAGGGTTAGGGTGAGTAAGTACAAGGGACCACACGACGGGAAGGGTGAGTAAGTACAAGGGACCACACGACGGGTTAGGGTGAGTAAGTACAAGGGACCACACGACGGGTTAGGGTTAGGGTGAGTAAGTACAAGGGACCACACGACGGGTTAGGGTTAGGGTGAGTAAGTACAAGGGACCACACGACGGGAAGGGTGAGTAAGTACAAGGGACCACACGACGGGTTAGGGTGAGTAAGTACAAGGGACCACACGACGGGTTAGGGTTAGGGTGAGTAAGTACAAGGGACCACACGACGGGTTAGGGTTAGGGTGAGTAAGTACAAGGGACCACACGACGGGTTAGGGTTAGGGTGAGTAAGTACAAGGGACCACACGACGGGTTAGGGTTAGGGTGAGTAAGTACAAGGGACCACACGACGGGTTAGGGTTAGGGTGAGTAAGTACAAGGGACCACACGACGGGTTAGGGTTAGGGTGAGTAAGTTCAAGGGACCACACGACGGGTTAGGGTGAGTAAGTACAAGGGACCACACGACGGGTTAGGGTTAGGGTGAGTAAGTACAAGGGACCACACGACGGGTTAGGGTTAGGGTGAGTAAGTACAAGGGACCACACGACGGGTTAGGGTGAGTAAGTACAAGGGACCACACGACGGGTTAGGGTTAGGGTGAGTAAGTACAAGGGACCACACGACGGGTTAGGGTTAGGGTGAGTAAGTACAAGGGACCACACGACGGGTTAGGGTTAGGGTGAGTAAGTACAAGGGACCACACGACGGGTTAGGGTTAGGGTGAGTAAGTTCAAGGGACCACACGACGGGTTAGGGTGAGTAAGTACAAGGGACCACACGACGGGTTAGGGTTAGGGTGAGTAAGTACAAGGGACCACACGACGGGTTAGGGTTAGGGTGAGTAAGTACAAGGGACCACACGACGGGTTAGGGTGAGTAAGTACAAGGGACCACACGACGGGTTAGGGTGAGTAAGTACAAGGGACCACACGACGGGTTAGGGTGAGTAAGTACAAGGGACCACACGACGGGTTAGGGTGAGTAAGTACAAGGGACCACACGACGGGTTAGGGTTAGGGTGAGTAAGTTCAAGGGACCACACGACGGGTTAGGGTGAGTAAGTACAAGGGACCACACGACGGGTTAGGGTGAGTAAGTACAAGGGACCATACGACGGGTTAGGGTGAGTAAGTACAAGGGACCACACGACGGGTTAGGGTTAGGGTGAGTAAGTACAAGGGACCACACGACGGGTTAGGGTGAGTAAGTACAAGGGACCACACGACGGGTTAGGGTGAGTAAGTACAAGGGACCACACGACGGGTTAGGGTTAGGGTGAGTAAGTACAAGGGACCACACGACGGGTTAGGGTTAGGGTGAGTAAGTACAAGGGACCACACGACGGGTTAGGGTTAGGGTGAGTAAGTACAAGGGACCACACGACGGGTTAGGGTGAGTAAGTACAAGGGACCACACGACGGGTTAGGGTTAGGGTGAGTAAGTACAAGGGACCACACGACGGGTTAGGGTTAGGGTGAGTAAGTTCAAGGGACCACACGACGGGTTAGGGTGAGTAAGTACAAGGGACCACACGACGGGTTAGGGTGAGTAAGTACAAGGGACCACACGACGGGTTAGGGTTAGGGTAAGTACAAGGGACCACACGACGGGTTAGGGTTAGGGTGAGTAAGTACAAGGGACCACACGACGGGTTAGGGTGAGTAAGTACAAGGGACCACACGACGGGTTAGGGTGAGTAAGTACAAGGGACCACACGACGGGTTAGGGTGAGTAAGTACAAGGGACCACACGACGGGTTAGGGTTAGGGTAAGTACAAGGGACCACACGACGGGTTAGGGTTAGGGTGAGTAAGTACAAGGGACCACACGACGGGTTAGGGTGAGTAAGTACAAGGGACCACACGACGGGTTAGGGTGAGTAAGTACAAGGGACCACACGACGGGTTAGGGTTAGGGTGAGTAAGTACAAGGGACCACACGACGGGTTAGGGTTAGGGTGAGTAAGTACAAGGGACCACACGACGGGTTAGGGTTAGGGTAAGTACAAGGGACCACACGACGGGTTAGGGTTAGGGTGAGTAAGTACAAGGGACCACACGACGGGTTAGGGTGAGTAAGTACAAGGGACCACACGACGGGTTAGGGTGAGTAAGTACAAGGGACCACACGACGGGTTAGGGTGAGTAAGTACAAGGGACCACACGACGGGTTAGGGTTAGGGTGAGTAAGTACAAGGGACCACACGACGGGTTAGGGTTAGGGTGAGTAAGTACAAGGGACCACACGACGGGTTAGGGTTAGGGTGAGTAAGTACAAGGGACCACACGACGGGTTAGGGTTAGGGTGAGTAAGTACAAGGGACCACACGACGGGTTAGGGTGAGTAAGTACAAGGGACCACACGACGGGTTAGGGTGAGTAAGTACAAGGGACCACACGACGGGAAGGGTGAGGAGGTACAAGGGACCACACGACGGGTTAGGGTGAGTAAGTACAAGAGACCACACGACGGGTTAGGGTTAGGGTGAGTAAGTACAAGGGACCACACGACGGGTTAGGGTTAGGGTGAGTAAGTACAAGGGACCACACGACGGGTTAGGGTTAGGGTGAGTAAGTACAAAGGACCACACGACGGGTCATCGATTTGGTGACTGCGAGCAACTCTGCGGAATATTTGAAAATCTATGCATATCGATCAACCAAGACAAGTTAAGCTACCCCCAAAATATTTCCCCCAACCATGCAACAAATGGATGGATTTTTAATAACGTACCAGACGGGTTAATATATATCTGCGCTGCGTCACCTGTCCATGCCAACCCGACGTTTCCATATCCTTTGTGTCTCGTGATCGTTGCGACGCATTGAGAAGACATTTCTCCACTTCGAGCGACATCTCCTTAATTAAGTAGAGGTCTGGGAGGAGGGGAGGGGAGGGGGAGTCCAGTGTCCAGTGTCAGTTTTTTAAAATTCTCAGTGTCGAATGTCGTTTTTTGGCTGTTCAGCGTAATTTTTTCAAAAATCTGTGTCGATGTCGCTTTTTCAGATCCCCAGTTTCGGAATTTATGCGTCCATGTCAAATGTTGATTTTCCAGATATGCCTGTATCGTGTGTCGCCATTTACCCCTTCCAGACCCGTTTATGTTTCCCTTGCCGCATACTCGGTCTGAGTCCTTCTGAGATCGCGATAAACGTAAAGTTTCCTTTTCGAACTTGACAGGTTGATGCAAAAGATTATGAACAGATAATACAACAGATTATGAACATATTATGAACAGATAATACAACAGATTATGAACAGATAATACAACAGATTATGAACAGATTATGAACAGATAATACAACAGATTATGAACAGATAATACAACAGATTATGAACAGATAATACAACAGATTATGAACACATAATACAACTTTAATATCTCCCTTTATCTGCTATATCTACCCGATGGTTAGTTCGCATATTATCCTCAAGGTGACCTTCGATGCGGTATAGTTTCCTCTTATGAAAATTGAAAGTTTGGCTTAATTACTTTCGCTCCATTTGCAATGATATATGTATTTATTTTCAAATAATATATTATTTATTAATATATATATATATATTATATATGGTAACATTTTATGCCCGGGATTTTATGTCGACATCTATTTATACCCAGAATTATAGATTGATAAGTGATGAGTTCATCTAGTGTAACATAAACATAGGTTAATCGCATTGTTACAGTGGCAATAGCACCACAAACACCAGCATTGATAAGATGTCTAACAATCGTGTTGTAACCGCCTTAATAATATATATACAACATGGCGGCGGTGTAAAGGTGTCTTTTCTTGGCGGCAGCAAAGTTTTCGATATTTTTCTGTTGTGGGCTCCTCTTGAACGATATAACACACACGGCTGAATGAGGAAGAGGTCGAGGAAAAGATTCAGAACTAAAAGTGAAGACACAGTAAACACAAAGATGAATATTTGCAGTGAAAGCGAGTCTCTGAGCGATATAGGGGCCAATATCGACGACTCGAGCGACGGCCCCATATCAACAAAGGAGTGTGACATGGAGTAGATCGCGCAGTCACTGGCTTCAATTCACAGCAAACTGGACACCATATCGTCTGAACAGGACGTGCATACCAGTGAAATATATGGACCCAATGGTATTACTGAACAGTTGGCATCCCATGAAGCGAATGCCGGTGACTTAGCCAGTCAGATGGCCATTTTACAAATGGATAACAAGGACCTCAAAAGAGAGCTAAATGTGATGAGAGGAATTGTTGTGAAGCCCGATATTATGCTCAGACAGCTTCGGGATGACTGTGTCGAAATCAAATGACGGTCCATGAGGAATAACCTTTTATTTCACCAGATTCCAGAGCCTGAAGCCAGTGAAGACTGCGAAGTGACTGTGATATCAGCTCTCACCAGGTATGGCTACTCATGTCACCCGACCATAGAGAGATGCCATCGGCTTGGCCCAAAGATCACAAGCTCTAAGAAAATCAGACCAATTTTGGTCAAACTGCTTAATTACAAGGACGCAGAGAAAATCCTTCAGTTCGGTCGGGAGCATTTTCCAAAATGGAAAGACAAGATAAATATATCACCCCAAAACCCACCTGAGATCTTTGAAGAAAGACGCAAATTCGGAGAACAGGCCCAAATAATGAAGACCCGTGCAGCACCGCAATCTATCAAAAACAGGATTACAAACAATGCCCTATACATTAACAATGACAAGCAAAATGACTACCTACCTGCGGTGTCAGCAAGGGACATCCTTGACATGTCTCTGGAAGAAAGAAATATCCTCGGAAAGGAAGCGCCGGAGCTGATACCAGGCGCTCCTATCTCTTCCAGTGGTGTATCCATCATGGCAACCGTGGCACAAGCCCGAACCATCCAGGAAGTACGTCAAGCCTACAGAAAGCTGCTCCTGAATCCTGTTCTGGCCACGGGCACTCGGTTCGTGAAATGGAAGTCCTACGCCCAGTGGGCACCCGACGTCGGGAAGACGTCTTATATTGGTCGGTCGGTCGAAGACCACCTGAAGACCAGGTCAAGACCAATTTAGTCTGGTCGCAATGTGGTCTTAACTCAGACGTCCCACGTACGTCATAATTCAGACGTCCCACGTACGTCATAATTTAGACGTCCCACGTAAGTCATAATTCAGACGTCCCACGTCTGTCCTAGCTAACTTGGTCGGGCTCGGGTATGGGATATAAGCCTATACTTACATTCATCCAAAATGCTCCTTTTTCACGTTTACTAATATCTCGATTGCGATTATGAAATCGATCAGATTGACGCTAACTGCAATGTGTAAGCGAGGTGTGAAAGTCGAGCTCGGGCGGGCTACGAAATCCGTTGAGCTATAGACCGATTTCCGCTCCGTTTAAGCGGAGTACTAGCTTACGCGGAATAATATATTTCCAATATTTGCCAGATTTATCATTTATATAATTCAAGGAGAATTCAATATACGAAAACATGTTTGCTTGAAACAAAGTGCTCACTGTATGGAACCAACATTTATGGACTTAATATAAAGAGGGGATGGCGACCTACCCTTATGAAAGTATACCATGGTTTACCATGGTAAGTCATGCTATACCATGGTATAGCATGGTATACCTTACCATGGTATACCTCCAGAGGAGGACTCTGAAAATGTGCGTTTGTAGAGCGAGTTTCCCGGGGAATATAATAAACCGAGCGGGCTCGGTCCAAGGAAAAAAATTCCCCTTCCGAGCGGATATTTTCGCGTTCAAACGTTCGAGCCGATTTTCGGGGTGAAACGCCCCTGACAAGCGTATTTTGGCGGTCAAGTAGTGGTTTACCGCGGACCCCGTCTGCCCCCCCCCCCCCCACCCACCCCAGCCGCAAACCCAATAATGTACTGAGTCCCCCCACCCCACCCCGTGCCACAGCGCGCGAAGTGAGCAGTGCGCCACCAGGAGGCATATTACGCTGCCGCCTGGCGGAGATGCGCAGCGGAGATCCCACGGCGCATGCGCGAAGTTTTAAAAATATTGCGGAAAAGCGAGAGGAGTTCTGCGGCATGTGTATACGATTAGCTTATGTTCACGAATATTTGCTTATGTATATGAATGAAAGGTGTGTATTTATAAATACTATACTGTATAGCACCTGAAAACACCCAGGTTTGAGCGTAACACCTTAACATAAGGACAAAACGAGCCTTTATTAGTAACGTAAGGTGATTTTTTTAATGGTAAAAATCATTTTTAAATGTCATTATTTAATTACGCATTAGGAAGAGGAGTTCAAACGTGGTTTTCTTTTTTGTCTAGCCCTAATATTAGTGAAGTTACATTTTTTTGTACAAAAAAAAAATAGCCCAATTTTATTAAGCTCAATTTGGGTAAATAATAGAAAAGTGACCTCAGTCTATAACATGAAAACTATTAGACGTAGGATTATCAGCTTAGTATGAAATAAAAGTGAAAAAAATTCTCTTTACGAATATATCATGATTTATGACATACATTGCAGAATTAATACAAATATACAATAATATATACTGGGATTTAATATATACAATAATATATACTGGGATTTAATAAAAAAAAAATTAAAACTGAAGGACATTGTAACAGTAATCATATTAAAAATGTGCTTACTTTCATTCTGATGGTTTACAAATGCCAAAACTGTTTTAGTAGATCTGTAAAGAAATATAACAGTAAAGATATATAGCCAACATTAAGATATCAAACCTCAAAAAATTTAGTTAAATGTCATTAAATATATGCAAATTCGCATAAAAAAAATGAAAAACAATATTTGACCTAACCATCAGTATAATTATGAAAAAATTACAATAATATCAAAGCTCAAGAGTTACATTCTTGTATTACTTGCTTTCCGTGAGAAATAGGTTACAAGTTACAAATTGCTTAACAAGCTTCTTAACAAAATTAGTAAAATATTTAGACAATAATTAGTTCAGTATCAAAAGAAATACCTTGTATAGCCAATAACATGATTAATAGTAAACCCAAGATTATGATTCTGACATTCAATAAAAGCTTAAATGATGCCCTATTTTAATATATGTTGTGTTTTATGATATATGATCTGCAACATGAATAATACCTAACCATCAGTATAATTATGAAAAAATTACAATAATATCAAAGCTCAAGAGTTACATTCTTGTATTAATTGCTTTCCGTGAGAAATAGGTTACAAGTTACAAATTGCTTAACAAACTTCTTAACAAAATTAGTAAAATATTTAGACAATAATTAGTTCAGTATCAAAAGAAATACCTTGTATAGCCAATAACATGATTAATAGTAAACCCAAGATTATGATTCTGACATTCAATAAAAGCTTAAATGATGCCCTATTTTAATATATGTTGTGTTTTATGATATATGATCTGCAACGTAATATGCAAAAATATATACCAGTAGTCAAATTACCTAGTCCTATCATCAATTTGCCTTACCGTTGTTCTGATGGCTTTAATATAAATGGCAGCATCGTATCAGTAGAACTACAAAGAAATATAATAGATCTATTAATTAATATGTTAAGACTGAAATAATCAAGGTAACCATATTTTACTACAATGAAATATTCCTAGATATAATAAAAAATGTTGAAGGAAATTATTTTACAGGGCATAGCATCACAATGACTGACAACAAATACAATAATTACAGTTTTGTGATATATATTCCATTCAATAATAAGCAAATGAATATACAACAATATTAGATGTAGTACATAACATAACGTGCATAATTGATCTAATTGTGCTTTTTAGCTCTAAACTTTTTTAATATAAATACTACTTCAATGCAATTTTAGGACATGCCAGCTAAACTGGGCCAAGGAACCTTCTGAGATGATGAATGGATGCGCATGAAATTAGCATAGCTTGTATGAAACACTTTCAGAAACTGCTAGATTGAAATCATATATTTGCACTTACAACCAAGTGGCAGGCACTGTAACATATCGCATGCACTGTACCAATAGCCCTTACCATAGAACAAATTATTTCACAAATAATTTGATATGTTGTAAATATATATATACTATATATGCTAGATCGATATAAATGACCATTTTACTTTGGGTGAAATTCCTATGAAATAATCCTATAAAGATTTTTTAAGCATATAATTTAATAAGACTTATTTTATTTTAAAATTACAACAGAAACTGAAATGTTTATTATACATCCCATGGTTTGGGTCGATATAGGCTTGCCATATGAAGTTGTCTTCAAAGTCAGAGGTAGAGCTCAGAGACATAGTGATGTAACATTTAACTTAGCTTGTAGGAATCTGTAAAAAAAACATTTCTTTTAAAATTGACTGCATTGATATCCCTTTAAATCTTCTATCTATGATTGGCATCAATGATCATTATCAATGAAATAAATGTAACCCCAAAGATTGTATATACCAGAATCCTTGGTAACCCTACTAAGCAATGGCAAAGGCACGGGTGTATCAGCGCTACTTATTCTAATGCCATATCTCCCCCTGCGAACATGTTTACTACGTGTTGGCCCATATGTAAACTGGAGGCGGACTAGCCCTGTTGCATGCCCCTCCCTGGCTTATCCGCTCTGGGGAGCGGGCCGGAGGGCCATGAAGCCAGTGTCGGTTGCGATTGTTGATTTAAAAATCAGCGCCCTTCGGCCGTCGATTGCAGAAAGTACAGAAACAAACGGTCCTTATTACTTTGTCAAGTTGTTCTTCATACCTTTATAGTTCCAAGGGCAATGAGATTGAAAACAAACAAAATCCACCACGTTTTGTACTGGTGAAAGTTTTCAACAACAATTTTCAACAACTCTCCCCGCCGCCGTGTCGCTGTTACGTCACAGTTCTCGTCGATCTCCCGGCAGAGGGCGTTACGCTTACGCCATAGTCCTAGGAAAAATTGTGATGCGAGGAACGAGCTCCGTCTGCCGGGAGATCAAAACGTGGTGGATTTTGTTTGTTTTCAATCTCATTGCCCTTGGAACTATCAAGGTATGAAGAACAACTTGACAAATTGATAATCGACCGTTTATTTCTGTACTTTCTGCAATCGACGGCCGAAGGGCGCTGATTTTTAAATCAACGCTCACAACCGAAACTGGCTTCATGGCTCTCTCTCGTCTCCTTTAGGTGCGAGGTCAAGAGAGCCATGTGTCAAGGCTAGAGGCGGACGTGCAATAAATGGAACAGCTTCAATGTAATTTGCATACACAAAGCATGATGTCACATGAATGAGTTTTATCGGGGGCCCAGTCAGATTTTTGCCCGTCCTACAGCCACAGATATCATTGACATATGCATTTATATCATATTCTTTCACTTTGTTAATACTGAATACATATATATTACTAGCTCAATATTTTGTATCACGTCGTCTGCTGCTGTCGGTGGACCTAGTGCTTCTTCCGGTGGCATTTCCAGTTCAGCAACACACTGACCCCCACTTCATTAAATATTTTTTTAAGTAACAATACCATAATAATCTCTTTTAAAAGTGGTACCAAACGATTCAACCTTACAAGGCGTTATCTCAAACATTTGCTACTTTTAGTAAAACATGAATTATATATATGCAAATGGCCATTTCTTACCAGCTCTTCAAAAATCGGAATTGGCGGGATAACGCATGCGCATTATCTCTTACCTCATCCCCTGGCAGTTTTGCATAACTTTATGTAGCATTTGATGGCGAAATGACGCGTAACAAATGACCACTGAGGTACGGGTTAATCTGGGTCAGCCAATTTTGCATATCTCGAACGGATGCACTGCAGCGCCACCTACCTCGCTGGCGTTGCTACCTTTATAAATTGAAATTTGTTTACAGTCTTGTCAACGGCAGACTGGTCATACCACTCCCCCCCCCCCCCCCAACCCCGCCACCGGCCCGTGTCAGTTGATTTACGTCGCCTGTACAGCCACTGGCACTGACATACCAGGAACCCTCTACACTACAGTACAGGAACCCCAAGCGCCGGGTGAAATGGCAAACGCCCCAGGTCGATCTGGAGCTTGTGGTTCGATACTCAGATACTGTGTCCTTGTTGTCCTTCGGACTGCGGGGCCCAAACTTACTTTTTTTTAATGCAGTTTCCATAAATCTCGCCCGCACGGGGGGTTGCAGCCACACAGCAAACACTTATATTATCACAAGGAACAAATATTCGTGCACGAAACAGACAGTTCGCCGTTTGTTTCCAATATGGCTGAAGCGGAGTCACGCGCCGCTTGTTCGTACACGAAAATTGAAAAAAAAATTGACGTGTGTACTGTGTGTCTTGGCGCCAGAATATGAGGCATCTGGGCAATGCACGTGCAGTTACGCGTCACGATTGAATCTGGGTATTGCGAATTATTTCGTTGTTTAGATTTCGTGTACGAACAAGCAGCGCTATTGGCTGTAGAAAAAATGCATGAGGTCAGCTGACTTGGACAGGTTGCAAAGAAGTCAAATGTCAGCTGACCATATGTATTTAGCCAATAGGTGTTAGAAGTTTTAAACAGGAAGTTATTGACTTGTTCTTGACCTTAACCTTTGTCCAGTTTGTGGCACAGACTTGCAAGAAAGTGGATTTGTCCAAAAGTTTGACCAAAAGATCTTTGATTCTTGATTAATGGCATATGGATATGGATAAAAAGCATTTATTTATAAATACTTGACTGTGTAGCATCTGAAGAAACCCAGGTTTTTTTGTGACAGCATCATTTAAGGCTAAAATAAGCCTTGATTATTTTGGTGTTTTGGTGTGAGCCTCAGAGCTTGCTTACCCTCTTGTTATATATAGGGTATACACAGGCCACAGAACTTTCATCTCACGAACCGAGTGCCCGTGGTTCTGGCGGCATCAGCCCACAACGTCGCAGCCTTCAGGCTGTCGGATACCAAGGCTAAGCTTCCAGAGAGCTGGCAAGACGACGGCAATCACGGGGCAGGTAATCACCTGCGATACCTCCTTCAGAGACTACAGCAAATCGACATTGTTGTCTTCATCTCCACGACTCATCCGGGACGAATAACAGCTGGCAAGAGGTTTGACATTCATGAAAAGGCAGTTGACGCAGCTCTCATGAAACGTGAGGAAATGCGCCTACAAACGTGATTGATTAACATTTAAGTGACTTTATTGGACTACACAGCTATTCTGCTCATCTTGATGGTTGGGATATCCATCTATCACGTCTCATTTTGTATACACCGTTTGTTCCAGAATATCACAACATCCTGTCATAATGTGCGTCTCTATGTTTGTACGATAATGTAACCGTTATTGCAATGTACACCACCTGTACCCCCCGCCCCCCCCCCCCCGCCACCCTCGCTCTTGTTTACCTCCAGCACTTCCAGCCCTGAGAATGGTGTACATAACCCAGCAACTGCTGAATGTCACTCTATGCATGGGGCATTGTACCATTGTAGCACTGAACGAGGCAGTGAAACATAACTGTGTATAATGTATTGCCACTCACATTTCGCGGTTTGTACAGACCAAAGGTATTTTTGTCGTGACTTGCACTGAAGTGAAGTAAGTTTCATGTCAGATTGAAGTCAATTTGTCTAAACTGAGAAGGCCTGCAATTCGCTAGATTGCTGCAAACGATTTCAAACTGCCAGTTTCACTCAGGCACTAATTGCCAGACCTTGCTAGCGCTAGTGGCCGGTATATGGTGTGTGGTCAGCTCCTGTCACTGCCCGCTTGCGTTCCTAATGTGAGTTAATAGCTTATAGCTCGTGTTGTAGTTTTGCTTTAGGACGCCAGGACGGCACAGCAGCGGTCCTTTGCCGCACACGCGGAACCATCGTACCGTGCAAGTAATGGGCTTCTGCAGTCAAAACTTAATATCTCATCTGCTCTCTCTCCCAAGCCTCAATTCATAAAACCCTGGCTCAAGCCCAGCCCCTCCCCCCCCCCCACCCCAACTGTTTTTTGTTCCTTTTCTGTTTTTTTGTGCTCATGCTGCCGCCAAGATATGGCCCCAACTGGTTCCCCCTATGTTTAATAGTGGTGAACCTAATTGTAAATATCGTGTTTTTTCAGTTCTTGTTTCACGCGGTTCTGTTAATGCTAGAGTAGGGTGCAAATATGTGTCTTTACCTTATTATCGCTCACTATTTGTTATAAATAACTGTTGTACATTGTTCGCGAGAGTGCAGTGTATCCTGTGTTCTGATATGTCAACTGTATTCCTCTTATGTTAGAGAAGGATCTTGATGGCGACATTCTACAACAATTTGGTGGTGTAAATCAAAATTCACTTATTGAAACTCTGAAGATGAACAGCGATAACGAAAAGAATGTTAACCCTAATGGTGAACCTGAATTTATTCAACACTCCCCTTATTATAATGACGATGATCGCTTAATTAATTGTTTGAACTGTAACTCGTCTGATTTTTCTTTATTAAGTTTAAATTGTTGTTTCATATCTGCAAAAAAAAGTGATATGAAACAAACCTGGAGTACTCTTGAAGACATATTAAACAGGTCAAAGGATAAGAAAAAACTCCCAGATTATTTCACTATGGACGGGCAAGCAACCTCAGACCAACTTGAAATAGTTACTAAGTTTAATGCCTTCTTTACTAATATTGGACCAAATCTCGCTGGGAAACTAAAGAAGACCTGTGATATTTCCTTCAAAAAGTACCTGCATGCTCCTTGTAAAAATAAATTAAACTTAAATACTGTTTCTGCAAATCATGTCGAAAGGGTTATTGATGGTTTAAAGCCAAAGGCTAGTTATGGGCATGATAATATTTCTGTTAAATTCCTGAAAGACATAAAACCAGAAGTAAGCGAAGCTCTCTCTCATGTTATTAATCAGTCAATTACAACTGGAATCTTTCCAGATAAACTAAAAATAGCTAAAGTCATTCCGGTGTTTAAAAGCGGCGATGAAAAATTAGTAAATAATTACAGACCGATATCAGTATTGCCCGCTTTTTCTAAAGTGTTTGAGAAAATTATAGTTGAACAGCTGTATCAACACTTTCAAGTTAATAAGTTATTAAATGACTGCCAGTACGGTTTTAGGGCTAAACACTCATCAGAATTAGCAATCCTCGAATTAGTCGATCGGACTCTGCAGAAGATGGAAGTGGGAGATGTGCCTATCAATACATTTCTTGATCTTTCCAAAGCGTTTGACACGATTAATCATAGTATTCTCTTACAAAAATTAGACCACTATGGGGTCTCGGGAAATGCAGGTCTGCTTTTACCTAGTTATTTAAAATATCGTAAGCAGTACGTCCATATTGAAAATAGCGATTCAGACCTTTCTCTTATAACAACAGGGGTACCGCAGGGTTCAATTCTTGGCCCCCTCTTATTTATAATATGTATCAACGATATAGTCTCCGCCAGTACCCTCTTTAAATTTATCATTTATGCGGACGATACCAGTTTATTTTACTTGATGTATGCAGGATCCCGTTTTTTTTTCGTTTTTTTTTTTATTTCTTTTTGTACACTTGGTTTGAATAAATGCTATTTGACTTGACTTGAGTTGACTTAATTGTCGTTGCAACAGCGGGAAATGTCATTACCTAAGAATTGAAATTGTGATTGAAGTACTCGGTCCTGTCATTGATATATTGCGGGATATATGGTTTGGGCTGAGTTGCCACAGTCGATGTTCTGTTGTTTAATCCTGAATTTTGTCTCTAAGTTTTTATGTGGAAGTCTCGAGCATGAGTTCTCGGTGGTTGACCATTCGGACGATATCTGACATTCTACCGGCTATCCTTGGATTTTCAGCTAAAGAATAATTCTGCTTGACTATAATCGCCTAATGCGAATCTGTATCTTGTTGTCCTTAAATTGTTGGAAAGCGATATCAATTTATTGCTGTTGAACCTAGCGATTCGGCGGTGCGTCTGGATGAAGCGTTGGCACGGCATTAACGGTAAGGGGTCAAGGTCGACGATGGTCGTTCTGGTGACTCCTCGCCGCGATCACTGCCTGAAGGTCAAACACGATGTATATCGATTTCTACAAATTGACCACCATGTACGATGGACGTTTATATGATTGCCTTTGAGAAGTCGCGTCTCGGCTTGTTGTAATTGGATTTCCTGTTTCACGCATATTTCAGGTATATGACCTGCGTAACCAATATAACTGCAATTATTGACAATCGTTATCGTCTAACATTGTATAATGGCGATCGGTGTCACTTTCCCCTCACAGCGTGGGTGTACCAGACGGTGGGGCTGATGATGTAGTGCGCAAGCTAGCCACAAGCTCGAGTTTGGCCAAAATTAAACCGTGGCTGAACAACATATCCAAGGCCGCCCCAGTGAGAGCGTTCTAACCCACTGAGCGCTCGCATTGAGCGCTCTGCACGGAAGTCTAACGGCACGTGGATTGGGGGTTCGCGCCCCGCTGTGGCCATGTCTGTGTGGTCGCAGGATAAAGATCCCATGTCTTTTTTTCTCAAAGAGTAGGGCGTTACCCCCGGGGGACATGGCTCCACTCTCCCTTCCTTCCGCCATTGACGCGATATGACCAGAATTTATTAAAGTGTCCAGAATATACAACCGACCAACAACATCCTGTTATTTATTGCGTGTACTACACGTGTTCTTGTGGTGGTCACAAGGGTGAGCATTGGACGAAAGTCTCTCTGAGTGTGGTCTGTTTTCAGACAATGTCATCAACTCCTTGAGGTCTGATCGATTCACCGTTTCTATTTTACCCGGAAGTCATGGTAGTCATGGAAACAAGGCTTTTCCCGCGTTTCTTCCAACAAGATTCCTTGTAAAAGGGGCACTATGATACAAATCTGGTGGGGGGTGCGGGGGGAGGGGGGGGGGTCTGCGGGTGCCTTGATGCCTGAGAGAGCGGATATTTTTGGATGAAAAAGATTCTCCAATAGAGCTGATACTTTAAAACTTGAGATCGGGGGCGGGGGGTGGGGGCTCTAAAAATGTGCGTTCCTAGAGCGGGTTGCCCCTTTCGCGCGGATTTTGGCGGTGAAACGCCCCGACCGAGCGAATTTTGGCGTTGAAAAAAAGGGGGGGGGGACTTTTCCGCGGACCTATTCTATGTAGGAATTCCCCCCCCCCCCGGGGGGTACTCTTTGGCCCTCTTGACCCCTTCTTCCCACGTCGGCAAAATGATAGATCAAAATGTGACGTAACGTTACAATGCTGTAAAAGAAGTGACGGCGCAAAAATCGAAGTTGCATGTCTTTCTCGCCAAAACTAAGCCCAGGCGAAATTTATATGAAAATTTGCAGAAAACTGGATTGTTTCATTCTATAAATTCAGACACCTGATAAACATCGCCGCTTCGGCTGTGGTGTGGCAAACGTGTCTATCCCGGGACACCACATAACTCTGTCGCGGCACTGCTACTTATACCAACGCATCGCGAAGCACACGAACTGATGACGTTTACCACTAAAATGAAAACTTGTGGTAAATTGATATCACGGGCAAGGCTAAGAGACACTATTTGGCAGTTCTTGCATGGGTGGAGTATAATGAATGAATGAATGAATCTCCTTTATTCCACCACTTCCTGGTGAACATTAGAACATGTCAAAATAACAGAACAGATAACAAAAAGACAGAAAAAAATTAAAAAAATTACACAATTGGTCACCGTCTAATTTTACGGTCAGTGAAATTTTAACATTTTGTCGTATGACATTCTTTGCCAAGCGTTGGCACATATTTGGGTTAAAAGGCTAAGCTGCTCTAGGATGGTTTCACTGTCAGGAGGCTTGCCTAACATTACTCGAGTTAATTCGATCTCTTCAAGAATGTATAGATACACGCTTAGTGGCACTTCACATGTATTTACAATTAGTGCCCAGAAGTATTCACGGGCCTCACGGTACGCCACGCAATGATGGAAAAGGTGATTGAGAATATCCGTATATGCACGGTCACAATGTGTGCATGCATATGTCTTGGTGTCGTGTACGACACAGTTCAAACGAGCTAGGTCACGAAGGTGTTGCCTTCGACCACGCGTACGGTGTTCTAGGGTCCATATGGCGTTTACGCCAAAGACTCCCCCTCTAATCATTTCAAGGCGTCTGTATTTTGGTTGGGAAAATTTGGTGGTTAACAGTTGTTCCGACCAGCGCCGCCGCGCGGCCGTTCTCAGCAACTTTTTCCATTCGCCTTTGCTAGGAAAGTTGCTGTTATCTATGAACCTAAAAACGATTCCTTCTAGATTATATTTCTTCAGAATCTTGATAGAGACGTTCCACAAAATGCGTTTCCCTAATGCGGTATTTTTGAGCCGACATAATCTGACAAGAATTGTTAGCTTCTTTTTATCAATTTCTCCCACAGGAGACATTTCGTTAACTATACTGCGGGCAATGATCGCACTGGATCATTTTGGAAAAGTTTGAATACATCGTATGGCGCCATTGTGGGCCGCTTCAAGTTTCGCTAGGTGGTTGTGTGTCAGATGATTCCATAACTCAGCACCATAGAGGGCCCGCGGAATGACAATACATCGATACAGTTTCAAAGCGGTGAGACAACTCATGCCGGCATTCTTTGTGTTGACTGACAGGATGCTCATTAAACCCCTCTTATTTTTTTTAGCCGCCTCCTCCACCGCCCTTGATGAGAGATTGACATCGAGGTGAATTCCTACATGTTTGTATACCTGGACTTCTTCCACACGCTCGTTATATAGCGCATTCTCACATGCATTTGCCTTTTTAACTCTTCGTAATTTGCTATCAAAAAACATTACCTTCGACTTGGTTGGATTATTTTTAAATTGCCACTTTCGGCTGTAGTTTTTGCAGACTCTTACCATTGCCTGCAAGGCAGAATTCGTTAGAGCACATACGGCAATGTCGTCAGCTTGGAGTATGCCGCCGCATATTAAGTCACCAATGCGTGCGCCATACACAGAGCTACCAAGCGCAACTGCTAATTCGTGTATATATAGCATGTAATACCAAGGCCATAACACAGAACCCTGGCGCACAGACCTACTGATAGGTATGTCTTCGGATTTAATGCCGTTACATACCACATTTGAGACCATACCTTGGTACACCGAGTATAATAAGGACCAACGTTTGCCTCTTATGCCGAAGGAATGCAATTTGTAAAACAACCCTTCGTGCCACACCGTATCAAAAGCGCAAGACGAATCTAACAGGGCCAAGTACACACCGGATCCCCTCTCGCGGTTGTAATTAATGCATTCCTGAACACTATAAGACGCTAAGAGGCTGCACATAGATTCCTGATAGGCATTTTGGTTGGACGAAGGAAAGTCTACATGGTTGACCTTAATCCATGTTTTTACCTTCTACAGAATTACTGTATCGAATAGTTTGGCAATTACAGGAAGTAGTGAAACTCCACGGTAATTTCGCCTGTCGTACGTCTTCATACTTATTCGATCCCTTGTACAATGTGTAGATAGTCCCTTTTTTTAAATCCTTTGGAACGTACTCATATGTATACATGGCGTTGAAGAGGTTATTTAAGCATAATATTAAATTACTGCCTCCAAATTTCACATGCTTGTTTGTTATGTTGTCGTGGCCTCCTTGGTTCTCTGATTTCAACATTTTTATAGCATTGTCGATGTCGGAATAGGCAAACCCTTGGCAAATGTCATCTTTCTCTGAAGGTATTTGCTGGCACAACTGCTTTACCGCGGTTTGAATGAATCGGTCGTGGGATTGGTCAAATTGATTCTGATCGTCGTTCGTGATGTGGGTCTCTGAATACATGGCCTTAAAATAGTCGGTCCGCACAGACAGTTTCTCCTCCGGTCCCCGATAAACTTTACCGTCTACTTTGAGCGGCCTACTGCACAGAACGGTTTGCTTCTTTTTCTTGTTGACGAGCGACCAGAACTTGTTCTGGTCCACCTCAGCTTGTCTTTCGATCTCTTGGAAGAATTCTTCATCACTCTCGTGCTTTAACTTCCTTAAGGTAAGTCTAAAATGACGTTTCAGGTTCTTGTACGTCTTATACCCTACGTTTGTCGGGTCACGCGGTCGGCCTTGTTCCACCCATGACTTTAGCGCCTGGTACATGTCCTTATGGGCATGCCCTGCACCTTAATTGCTTCCAGTACGGCTTAAGAAATGGACGGAAACGGGCCTCCGGAATGTGTCGATGCGAAACGATCAGCATCAGATCTGTGACTCTTTCATGAGACGTCTCCTATGCAGCTAAGGTTTGTGTGCAATATTGGTCTCAGTCTGTCGTTAAGCTCTCTGGCGTAGGTGTCGCGTATGTACTGGTTACTGACTCGTTTCCACTTTAGAGAAGGGAACTGTGTGTCTGGGTTGCGCACACTTAACCGCGGACAGCTGATGGATACAAGCACAGGAAGGTGATCTGATGTATTCAACTCATCGTCGTCGACTACACATGCGAACAATACAAGATCGTCATATTGCCTTCGCATAAGGATGTGATTAATAAGAGTCTGGTTTCCCCCGTCGTAAAGACAAAAGATATAGTCTGGCCCACTACAAATATCTTCAGTTGGCAGCGAACATAGATCGAACCAGGCGGTGAAGCCCTGTAACTCGCGGGAGCGAATGTTGCTCGCACCTAAGCATCTGGGGCCTGCGATTTGCGCGTTACAGTCGCCCAGCACAATAACCTCAGACGATTCTGCATGTAAACTGGACAAATCAAACAGTAGATTTAGGGTTTCTTGACAGATCCCAATGTCGTGGTTTGTGGAAGGCAAATAGACTGCCAAGATTGTTAAGAATTTCGTTTTACCTATTTCGAAACATGCCCCCGTTATCATATCGCTTCCACAATTGACCAGAGTGGCATGTTGTGAGAGCGGTTGCTTCCATAGGATTACAACTCCCCCTCTGCCGCGTTATCTGTTGAGGGTGTCGCAGCTGCTGCATGAGAGTGATACCCTGATTCTACGCTATTTTAAAAGCGCATACTGGGGCAGTAACCAGTGCTCACTAATTCCTAGGATGTCGACCTGAAACTTACACAACAACTTGCTCAGATACGGAGTGTTAAGCATCACACCCTTGCAATTAAATGCGCCTATGACAAGTTTATTCCGATGAGTTTCGATGCCCATAAAAAATACGAGTGCCTGCCTTATGTGAACCTTTTCCACTGGACGCTGTCACCTGCCATTGCCTTTTATAAATACCAGGTGGAAAGTTGATTGCATTTAACGCAGCTTTCGAACTCTGACTAATGGATAACTTGGCACCATTGCCCCTCTCATCCCGATCATTTTTGCTAGGGAGCAGTTTAAGATAAATGAGCTTGATCCTATGCTCAGTGAAAAATTTCCTCACCGTGTTTTCTCCCACAGATCTTGATATGTTCCCTATATAATAGTCGATGAGGGGCTCACGATTCGTTTCAGCTTTAAATTCGCCGTTGTTATCATCATCACCTGCTACCCTCAGCCTTTGTTTACGGGCACGAGGCTTTGACATGACTGGGATAAAGTTGTCGTCAGTGGCGCGGCGAATTCAGTCTCCCTTTTTGCGTCGGGCGATAAAGGAGGCCTATCACATATATGGGCCACATGACCGGATAAAAGCAGCGGTGACCTCAGTGAATGATTGACAGCCGGGCAGCTGCAATGTGCTACCTCCATGGCTGGGGCAGTGGTTATATATAATGGCGTTCAATCGATGATCAATAAAATATATGTCATCGTAGGGACGAACTCATTCATCTCCAGAAATAGTTGAAAGGTTATTAAGCAATTATTGACAAAACGCATTTAGGTTGGTTCGTAAATGCCATGTTTGTGATGGATATCAGCTGGGCGGTTCCAATGCATCGTCGGACCTATCACTAAAGCAGTTCAGATTTTGCTTATTCGTCTGTGACTTATATATGGTATATATATGTGTGTGAACCCATCCAATGGAAAACCACATTAAGTGATACCATACGCAGGTTAGCAAGCCAGACATTTAACTGCTCAATGATACACATAGACCAGCCGGGAGTCATGCAGCACAGGTCATTAGCGGTGCTACTCGTCACCTGTGGAGTTCTGTCCTGGCTGCTCGTCCTCTGCTGGCACCCACACGACTTCCGTCAGACGCCTTTCGAGGTGGTGACGGAGAATCCCAACAGGGCAGGTGCGTACGGGAGGGGGGGGGGTCCAACAGGGATCTCATTACGATGACATCTCTGGTGCGAGTTATGCCGAGCAGTCGAGTCGAGCAGTCAGTTCGGTAAACCGGTTTTGATTATTTCATTTAAATCGAACACGCCCTTACTTACATGAATCCCAACAGGGCAGGTGCGTACGGGAGGGGGGGGGGGCGGTCCAACAGGGATCTCATTACGATGACATCTCTGGTGCGAGTTATGCCGAGCAGTCGAGTCGAGCAGTCAGTTCGGTAAACCGGTTTTGATTATTTCATTTAAATCGAACACGCCCTTACTTACATGAATCCCAACAGGGCAGGTGCGTACGGGAGGGGGGGGGGGGGCGGTCCAACAGGGATCTCATTACGATGACATCTCTGGTGCGAGTTATGCCGAGCAGTCGAGTCGAGCAGTCAGTTCGGTAAACCGGTTTTGATTATTTCATTTAAATCGAACACGCCCTTACTTACATGAAAAAACAACTGGTTTGCCGAGCTGACTGTTCAACAGGAGAAGAACCGAAACCGTTTTGCTCGAAACCTTGAAACGCTGGTTTGACGGTTTCGGTAATGACTAGAGACATCTCGACAAAAATATAAATTTGTCTGAGATATTTGTACATATTTGTTTTATAATGGCTGATCGGCTGAAGTAAAAGACATTTTACTTTTTGGGACAGAATGTTGTAGCATTTCCGATGGCACGAGACCGACGGGAACAGGACTATACTCTTCTTGTTGTACACTGCCTCTAGGTTTCAGGGTACTTTGGGAGTTGTGCCTGTGAGAGGGATGATGGTTGTACTGATATATAGGTAATGGATAGGCTGCAGACCTTTTCGCCTTCACGTTGTGGGCCGGTATACTCTGGAGGTATACACAGTCTGTTATGTCCATAAATAGTTAAATGCGCAGCAATGAGACTGTTGAAGTCAGAGGCACGATTATATAGATATATATAGTGCCGTGAGAAACGTGTTGGTTCGGGGGATGCAACTGTAACCATTAAAATGTGAATCATAAGCCTATTTCTGTGAAGGTTAAGCAGTTAATTTGCAAAACAAGGTTAATTACTTAATAATGTTGATTTTCATGGTTAACTAGATCTTCTAGTGGAGTGCTATAAAATTACTAACACTGCAACTACTTTATTGACTGGCATCTGGCCTTAAAATATAAGTTTTAAATGTGTTTTACTCTTGAAAGTATGTCCTGTGCACTTTAAGTTATGTTATGTATATTTCCGCCAATAAACCAAAATACACAATCGTGTCCTGCAATGCAAGATAGCATTCACATTTGTTAGCATTATATGGAACATAACCTTAGCTACTGATATAAAAACGAACACTGTTATTTCTTCAGGTGAGAAGCCGAATGGAACGACAGAATGGAGCACCGCGCAACCGGATCACTACGAAACTAAACCGACGCCGAAAAATACGAAACTACCGTCTCCTCCAGCCAAGTGTGCGCACGTGTGCCGGGGTAGTGGCGTGCCCCTCTGCACGTGCGCCATGGAGGATAGGGCGCGTCGACTGCGAGCGTCCTGCAGATCGACGCCGATCGACTCGGGATCACCGTCGCGTCCTATGGCCCAGACCGTGCAGTATACCATCACAGACAACGTCCACAAAGCTGTCTGGATCTTAGTTCCTAAGGCCGGGAGTCGCAGTTGGCTGCGATATTTCGCTTTAGGCGTGGGAGGAGCAGACGGCCACTCGATTCTGGGCGATCTGGAGGGATATCGGAAACTAGGTGTCGACTTCCACCACAACTTGAAGGTGTCGGAAATAAATAACCGTTACAGAGCTTATGTCAAGTTCGTCGTCGTGCGTCACCCTTTGCAAAAATTTGTGTCGGCTTATTTCGAGGTCGTCGTCAAGAGGGAGAAATTCACGACATCGTGCCGGCGAATACGTCGCCTGTTCTCGACCTCCGCGGCGGCTAGCTGCGACAGGGAACCCATCATCACCTTCACGGAGTTCGCCTTGGCGTTTGCCAGCGGCGAGCTCCCGGAGAACGAACACTGGCGGGCGCAATACAAACAAACCCGGGCCTGTCACGTCCAGCTGGACCTCGTCATCAAATCCGAGGTGGACAAATACGATGTGCGCATGCTCAGTAAAAAACTGGGCGTGGCCGCGCGCGACGTCAGCCGCCTCAACCAAGGCATCTTTAACACGACGGGTAAAGACAGCTGCGTGGCCGACCTGACCCGGTACGATAACTTGCTGAGAGAGCTTGACAACACGCAACCCTCGACCTTCCGGTGGCTGCTGGACTACTTCTCCCCGGATCTGGAACTGTTTGGTTACACGTGGAACGCGGTGGAGGGGCGCTCGGGGTGCCAGTACGGGGAGGCGGGGTGCTGTTGACAACGCCAGGACATCGACATTATAGCCAAGGTTGCAGGTTGTCACCTTTCCACAAAGAGGAGGCGGTATGTAACCCCCCCCCACCCCCGGACACATCCCTCAATTGGTGATGATGAGTGAGTCTATGGAATGTCAAAGTCATCAGAAACATAACTCAACACACTAATTACCAGCGCGTGTGCGTCCAATCGGTTTATCTTTATTATGTACAATTGTCGATTACAATTACTACAACAACCGGTTTTTATTCATTGAAGTTCAATATTTACGGGTCTTTGCTCTGCATTGTTCAAAGGTAACGAGACGACTTTCGATTCGTTTTGGCATCATGTGAAGACATTTGGGCGAATAAAGTACACGATAGGTATACTATATTTATTGTGACCCCACCAGAAGGCTAGTCCCAAGGCGTGACTGTTATTGTGACCCCACTAGAAGGCTAGTCCCAAGGCGTGACTGTTATTGTGACCCCACTAGAAGGCTAGTCCCAAGGCGTGACTGTTATTGTGACCCCACCAGAAGGCTAGTCCCAAGGCGTGACTGTTATTGTGACCCCACCAGAAGGCTAGTCCCAAGGCGTGACTGTTATTGTGACCCCACTAGAAGGCTAGTCCCAAGACGTGACTGTTATTGTGACCCCACCAGAAGGCTAGTCCCAAGACGTGACTGTTATTGTGACCCCACCAGAAGGCTAGTCCCAAGACGTGACTGTTATTGTGACCCCACTAGAAGGCTAGTCCCAAGGCGTGACTGTTATTGTGACCCCACCAGAAGGCTAGTCCCAAGACGTGACTGTTATTGTGACCCCACTAGAAGGCTAGTCCCAAGGCGTGACTGTTATTGTGACCCCACTAGAAGGCTAGTCCCAAGACGTGATTGTTATTGTGACCCCACCAGAAGGCTAGTCCCAAGGCGTGACTGTTATTGTGACCCCACTAGAAGGCTAGTCCCAAGACGTGACTGTTATTGTGACCCCACTAGAAGGCTAGTCCCAATGCGTGACTGTTATTGTGACCCCACTAGAAGGCTAGTCCCAAGACGTGACTGTTATTGTGACCCCACTAGAAGGCTAGTCCCAAGACGTGACTGTTATTGTGACCCCACCAGAAGGCTAGTCCCAAGACGTGACTGTTATTGTGACCCCACTAGAAGGCTAGTCCCAAGGCGTGACTGTTATTGTGACCCCACTAGAAGGCTAGTCCCAAGACGTGACTGTTATTGTAACCCCACTAGAAGGCTAGTCCCAAGGCGTGACTGTTATTGTGACCCCACTAGAAGGCTAGTCCCAAGGCGTGACTGTTATTGTGACCCCACTAGAAGGCTAGTCCCAAGACGTGACTGTTATTGTGACCCCACTAGAAGGCTAGTCCCAAGACGTGACTGTTATTGTGACCCCACCAGAAGGCTAGTCCCAAGACGTGACTGTTATTGTGACCCCTCTAGAAGGCTAGTCCCAAGACGTGACTGTTATTGTGACCCCACCAGAAGGCTAGTCCCAAGACGTGACTGTTATTGTGACCCCACTAGAAGGCTAGTCCCAAGACGTGACTGTTATTGTGACCCCACCAGAAGGCTAGTCCCAAGACGTGACTGTTATTGTGACCCCACCAGAAGGCTAGTCCCAAGACGTGACTGTTATTGTGACCCCACTAGAAGGTTAGTCCCAAGGCGTGACTGTTATTGTGACCCCACTAGAAGGCTAGTCCTAAGGCGTGACTGTTATTGTGACCCCACTAGAAGGCTAGTCCCAAGACGTGACTGTTATTGTGACCTCACTAGAAGGCTAGTCCCAAGACGTGACTGTTATTGTGACCCCACCAGAAGGCTAGTCCCAAGGCGTGACTGTTATTGTGACCCCACTAGAAGGCTAGTCCCAAGGCGTGACTGTTATTGTGACCCCACTAGAAGGCTAGTCCCAAGGCGTGACTGTTATTGTGACCCCACTAGAAGGCTAGTCCCAAGACGTGACTGTTATTGTGACCCCACTAGAAGGCTAGTCCCAAGACGTGACTGTTATTGTGACCCCACCAGAAGGCTAGTCCCAAGACGTGACTGTTATTGTGACCCCTCTAGAAGGCTAGTCCCAAGACGTGACTGTTATTGTGACCCCCCAGAAGGCTAGTCCCAAGACGTGACTGTTATTGTGACCCCACTAGAAGGCTAGTCCCAAGACGTGACTGTTATTGTGACCCCACCAGAAGGCTAGTCCCAAGACGTGACTGTTATTGTGACCCCACCAGAAGGCTAGTCCCAAGACGTGACTGTTATTGTGACCCCACTAGAAGGTTAGTCCCAAGGCGTGACTGTTATTGTGACCCCACTAGAAGGCTAGTCCTAAGGCGTGACTGTTATTGTGACCCCACTAGAAAGCTAGTCCCAAGGCGTGATTGTTATTGTGACCCCACTAGAAGGCTAGTCCCAAGGCGTGACTGTTATTGTGACCCCACTAGAAGGCTAGTCCCAAGACGTGACTGTTATTGTGACCCCACTAGAAGGTTAGTCCCAAGGCGTGACTGTTATTGTGACCCCACTAGAAGGCTAGTCCCAAGACGTGACTGTTATTGTGACCCCACTAGAAGGCTAGTCCCAAGACGTGATTGTTATTGTGACCCCACTAGAAGGCTAGTCCCAAGACGTGACTGTTATTGTGACCCCACTAGAAGGCTAGTCCCAAGGCGTGACTGTTATTGTGACCCCACTAGAAGGCTAGTCCCAAGACGTGACTGTTATTGTGACCCCACTAGAAGGCTAGTCCCAAGACGTGACTGTTATTGTGACCCCACTAGAAGGCTAGTCCCAAGACGTGATTGTTATTGTGACCCCACTAGAAGGCTAGTCCCAAGGCGTGACTGTTATTGTGACCCCACTAGAAGGTTAGTCCCAAGACGTGATTGTTATTGTGACCCCACCAGAAGGCTAGTCCCAAGACGTGACTGTTATTGTGACCCCACTAGAAGGCTAGTCCCAAGACGTGACTGTTATTGTGACCCCACTAGAAGGCTAGTCCCAAGGCGTGACTGTTATTGTGACCCCACTAGAAGGCTAGTCCCAAGGCGTGACTGTTATTGTGACCCCACTAGAAGGTTAGTCCCAAGGCGTGACTGTTATTGTGACCCCACTAGAAGGCTAGTCCCAAGGCGTGACTGTTATTGTGACCCCACTAGAAGGTTAGTCCCAAGACGTGATTGTTATTGTGACCCCACCAGAAGGCTAGTCCCAAGACGTGACTGTTATTGTGACCCCACTAGAAGGCTAGTCCCAAGACGTGACTGTTATTGTGACCCCACTAGAAGGCTAGTCCCAAGGCGTGACTGTTATTGTGACCCCACTAGAAGGCTAGTCCCAAGGCGTGACTGTTATTGTGACCCCACTAGAAGGCTAGTCCCAAGGCGTGACTGTTATTGTGACCCCACTAGAAGGCTAGTCCCAAGGCGTGACTGTTATTGTGACCCCACTAGAAGGCTAGTCCCAAGGCGTGACTGTTATTGTGACCCCACTAGAAGGCTAGTCCCAAGGCGTGATTGTTATTGTGACCCCACCAGAAGGCTAGTCCCAAGACGTGACTGTTATTGTGACCCCACTAGAAGGCTAGTCCCAAGGCGTGACTGTTATTGTGACCCCACTAGAAGGCTAGTCCCAAGGCGTGACTGTTATTGTGACCCCACTAGAAGGCTAGTCCCAAGACGTGACTGTTATTGTGACCCCACTAGAAGGCTAGTCCCAAGACGTGACTGTTATTGTGACCCCACTAGAAGGCTAGTCCCAAGACGTGACTGTTATTGTGACCCCACTAGAAGGCTAGTCCCAAGGCGTGACTGTTATTGTGACCCCACTAGAAGGCTAGTCCCAAGGCGTGACTGTTATTGTGACCCCACTAGAAGGCTAGTCCCAAGGCGTGACTGTTATTGTGACCCCACTAGAAGGCTAGTCCCAAGGCGTGACTGTTATTGTGACCCCACTAGAAGGCTAGTCCCAAGGCGTGACTGTTATTGTGACCCCACTAGAAGGCTAGTCCCAAGGCGTGATTGTTATTGTGACTCCACTAGAAGGCTAGTCCCAAGACGTGACTGTTATTGTGACCCCACTAGAAGGCTAGTCCCAAGACGTGACTGTTATTGTGACCCCACTAGAAGGCTAGTCCCAAGACGTGACTGTTATTGTGACCCCACTAGAAGGCTAGTCCCAAGACGTGATTGTTATTGTGACTCCACTAGAAGGCTAGTCCCAAGACGTGACTGTTATTGTGACCCCACTAGAAGGCTAGTCCCAAGGCGTGACTGTTATTGTGACCCCACTAGAAGGTTAGTCCCAAGACGTGACTGTTATTGTGACCCCACTAGAAGGTTAGTCCCAAGGCGTGACTGTTATTGTGACCCCACTAGAAGGCTAGTCCCAAGGCGTGACTGTTATTGTGACCCCACTAGAAGGTTAGTCCCAAGGCGTGACTGTTATTGTGACCCCACTAGAAGGTTAGTCCCAAGACGTGACTGTTATTGTGACCCCACTAGAAGGTTAGTCCCAAGACGTGACTGTTATTGTGACCCCACTAGAAGGCTAGTCCCAAGACGTGATTGTTATTGTGACCCCACTAGAAGGTTAGTCCCAAGACGTGACTGTTATTGTGACCCCACTAGAAGGCTAGTCCCAAGACGTGACTGTTATTGTGACCCCACTAGAAGGTTAGTCCCAAGACGTGACTGTTATTGTGACCCCACTAGAAGGTTAGTCCCAAGACGTGACTGTTATTGTGACCCCACTAGAAGGTTAGTCCCAAGACGTGACTGTTATTGTGACCCCACTAGAAGGCTAGTCCCAAGACGTGATTGTTATTGTGACCCCACTAGAAGGCTAGTCCCAAGACGTGATTGTTATTGTGACCCCACTAGAAGGCTAGTCCCAAGGCGTGATTGTTATTGTGACCCCACTAGAAGGCTAGTCCCAAGGCGTGATTGTTATTGTGACCCCACTAGAAGGTTAGTCCCAAGGCGTGATTGTTATTGTGACCCCACTAGAAGGCTAGTCCCAAGGCGTGACTGTTATTGTGACCCCACTAGAAGGCTAGTCCCAAGACGTGATTGTTATTGTGACCCCACTAGAAGCCTAGTCCCAAGACGTGACTGTTATTGTGACCCCACTAGAAGCCTAGTCCCAAGACGTGACTGTTATTGTGACCCCACTAGAAGGTTAGTCCCAAGACGTGACTGTTATTGTGACCCCACTAGAAGCCTAGTCCCAAGACGTGACTGTTATTGTGACCCCACTAGAAGGTTAGTCCCAAGGCGTGACTGTTATTGTGACCCCATTAGAAGGCTAGTCCCAAGACGTGATTGTTATTGTGACCCCACTAGAAGGCTAGTCCCAAGACGTGACTGTTATTGTGACCCCACTAGAAGGCTAGTCCCAAGACGTGACTGTTATTGTGACCCCACTAGAAGGTTAGTCCCAAGGCGTGACTGTTATTGTGACCCCACTAGAAGGCTAGTCCCAAGACGTGATTGTTATTGTGACCCCACTAGAAGGCTAGTCCCAAGACGTGACTGTTATTGTGACCCCACTAGAAGGCTAGTCCCAAGGCGTGACTGTTATTGTGACCCCACTAGAAGGTTAGTCCCAAGACGTGACTGTTATTGTGACCCCACTAGAAGGCTAGTCCCAAGGCGTGACTGTTATTGTGACCCCACTAGAAGGCTAGTCCCAAGGCGTGACTGTTATTGTGACCCCACTAGAAGGCTAGTCCCAAGACGTGATTGTTATTGTGACCCCACTAGAAGGCTAGTCCCAAGGCGTGACTGTTATTGTGACCCCACTAGAAGGCTAGTCCCAAGACGTGATTGTTATTGTGACCCCACTAGAAGGTTAGTCCCAAGGCGTGATTGTTATTGTGACCCCACTAGAAGGCTAGTCCCAAGGCGTGACTGTTATTGTGACCCCACTAGAAGGCTAGTCCCAAGACGTGATTGTTATTGTGACCCCACTAGAAGGCTAGTCCCAAGACGTGATTGTTATTGTGACCCCACTAGAAGGTTAGTCCCAAGGCGTGATTGTTATTGTGACCCCACTAGAAGGCTAGTCCCAAGACGTGACTGTTATTGTGACCCCACTAGAAGGTTAGTCCCAAGGCGTGATTGTTATTGTGACCCCACTAGAAGGCTAGTCCCAAGACGTGATTGTTATTGTGACTCCACTAGAAGGCTAGTCCCAAGACGTGACTGTTATTGTGACCCCACTAGAAGGTTAGTCCCAAGACGTGATTGTTATTGTGACCCCACTAGAAGGCTAGTCCCAAGACGTGATTGTTATTGTGACCCCACTAGAAGGCTAGTCCCAAGACGTGATTGTTATTGTGACCCCACTAGAAGGTTAGTCCCAAGGCGTGATTGTTATTGTGACCCCACTAGAAGGCTAGTCCCAAGGCGTGATTGTTATTGTGACCCCACTAGAAGGCTAGTCCCAAGACGTGACTGTTATTGTGACCCCACTAGAAGGCTAGTCCCAAGGCGTGACTGTTATTGTGACCCCACTAGAAGGCTAGTCCCAAGACGTGACTGTTATTGTGACCCCACTAGAAGGCTAGTCCCAAGACGTGACTGTTATTGTGACCCCACTAGAAGGTTAGTCCCAAGACGTGATTGTTATTGTGACCCCACTAGAAGGCTAGTCCCAAGACGTGATTGTTATTGTGACTCCACTAGAAGGCTGGTCCCAAGACGTGACTGTTATTGTGACCCCACTAGAAGGTTAGTCCCAAGACGTGACTGTTATTGTGACCCCACTAGAAGGTTAGTCCCAAGACGTGATTGTTATTGTGACCCCACTAGAAGGCTAGTCCCAAGACGTGATTGTTATTGTGACCCCACTAGAAGGCTAGTCCCAAGACGTGACTGTTATTGTGACCCCACTAGAAGGCTAGTCCCAAGACGTGATTGTTATTGTGACCCCACTAGAAGGCTAGTCCCAAGGCGTGACTGTTATTGTGACCCCACTAGAAGGCTAGTCCCAAGACGTGACTGTTATTGTGACCCCACTAGAAGGCTAGTCCCAAGACGTGATTGTTATTGTGACCCCACTAGAAGGCTAGTCCCAAGGCGTGACTGTTATTGTGACCCCACTAGAAGGCTAGTCCCAAGACGTGATTGTTATTGTGACCCCACTAGAAGGTTAGTCCCAAGGCGTGACTGTTATTGTGACCCCACTAGAAGGCTAGTCCCAAGACGTGACTGTTATTGTGACCCCACTAGAAGGCTAGTCCCAAGACGTGACTGTTATTGTGACCCCACTAGAAGGCTAGTCCCAAGACGTGACTGTTATTGTGACCCCACTAGAAGGCTAGTCCCAAGACGTGACTGTTATTGTGACCCCACTAGAAGGCTAGTCCCAAGGCGTGACTGTTATTGTGACCCCACTAGAAGGCTAGTCCCAAGACGTGACTGTTATTGTGACCCCACTAGAAGGCTAGTCCCAAGACGTGATTGTTATTGTGACTCCACTAGAAGGCTAGTCCCAAGGCGTGACTGTTATTGTGACCCCACTAGAAGGCTAGTCCCAAGACGTGATTGTTATTGTGACCCCACTAGAAGGCTAGTCCCAAGACGTGATTGTTATTGTGACTCCACTAGAAGGCTAGTCCCAAGACGTGACTGTTATTGTGACTCCACTAGAAGGTTAGTCCCAAGGCGTGATTGTTATTGTGACCCCACTAGAAGGCTAGTCCCAAGACGTGACTGTTATTGTGACTCCACTAGAAGGTTAGTCCCAAGACGTGATTGTTATTGTGACTCCACTAGAAGGTTAGTCCCAAGGCGTGATTGTTATTGTGACCCCACTAGAAGGCTAGTCCCAAGACGTGATTGTTATTGTGACTCCACTAGAAGGCTAGTCCCAAGACGTGATTGTTATTGTGACTCCACTAGAAGGCTAGTCCCAAGACGTGATTGTTATTGTGACTCCACTAGAAGGCTAGTCCCAAGACGTGATTGTTATTGTGACTCCACTAGAAGGTTAGTCCCAAGGCGTGATTGTTATTGTGACCCCACTAGAAGGCTAGTCCCAAGACGTGACTGTTATTGTGACCCCACTAGAAGGCTAGTCCCAAGACGTGACTGTTATTGTGACCCCACTAGAAGGTTAGTCCCAAGGCGTGATTGTTATTGTGACTCCACTAGAAGGTTAGTCCCAAGACGTGATTGTTATTGTGACCCCACTAGAAGGTTAGTCCCAAGACGTGATTGTTATTGTGACCCCACTAGAAGGCTAGTCCCAAGACGTGATTGTTATTGTGACTCCACTAGAAGGCTAGTCCCAAGACGTGACTGTTATTGTGACCCCACTAGAAGGCTAGTCCCAAGACGTGACTGTTATTGTGACCCCACGAGAAGGCTAGTCCCAAGACGTGACTGTTATTGTGACCCCACTAGAAGGTTAGTCCCAAGGCGTGATTGTTATTGTGACCCCACTAGAAGGCTAGTCCCAAGACGTGACTGTTATTGTGACCCCACTAGAAGGCTAGTCCCAAGACGTGACTGTTATTGTGACCCCACTAGAAGGTTAGTCCCAAGGCGTGATTGTTATTGTGACTCCACTAGAAGGCTAGTCCCAAGACGTGACTGTTATTGTGACCCCACTAGAAGGTTAGTCCCAAGGCGTGATTGTTATTGTGACCCCACTAGAAGGCTAGTCCCAAGACGTGACTGTTATTGTGACCCCACTAGAAGGCTAGTCCCAAGACGTGACTGTTATTGTGACCCCACTAGAAGGTTAGTCCCAAGGCGTGATTGTTATTGTGACTCCACTAGAAGGCTAGTCCCAAGACGTGATTGTTATTGTGACCCCACTAGAAGGTTAGTCCCAAGACGTGATTGTTATTGTGACCCCACTAGAAGGCTAGTCCCAAGACGTGATTGTTATTGTGACCCCACTAGAAGGCTAGTCCCAAGACGTGATTGTTATTGTGACTCCACTAGAAGGCTAGTCCCAAGACGTGATTGTTATTGTGACTCCACTAGAAGGCTAGTCCCAAGACGTGATTGTTATTGTGACTCCACTAGAAGGTTAGTCCCAAGACGTGACTGTTATTGTGACCCCACCAGAAGGCTAGTCCCAAGGCGTGATTGTTATTGTGACCCCACTAGAAGGTTAGTCCCAAGGCGTGATTGTTATTGTGACTCCACTAGAAGGCTAGTCCCAAGACGTGATTGTTATTGTGACCCCACTAGAAGGCTAGTCCCAAGACGTGACTGTTATTGTGACTCCACTAGAAGGTTAGTCCCAAGGCGTGACTGTTATTGTGACCCCACTAGAAGGCTAGTCCCAAGACGTGATTGTTATTGTGACTCCACTAGAAGGCTAGTCCCAAGACGTGACTGTTATTGTGACTCCACTAGAAGGCTAGTCCCAAGACGTGACTGTTATTGTGACCCCACTAGAAGGCTAGTCCCAAGACGTGATTGTTATTGTGACTCCACTAGAAGGCTAGTCCCAAGGCGTGATTGTTATTGTGACCCCACTAGAAGGTTAGTCCCAAGGCGTGACTGTTATTGTGACCCCACTAGAAGGTTAGTCCCAAGGCGTGATTGTTATTGTGACCCCACTAGAAGGCTAGTCCCAAGACGTGATTGTTATTGTGACTCCACTAGAAGGCTAGTCCCAAGACGTGATTGTTATTGTGACTCCACTAGAAGGCTAGTCCCAAGGCGTGATTGTTATTGTGACCCCACTAGAAGGCTAGTCCCAAGACGTGATTGTTATTGTGACCCCACTAGAAGGCTAGTCCCAAGACGTGATTGTTATTGTGACTCCACTAGAAGGCTAGTCCCAAGACGTGATTGTTATTGTGACTCCACTAGAAGGCTAGTCCCAAGACGTGATTGTTATTGTGACTCCACTAGAAGGCTAGTCCCAAGACGTGATTGTTATTGTGACTCCACTAGAAGGCTAGTCCCAAGACGTGATTGTTATTGTGACTCCACTAGAAGGCTAGTCCCAAGGCGTGATTGTTATTGTGACCCCACTAGAAGGCTAGTCCCAAGGCGTGACTGTTATTGTGACCCCACTAGAAGGCTAGTCCCAAGACGTGATTGTTATTGTGACCCCACTAGAAGGTTAGTCCCAAGGCGTGATTGTTATTGTGACCCCACTAGAAGGTTAGTCCCAAGGCGTGATTGTTATTGTGACCCCACTAGAAGGCTAGTCCCAAGACGTGATTGTTATTGTGACTCCACTAGAAGGTTAGTCCCAAGGCGTGACTGTTATTGTGACCCCACCAGAAGGTTAGTCCCAAGGCGTGACTGTTATTGTGACCCCACTAGAAGGCTAGTCCCAAGACGTGATTGTTATTGTGACCCCACTAGAAGGCTAGTCCCAAGACGTGATTGTTATTGTGACCCCACTAGAAGGCTAGTCCCAAGACGTGATTGTTATTGTGACTCCACTAGAAGGTTAGTCCCAAGACGTGATTGTTATTGTGACTCCACTAGAAGGTTAGTCCCAAGGCGTGACTGTTATTGTGACCCCACTAGAAGGCTAGTCCCAAGGCGTGACTGTTATTGTGACTCCACTAGAAGGTTAGTCCCAAGACGTGATTGTTATTGTGACTCCACTAGAAGGCTAGTCCCAAGACGTGACTGTTATTGTGACCCCACTAGAAGGTTAGTCCCAAGGCGTGACTGTTATTGTGACCCCACTAGAAGGCTAGTCCCAAGGCGTGATTGTTATTGTGACCCCACTAGAAGGCTAGTCCCAAGACGTGACTGTTATTGTGACCCCACCAGAAGGCTAGTCCCAAGACGTGATTGTTATTGTGACTCCACTAGAAGGCTAGTCCCAAGGCGTGATTGTTATTGTGACCCCACTAGAAGGCTAGTCCCAAGGCGTGATTGTTATTGTGACCCCACTAGAAGGTTAGTCCCAAGACGTGATTGTTATTGTGACTCCACTAGAAGGTTAGTCCCAAGGCGTGATTGTTATTGTGACCCCACTAGAAGGCTAGTCCCAAGGCGTGATTGTTATTGTGACCCCACTAGAAGGCTAGTCCCAAGGCGTGACTGTTATTGTGACTCCACTAGAAGGCTAGTCCCAAGACGTGATTGTTATTGTGACTCCACTAGAAGGCTAGTCCCAAGACGTGATTGTTATTGTGACTCCACTAGAAGGCTAGTCCCAAGACGTGACTGTTATTGTGACCCCACCAGAAGGTTAGTCCCAAGGCGTGATTGTTATTGTGACTCCACTAGAAGGCTAGTCCCAAGGCGTGACTGTTATTGTGACCCCACTAGAAGGTTAGTCCCAAGGCGTGACTGTTATTGTGACTCCACTAGAAGGTTAGTCCCAAGGCGTGATTGTTATTGTGACCCCACTAGAAGGCTAGTCCCAAGGCGTGATTGTTATTGTGACTCCACTAGAAGGTTAGTCCCAAGACGTGATTGTTATTGTGACTCCACTAGAAGGCTAGTCCCAAGACGTGACTGTTATTGTGACCCCACTAGAAGGTTAGTCCCAAGGCGTGACTGTTATTGTGACCCCACTAGAAGGTTAGTCCCAAGACGTGACTGTTATTGTGACTCCACTAGAAGGTTAGTCCCAAGGCGTGACTGTTATTGTGACCCCACTAGAAGGTTAGTCCCAAGGCGTGACTGTTATTGTGACTCCACTAGAAGGTTAGTCCCAAGGCGTGATTGTTATTGTGACCCCACTAGAAGGTTAGTCCCAAGGCGTGATTGTTATTGTGACCCCACTAGAAGGCTAGTCCCAAGACGTGATTGTTATTGTGACCCCACTAGAAGGCTAGTCCCAAGACGTGACTGTTATTGTGACCCCACTAGAAGGCTAGTCCCAAGGCGTGACTGTTATTGTGACCCCACTAGAAGGCTAGTCCCAAGGCGTGACTGTTATTGTGACCCCACTAGAAGGCTAGTCCCAAGACGTGATTGTTATTGTGACTCCACTAGAAGGCTAGTCCCAAGACGTGACTGTTATTGTGACCCCACTAGAAGGCTAGTCCCAAGACGTGACTGTTATTGTGACCCCACTAGAAGGCTAGTCCCAAGACGTGACTGTTATTGTGACCCCACTAGAAGGCTAGTCCCAAGACGTGATTGTTATTGTGACTCCACTAGAAGGCTAGTCCCAAGACGTGACTGTTATTGTGACCCCACTAGAAGGCTAGTCCCAAGGCGTGACTGTTATTGTGACCCCACTAGAAGGCTAGTCCCAAGGCGTGACTGTTATTGTGACCCCACTAGAAGGTTAGTCCCAAGACGTGACTGTTATTGTGACCCCACTAGAAGGTTAGTCCCAAGACGTGACTGTTATTGTGACCCCACTAGAAGGTTAGTCCCAAGGCGTGACTGTTATTGTGACCCCACTAGAAGGCTAGTCCCAAGGCGTGACTGTTATTGTGACACCACTAGAAGGTTAGTCCCAAGGCGTGACTGTTATTGTGACCCCACTAGAAGGTTAGTCCCAAGACGTGACTGTTATTGTGACCCCACTAGAAGGTTAGTCCCAAGACGTGACTGTTATTGTGACCCCACTAGAAGGTTAGTCCCAAGACGTGACTGTTATTGTGACCCCACTAGAAGGCTAGTCCCAAGACGTGATTGTTATTGTGACCCCACTAGAAGGTTAGTCCCAAGACGTGACTGTTATTGTGACCCCACTAGAAGGCTAGTCCCAAGACGTGACTGTTATTGTGACCCCACTAGAAGGTTAGTCCCAAGACGTGACTGTTATTGTGACCCCACTAGAAGGTTAGTCCCAAGACGTGACTGTTATTGTGACCCCACTAGAAGGTTAGTCCCAAGACGTGACTGTTATTGTGACCCCACTAGAAGGCTAGTCCCAAGACGTGATTGTTATTGTCACCCCACTAGAAGGCTAGTCCCAAGACGTGATTGTTATTGTGACCCCACTAGAAGGCTAGTCCCAAGACGTGATTGTTATTGTGACTCCACTAGAAGGCTAGTCCCAAGGCGTGACTGTTATTGTGACCCCACTAGAAGGCTAGTCCCAAGACGTGACTGTTATTGTGACCCCACTAGAAGGCTAGTCCCAAGACGTGATTGTTATTGTGACCCCACTAGAAGGCTAGTCCCAAGACGTGACTGTTATTGTGACCCCACTAGAAGGCTAGTCCCAAGACGTGATTGTTATTGTGACCCCACCAGAAGGCTAGTCCCAAGACGTGATTGTTATTGTGACCCCTCTAGAAGGCTAGTCCCAAGACGTGACTGTTATTGTGACCCCACTAGAAGGCTAGTCCCAAGACGTGACTGTTATTGTGACCCCACCAGAAGGCTAGTCCCAAGGCGTGACTGTTATTGTGACCCCACTAGAAGGCTAGTCCCAAGGCGTGACTGTTATTGTGACCCCACTAGAAGGTTAGTCCCAAGGCGTGACTGTTATTGTGACCCCACTAGAAGGTTAGTCCCAAGACGTGACTGTTATTGTGACCCCACTAGAAGGCTAGTCCCAAGACGTGATTGTTATTGTGACCCCACTAGAAGGTTAGTCCCAAGACGTGACTGTTATTGTGACCCCACTAGAAGGCTAGTCCCAAGACGTGATTGTTATTGTGACCCCACTAGAAGGCTAGTCCCAAGACGTGACTGTTATTGTGACCCCACTAGAAGGCTAGTCCCAAGACGTGATTGTTATTGTGACCCCACTAGAAGGCTAGTCCCAAGGCGTGACTGTTATTGTGACCCCACCAGAAGGCTAGTCCCAAGACGTGACTGTTATTGTGACCCCACTAGAAGGTTAGTCCCAAGACGTGACTGTTATTGTGACCCCACTAGAAGGCTAGTCCCAAGGCGTGATTGTTATTGTGACCCCACTAGAAGGCTAGTCCCAAGGCGTGATTGTTATTGTGACCCCACTAGAAGGTTAGTCCCAAGGCGTGATTGTTATTGTGACCCCACTAGAAGGCTAGTCCCAAGGCGTGACTGTTATTGTGACCCCACTAGAAGGCTAGTCCCAAGACGTGATTGTTATTGTGACCCCACTAGAAGCCTAGTCCCAAGACGTGACTGTTATTGTGACCCCACTAGAAGCCTAGTCCCAAGACGTGACTGTTATTGTGACCCCACTAGAAGGTTAGTCCCAAGACGTGACTGTTATTGTGACCCCACTAGAAGCCTAGTCCCAAGACGTGACTGTTATTGTGACCCCACTAGAAGGTTAGTCCCAAGGCGTGACTGTTATTGTGACCCCACTAGAAGGCTAGTCCCAAGACGTGATTGTTATTGTGACCCCACTAGAAGGCTAGTCCCAAGACGTGACTGTTATTGTGACCCCACTAGAAGGCTAGTCCCAAGACGTGACTGTTATTGTGACCCCACTAGAAGGTTAGTCCCAAGGCGTGACTGTTATTGTGACCCCACTAGAAGGCTAGTCCCAAGACGTGATTGTTATTGTGACCCCACTAGAAGGCTAGTCCCAAGACGTGACTGTTATTGTGACCCCACTAGAAGGTTAGTCCCAAGACGTGACTGTTATTGTGACCCCACTAGAAGGCTAGTCCCAAGGCGTGACTGTTATTGTGACCCCACTAGAAGGCTAGTCCCAAGACGTGATTGTTATTGTGACTCCACTAGAAGGCTAGTCCCAAGGCGTGATTGTTATTGTGACCCCACTAGAAGGCTAGTCCCAAGACGTGATTGTTATTGTGACTCCACTAGAAGGTTAGTCCCAAGGCGTGATTGTTATTGTGACCCCACTAGAAGGCTAGTCCCAAGGCGTGACTGTTATTGTGACCCCACTAGAAGGCTAGTCCCAAGACGTGATTGTTATTGTGACCCCACTAGAAGGCTAGTCCCAAGACGTGATTGTTATTGTGACTCCACTAGAAGGTTAGTCCCAAGACGTGATTGTTATTGTGACTCCACTAGAAGGTTAGTCCCAAGGCGTGACTGTTATTGTGACCCCACTAGAAGGCTAGTCCCAAGGCGTGACTGTTATTGTGACTCCACTAGAAGGTTAGTCCCAAGACGTGATTGTTATTGTGACCCCACTAGAAGGTTAGTCCCAAGGCGTGACTGTTATTGTGACCCCACTAGAAGGCTAGTCCCAAGACGTGACTGTTATTGTGACTCCACTAGAAGGTTAGTCCCAAGACGTGATTGTTATTGTGACTCCACTAGAAGGTTAGTCCCAAGGCGTGACTGTTATTGTGACCCCACTAGAAGGCTAGTCCCAAGGCGTGACTGTTATTGTGACTCCACTAGAAGGTTAGTCCCAAGACGTGATTGTTATTGTGACTCCACTAGAAGGTTAGTCCCAAGGCGTGACTGTTATTGTGACCCCACTAGAAGGTTAGTCCCAAGGCGTGACTGTTATTGTGACCCCACTAGAAGGCTAGTCCCAAGACGTGATTGTTATTGTGACTCCACTAGAAGGCTAGTCCCAAGACGTGACTGTTATTGTGACCCCACTAGAAGGTTAGTCCCAAGGCGTGACTGTTATTGTGACCCCACTAGAAGGCTAGTCCCAAGGCGTGATTGTTATTGTGACCCCACTAGAAGGCTAGTCCCAAGACGTGACTGTTATTGTGACCCCACCAGAAGGCTAGTCCCAAGGCGTGACTGTTATTGTGACCCCACTAGAAGGCTAGTCCCAAGGCGTGATTGTTATTGTGACCCCACTAGAAGGCTAGTCCCAAGGCGTGACTTTTATTGTGACTCCACTAGAAGGCTAGTCCCAAGACGTGATTGTTATTGTGACTCCACTAGAAGGCTAGTCCCAAGGCGTGATTGTTATTGTGACCCCACTAGAAGGCTAGTCCCAAGGCGTGACTGTTATTGTGACCCCACTAGAAGGTTAGTCCCAAGGCGTGACTGTTATTGTGACCCCACTAGAAGGCTAGTCCCAAGACGTGATTGTTATTGTGACTCCACTAGAAGGCTAGTCCCAAGACGTGACTGTTATTGTGACCCCACTAGAAGGTTAGTCCCAAGGCGTGACTGTTATTGTGACTCCACTAGAAGGTTAGTCCCAAGACGTGATTGTTATTGTGACTCCACTAGAAGGTTAGTCCCAAGGCGTGATTGTTATTGTGACCCCACTAGAAGGCTAGTCCCAAGGCGTGATTGTTATTGTGACCCCACTAGAAGGCTAGTCCCAAGGCGTGACTGTTATTGTGACCCCACTAGAAGGTTAGTCCCAAGGCGTGACTGTTATTGTGACCCCACTAGAAGGCTAGTCCCAAGACGTGATTGTTATTGTGACTCCACTAGAAGGCTAGTCCCAAGACGTGACTGTTATTGTGACCCCACTAGAAGGTTAGTCCCAAGGCGTGACTGTTATTGTGACTCCACTAGAAGGCTAGTCCCAAGACGTGATTGTTATTGTGACTCCACTAGAAGGTTAGTCCCAAGGCGTGATTGTTATTGTGACCCCACTAGAAGGCTAGTCCCAAGGCGTGATTGTTATTGTGACCCCACTAGAAGGCTAGTCCCAAGGCGTGACTGTTATTGTGACTCCACTAGAAGGCTAGTCCCAAGACGTGACTGTTATTGTGACTCCACTAGAAGGCTAGTCCCAAGGCGTGACTGTTATTGTGACCCCACTAGAAGGCTAGTCCCAAGACGTGATTGTTATTGTGACTCCACTAGAAGGCTAGTCCCAAGACGTGACTGTTATTGTGACTCCACTAGAAGGCTAGTCCCCAGACGTGACTGTTATTGTGACCCCACTAGAAGGTTAGTCCCAAGGCGTGATTGTTATTGTGACTCCACTAGAAGGTTAGTCCCAAGACGTGATTGTTATTGTGACCCCACTAGAAGGTTAGTCCCAAGGCGTGATTGTTATTGTGACCCCACTAGAAGGCTAGTCCCAAGGCGTGATTGTTATTGTGACTCCACTAGAAGGTTAGTCCCAAGACGTGATTGTTATTGTGACCCCACTAGAAGGCTAGTCCCAAGACGTGATTGTTATTGTGACTCCACTAGAAGGCTAGTCCCAAGACGTGACTGTTATTGTGACTCCACTAGAAGGTTAGTCCCAAGGCGTGATTGTTATTGTGACCCCACTAGAAGGCTAGTCCCAAGGCGTGATTGTTATTGTGACTCCACTAGAAGGTTAGTCCCAAGACGTGATTGTTATTGTGACCCCACTAGAAGGCTAGTCCCAAGGCGTGATTGTTATTGTGACCCCACCAGAAGGCTAGTCCCAAGACGTGATTGTTATTGTGACCCCACTAGAAGGCTAGTCCCAAGACGTGATTGTTATTGTGACTCCACTAGAAGGCTAGTCCCAAGACGTGACTGTTATTGTGACTCCACTAGAAGGTTAGTCCCAAGGCGTGATTGTTATTGTGACCCCACTAGAAGGCTAGTCCCAAGGCGTGATTGTTATTGTGACTCCACTAGAAGGTTAGTCCCAAGACGTGATTGTTATTGTGACCCCACTAGAAGGTTAGTCCCAAGGCGTGATTGTTATTGTGACTCCACTAGAAGGCTAGTCCCAAGACGTGATTGTTATTGTGACTCCACTAGAAGGTTAGTCCCAAGGCGTGATTGTTATTGTGACTCCACTAGAAGGCTAGTCCCAAGACGTGATTGTTATTGTGACTCCACTAGAAGGCTAGTCCCAAGGCGTGACTGTTATTGTGACTCCACTAGAAGGCTAGTCCCAAGACGTGATTGTTATTGTGACCCCACTAGAAGGCTAGTCCCAAGACGTGATTGTTATTGTGACTCCACTAGAAGGCTAGTCCCAAGACGTGATTGTTATTGTGACTCCACTAGAAGGCTAGTCCCAAGACGTGATTGTTATTGTGACCCCACTAGAAGGCTAGTCCCAAGACGTGATTGTTATTGTGACTCCACTAGAAGGCTAGTCCCAAGACGTGATTGTTATTGTGACCCCACTAGAAGGCTAGTCCCAAGGCGTGATTGTTATTGTGACTCCACTAGAAGGCTAGTCCCAAGACGTGATTGTTATTGTGACTCCACTAGAAGGCTAGTCCCAAGACGTGATTGTTATTGTGACCCCACTAGAAGGCTAGTCCCAAGACGTGATTGTTATTGTGACCCCACTAGAAGGCTAGTCCCAAGACGTGATTGTTATTGTGACTCCACTAGAAGGCTAGTCCCAAGACGTGATTGTTATTGTGACTCCACTAGAAGGCTAGTCCCAAGACGTGATTGTTATTGTGACCCCACTAGAAGGCTAGTCCCAAGACGTGATTGTTATTGTGACTCCACTAGAAGGCTAGTCCCAAGACGTGATTGTTATTGTGACCCCACTAGAAGGCTAGTCCCAAGACGTGATTGTTATTGTGACTCCACTAGAAGGCTAGTCCCAAGACGTGATTGTTATTGTGACCCCACTAGAAGGCTAGTCCCAAGACGTGATTGTTATTGTGACTCCACTAGAAGGCTAGTCCCAAGACGTGATTGTTATTGTGACTCCACTAGAAGGCTAGTCCCAAGACGTGATTGTTATTGTGACTCCACTAGAAGGCTAGTCCCAAGACGTGATTGTTATTGTGACCCCACTAGAAGGCTAGTCCCAAGACGTGATTGTTATTGTGACCCCACTAGAAGGCTAGTCCCAAGACGTGATTGTTATTGTGACTCCACTAGAAGGCTAGTCCCAAGACGTGATTGTTATTGTGACCCCACTAGAAGGCTAGTCCCAAGACGTGATTGTTATTGTGACTCCACTAGAAGGCTAGTCCCAAGACGTGATTGTTATTGTGACCCCACTAGAAGGCTAGTCCCAAGGCGTGATTGTTATTGTGACTCCACTAGAAGGCTAGTCCCAAGACGTGACTGTTATTGTGACTCCACTAGAAGGCTAGTCCCAAGGCGTGATTGTTATTGTGACTCCACTAGAAGGCTAGTCCCAAGACGTGATTGTTATTGTGACCCCACTAGAAGGCTAGTCCCAAGACGTGATTGTTATTGTGACTCCACTAGAAGGCTAGTCCCAAGACGTGATTGTTATTGTGACTCCACTAGAAGGCTAGTCCCAAGACGTGATTGTTATTGTGACTCCACTAGAAGGCTAGTCCCAAGACGTGATTGTTATTGTGACCCCACTAGAAGGCTAGTCCCAAGACGTGATTGTTATTGTGACTCCACTAGAAGGCTAGTCCCAAGACGTGATTGTTATTGTGACCCCACTAGAAGGCTAGTCCCAAGGCGTGATTGTTATTGTGACTCCACTAGAAGGCTAGTCCCAAGACGTGATTGTTATTGTGACTCCACTAGAAGGCTAGTCCCAAGACGTGATTGTTATTGTGACCCCACTAGAAGGCTAGTCCCAAGACGTGATTGTTATTGTGACCCCACTAGAAGGCTAGTCCCAAGACGTGATTGTTATTGTGACTCCACTAGAAGGCTAGTCCCAAGACGTGATTGTTATTGTGACTCCACTAGAAGGCTAGTCCCAAGACGTGATTGTTATTGTGACCCCACTAGAAGGCTAGTCCCAAGACGTGATTGTTATTGTGACTCCACTAGAAGGCTAGTCCCAAGACGTGATTGTTATTGTGACCCCACTAGAAGGCTAGTCCCAAGACGTGATTGTTATTGTGACTCCACTAGAAGGCTAGTCCCAAGACGTGATTGTTATTGTGACCCCACTAGAAGGCTAGTCCCAAGACGTGATTGTTATTGTGACTCCACTAGAAGGCTAGTCCCAAGACGTGATTGTTATTGTGACTCCACTAGAAGGCTAGTCCCAAGACGTGATTGTTATTGTGACTCCACTAGAAGGCTAGTCCCAAGACGTGATTGTTATTGTGACCCCACTAGAAGGCTAGTCCCAAGACGTGATTGTTATTGTGACCCCACTAGAAGGCTAGTCCCAAGACGTGATTGTTATTGTGACTCCACTAGAAGGCTAGTCCCAAGACGTGATTGTTATTGTGACCCCACTAGAAGGCTAGTCCCAAGACGTGATTGTTATTGTGACTCCACTAGAAGGCTAGTCCCAAGACGTGATTGTTATTGTGACCCCACTAGAAGGCTAGTCCCAAGGCGTGATTGTTATTGTGACTCCACTAGAAGGCTAGTCCCAAGACGTGACTGTTATTGTGACTCCACTAGAAGGCTAGTCCCAAGGCGTGATTGTTATTGTGACTCCACTAGAAGGCTAGTCCCAAGACGTGATTGTTATTGTGACCCCACTAGAAGGCTAGTCCCAAGACGTGATTGTTATTGTGACTCCACTAGAAGGCTAGTCCCAAGACGTGATTGTTATTGTGACTCCACTAGAAGGCTAGTCCCAAGACGTGATTGTTATTGTGACCCCACTAGAAGGCTAGTCCCAAGACGTGATTGTTATTGTGACTCCACTAGAAGGCTAGTCCCAAGACGTGATTGTTATTGTGACCCCACTAGAAGGCTAGTCCCAAGGCGTGATTGTTATTGTGACTCCACTAGAAGGCTAGTCCCAAGACGTGATTGTTATTGTGACTCCACTAGAAGGCTAGTCCCAAGACGTGATTGTTATTGTGACCCCACTAGAAGGCTAGTCCCAAGACGTGACTGTTATTGTGACTCCACTAGAAGGTTAGTCCCAAGGCGTGATTGTTATTGTGACCCCACTAGAAGGCTAGTCCCAAGACGTGATTGTTATTGTGACCCCACTAGAAGGCTAGTCCCAAGACGTGATTGTTATTGTGACTCCACTAGAAGGCTAGTCCCAAGACGTGATTGTTATTGTGACTCCACTAGAAGGCTAGTCCCAAGACGTGATTGTTATTGTGACTCCACTAGAAGGCTAGTCCCAAGACGTGATTGTTATTGTGACTCCACTAGAAGGCTAGTCCCAAGACGTGATTGTTATTGTGACCCCACTAGAAGGCTAGTCCCAAGACGTGACTGTTATTGTGACTCCACTAGAAGGTTAGTCCCAAGGCGTGATTGTTATTGTGACCCCACTAGAAGGCTAGTCCCAAGGCGTGATTGTTATTGTGACTCCACTAGAAGGTTAGTCCCAAGACGTGATTGTTATTGTGACCCCACTAGAAGGTTAGTCCCAAGACGTGATTGTTATTGTGACTCCACTAGAAGGTTAGTCCCAAGGCGTGATTGTTATTGTGACCCCACTAGAAGGCTAGTCCCAAGGCGTGACTGTTATTGTGACTCCACTAGAAGGCTAGTCCCAAGACGTGACTGTTATTGTGACTCCACTAGAAGGCTAGTCCCAAGGCGTGACTGTTATTGTGACCCCACTAGAAGGCTAGTCCCAAGACGTGACTGTTATTGTGACTCCACTAGAAGGCTAGTCCCAAGGCGTGACTGTTATTGTGACTCCACTAGAAGGCTAGTCCCAAGACGTGACTGTTATTGTGACCCCACTAGAAGGTTAGTCCCAAGGCGTGACTGTTATTGTGACCCCACTAGAAGGCTAGTCCCAAGGCGTGATTGTTATTGTGACTCCACTAGAAGGCTAGTCCCAAGGCGTGACTGTTATTGTGACTCCACTAGAAGGTTAGTCCCAAGGCGTGATTGTTATTGTGACTCCACTAGAAGGCTAGTCCCAAGACGTGACTGTTATTGTGACCCCACTAGAAGGTTAGTCCCAAGGCGTGACTGTTATTGTGACCCCACTAGAAGGCTAGTCCCAAGGCGTGATTGTTATTGTGACCCCACTAGAAGGCTAGTCCCAAGACGTGACTGTTATTGTGACCCCACCAGAAGGCTAGTCCCAAGACGTGATTGTTATTGTGACTCCACTAGAAGGCTAGTCCCAAGGCGTGACTGTTATTGTGACCCCACTAGAAGGTTAGTCCCAAGGCGTGATTGTTATTGTGACTCCACTAGAAGGCTAGTCCCAAGGCGTGATTGTTATTGTGACCCCACTAGAAGGTTAGTCCCAAGGCGTGATTGTTATTGTGACTCCACTAGAAGGTTAGTCCCAAGACGTGACTGTTATTGTGACCCCACTAGAAGGCTAGTCCCAAGACGTGATTGTTATTGTGACTCCACTAGAAGGTTAGTCCCAAGGCGTGATTGTTATTGTGACCCCACTAGAAGGCTAGTCCCAAGGCGTGACTGTTATTGTGACCCCACTAGAAGGCTAGTCCCAAGGCGTGATTGTTATTGTGACCCCACTAGAAGGCTAGTCCCAAGGCGTGACTGTTATTGTGACCCCACTAGAAGGCTAGTCCCAAGACGTGACTGTTATTGTGACTCCACTAGAAGGCTAGTCCCAAGGCGTGATTGTTATTGTGACCCCACTAGAAGGCTAGTCCCAAGGCGTGACTGTTATTGTGACTCCACTAGAAGGCTAGTCCCAAGACGTGACTGTTATTGTGACCCCACTAGAAGGCTAGTCCCAAGACGTGACTGTTATTGTGACCCCACTAGAAGGCTAGTCCCAAGACGTGACTGTTATTGTGACCCCACTAGAAGGCTAGTCCCAAGGCGTGATTGTTATTGTGACTCCACTAGAAGGCTAGTCCCAAGACGTGATTGTTATTGTGACTCCACTAGAAGGCTAGTCCCAAGACGTGATTGTTATTGTGACTCCACTAGAAGGCTAGTCCCAAGACGTGACTGTTATTGTGACTCCACTAGAAGGTTAGTCCCAAGGCGTGACTGTTATTGTGACCCCACTAGAAGGCTAGTCCCAAGGCGTGATTGTTATTGTGACTCCACTAGAAGGCTAGTCCCAAGGCGTGATTGTTATTGTGACTCCACTAGAAGGTTAGTCCCAAGGCGTGACTGTTATTGTGACCCCACTAGAAGGCTAGTCCCAAGGCGTGATTGTTATTGTGACTCCACTAGAAGGCTAGTCCCAAGACGTGATTGTTATTGTGACTCCACTAGAAGGCTAGTCCCAAGACGTGATTGTTATTGTGACTCCACTAGAAGGCTAGTCCCAAGACGTGATTGTTATTGTGACCCCACTAGAAGGCTAGTCCCAAGACGTGATTGTTATTGTGACTCCACTAGAAGGCTAGTCCCAAGACGTGATTGTTATTGTGACCCCACTAGAAGGCTAGTCCCAAGGCGTGATTGTTATTGTGACTCCACTAGAAGGCTAGTCCCAAGACGTGATTGTTATTGTGACTCCACTAGAAGGCTAGTCCCAAGACGTGATTGTTATTGTGACCCCACTAGAAGGCTAGTCCCAAGACGTGATTGTTATTGTGACCCCACTAGAAGGCTAGTCCCAAGACGTGATTGTTATTGTGACTCCACTAGAAGGCTAGTCCCAAGACGTGATTGTTATTGTGACTCCACTAGAAGGCTAGTCCCAAGACGTGATTGTTATTGTGACCCCACTAGAAGGCTAGTCCCAAGACGTGATTGTTATTGTGACTCCACTAGAAGGCTAGTCCCAAGACGTGATTGTTATTGTGACCCCACTAGAAGGCTAGTCCCAAGACGTGATTGTTATTGTGACTCCACTAGAAGGCTAGTCCCAAGACGTGATTGTTATTGTGACCCCACTAGAAGGCTAGTCCCAAGACGTGATTGTTATTGTGACTCCACTAGAAGGCTAGTCCCAAGACGTGATTGTTATTGTGACCCCACTAGAAGGCTAGTCCCAAGGCGTGATTGTTATTGTGACTCCACTAGAAGGCTAGTCCCAAGACGTGATTGTTATTGTGACTCCACTAGAAGGCTAGTCCCAAGACGTGATTGTTATTGTGACCCCACTAGAAGGCTAGTCCCAAGACGTGACTGTTATTGTGACTCCACTAGAAGGTTAGTCCCAAGGCGTGATTGTTATTGTGACCCCACTAGAAGGCTAGTCCCAAGACGTGATTGTTATTGTGACCCCACTAGAAGGCTAGTCCCAAGACGTGATTGTTATTGTGACTCCACTAGAAGGCTAGTCCCAAGACGTGATTGTTATTGTGACTCCACTAGAAGGCTAGTCCCAAGACGTGATTGTTATTGTGACTCCACTAGAAGGCTAGTCCCAAGACGTGATTGTTATTGTGACTCCACTAGAAGGCTAGTCCCAAGACGTGATTGTTATTGTGACCCCACTAGAAGGCTAGTCCCAAGACGTGACTGTTATTGTGACTCCACTAGAAGGTTAGTCCCAAGGCGTGATTGTTATTGTGACCCCACTAGAAGGCTAGTCCCAAGGCGTGATTGTTATTGTGACTCCACTAGAAGGTTAGTCCCAAGACGTGATTGTTATTGTGACCCCACTAGAAGGTTAGTCCCAAGACGTGATTGTTATTGTGACTCCACTAGAAGGTTAGTCCCAAGGCGTGATTGTTATTGTGACCCCACTAGAAGGCTAGTCCCAAGGCGTGACTGTTATTGTGACTCCACTAGAAGGCTAGTCCCAAGACGTGACTGTTATTGTGACTCCACTAGAAGGCTAGTCCCAAGGCGTGACTGTTATTGTGACCCCACTAGAAGGCTAGTCCCAAGACGTGACTGTTATTGTGACTCCACTAGAAGGCTAGTCCCAAGGCGTGACTGTTATTGTGACTCCACTAGAAGGCTAGTCCCAAGACGTGACTGTTATTGTGACCCCACTAGAAGGTTAGTCCCAAGGCGTGACTGTTATTGTGACCCCACTAGAAGGCTAGTCCCAAGGCGTGATTGTTATTGTGACTCCACTAGAAGGCTAGTCCCAAGGCGTGACTGTTATTGTGACTCCACTAGAAGGTTAGTCCCAAGGCGTGATTGTTATTGTGACTCCACTAGAAGGCTAGTCCCAAGACGTGACTGTTATTGTGACCCCACTAGAAGGTTAGTCCCAAGGCGTGACTGTTATTGTGACCCCACTAGAAGGCTAGTCCCAAGGCGTGATTGTTATTGTGACCCCACTAGAAGGCTAGTCCCAAGACGTGACTGTTATTGTGACCCCACCAGAAGGCTAGTCCCAAGACGTGATTGTTATTGTGACTCCACTAGAAGGCTAGTCCCAAGGCGTGACTGTTATTGTGACCCCACTAGAAGGTTAGTCCCAAGGCGTGATTGTTATTGTGACTCCACTAGAAGGCTAGTCCCAAGGCGTGATTGTTATTGTGACCCCACTAGAAGGTTAGTCCCAAGGCGTGATTGTTATTGTGACTCCACTAGAAGGTTAGTCCCAAGACGTGACTGTTATTGTGACCCCACTAGAAGGCTAGTCCCAAGACGTGATTGTTATTGTGACTCCACTAGAAGGTTAGTCCCAAGGCGTGATTGTTATTGTGACCCCACTAGAAGGCTAGTCCCAAGGCGTGACTGTTATTGTGACCCCACTAGAAGGCTAGTCCCAAGGCGTGATTGTTATTGTGACCCCACTAGAAGGCTAGTCCCAAGGCGTGACTGTTATTGTGACCCCACTAGAAGGCTAGTCCCAAGACGTGACTGTTATTGTGACTCCACTAGAAGGCTAGTCCCAAGGCGTGATTGTTATTGTGACCCCACTAGAAGGCTAGTCCCAAGGCGTGACTGTTATTGTGACTCCACTAGAAGGCTAGTCCCAAGACGTGACTGTTATTGTGACCCCACTAGAAGGCTAGTCCCAAGACGTGACTGTTATTGTGACCCCACTAGAAGGCTAGTCCCAAGACGTGACTGTTATTGTGACCCCACTAGAAGGCTAGTCCCAAGGCGTGATTGTTATTGTGACTCCACTAGAAGGCTAGTCCCAAGACGTGATTGTTATTGTGACTCCACTAGAAGGCTAGTCCCAAGACGTGATTGTTATTGTGACTCCACTAGAAGGCTAGTCCCAAGACGTGACTGTTATTGTGACTCCACTAGAAGGTTAGTCCCAAGGCGTGACTGTTATTGTGACCCCACTAGAAGGCTAGTCCCAAGGCGTGATTGTTATTGTGACTCCACTAGAAGGCTAGTCCCAAGGCGTGATTGTTATTGTGACTCCACTAGAAGGTTAGTCCCAAGGCGTGACTGTTATTGTGACCCCACTAGAAGGCTAGTCCCAAGGCGTGATTGTTATTGTGACTCCACTAGAAGGCTAGTCCCAAGACGTGATTGTTATTGTGACCCCACTAGAAGGTTAGTCCCAAGGCGTGACTGTTATTGTGACTCCACTAGAAGGCTAGTCCCAAGACGTGATTGTTATTGTGACTCCACTAGAAGGCTAGTCCCAAGACGTGACTGTTATTGTGACTCCACTAGAAGGTTAGTCCCAAGGCGTGATTGTTATTGTGACCCCACTAGAAGGCTAGTCCCAAGGCGTGACTGTTATTGTGACCCCACTAGAAGGCTAGTCCCAAGGCGTGACTGTTATTGTGACCCCACTAGAAGGCTAGTCCCAAGACGTGACTGTTATTGTGACTCCACTAGAAGGCTAGTCCCAAGGCGTGACTGTTATTGTGACCCCACTAGAAGGCTAGTCCCAAGGCGTGACTGTTATTGTGACCCCACTAGAAGGTTAGTCCCAAGACGTGACTGTTATTGTGACCCCACTAGAAGGCTAGTCCCAAGGCGTGACTGTTATTGTGACCCCACTAGAAGGCTAGTCCCAAGGCGTGATTGTTATTGTGACTCCACTAGAAGGCTAGTCCCAAGACGTGACTGTTATTGTGACCCCACTAGAAGGTTAGTCCCAAGGCGTGACTGTTATTGTGACCCCACTAGAAGGCTAGTCCCAAGGCGTGATTGTTATTGTGACCCCACTAGAAGGTTAGTCCCAAGACGTGATTGTTATTGTGACTCCACTAGAAGGCTAGTCCCAAGACGTGACTGTTATTGTGACTCCACTAGAAGGTTAGTCCCAAGGCGTGACTGTTATTGTGACCCCACTAGAAGGCTAGTCCCAAGGCGTGATTGTTATTGTGACTCCACTAGAAGGCTAGTCCCAAGACGTGATTGTTATTGTGACCCCACTAGAAGGTTAGTCCCAAGGCGTGACTGTTATTGTGACTCCACTAGAAGGCTAGTCCCAAGACGTGACTGTTATTGTGACCCCACTAGAAGGCTAGTCCCAAGACGTGACTGTTATTGTGACCCCACTAGAAGGCTAGTCCCAAGACGTTATTGTTATTGTGACTCCACTAGAAGGCTAGTCCCAAGACGTGACTGTTATTGTGACCCCACTAGAAGGCTAGTCCCAAGGCGTGATTGTTATTGTGACCCCACTAGAAGGTTAGTCCCAAGGCGTGATTGTTATTGTGACCCCACTAGAAGGCTAGTCCCAAGGCGTGATTGTTATTGTGACTCCACTAGAAGGCTAGTCCCAAGACGTGACTGTTATTGTGACCCCACTAGAAGGCTAGTCCCAAGACGTGACTGTTATTGTGACCCCACTAGAAGGCTAGTCCCAAGACGTGATTGTTATTGTGACTCCACTAGAAGGCTAGTCCCAAGACGTGACTGTTATTGTGACCCCACTAGAAGGCTAGTCCCAAGACGTGACTGTTATTGTGACCCCACTAGAAGGTTAGTCCCAAGGCGTGATTGTTATTGTGACCCCACTAGAAGGCTAGTCCCAAGGCGTGATTGTTATTGTGACTCCACTAGAAGGCTAGTCCCAAGACGTGACTGTTATTGTGACCCCACTAGAAGGCTAGTCCCAAGGCGTGATTGTTATTGTGACTCCACTAGAAGGCTAGTCCCAAGACGTGATTGTTATTGTGACTCCACTAGAAGGCTAGTCCCAAGACGTGACTGTTATTGTGACTCCACTAGAAGGTTAGTCCCAAGGCGTGACTGTTATTGTGACTCCACTAGAAGGTTAGTCCCAAGGCGTGATTGTTATTGTGACCCCACTAGAAGGCTAGTCCCAAGGCGTGATTGTTATTGTGACCCCACCAGAAGGTTAGTCCCAAGGCGTGATTGTTATTGTGACTCCACTAGAAGGCTAGTCCCAAGACGTGACTGTTATTGTGACCCCACTAGAAGGTTAGTCCCAAGGCGTGACTGTTATTGTGACTCCACTAGAAGGTTAGTCCCAAGACGTGATTGTTATTGTGACTCCACTAGAAGGCTAGTCCCAAGACGTGACTGTTATTGTGACCCCACTAGAAGGTTAGTCCCAAGGCGTGACTGTTATTGTGACCCCACTAGAAGGTTAGTCCCAAGACGTGACTGTTATTGTGACTCCACTAGAAGGTTAGTCCCAAGGCGTGACTGTTATTGTGACTCCACTAGAAGGTTAGTCCCAAGGCGTGATTGTTATTGTGACCCCACTAGAAGGTTAGTCCCAAGGCGTGATTGTTATTGTGACCCCACTAGAAGGCTAGTCCCAAGACGTGATTGTTATTGTGACCCCACTAGAAGGCTAGTCCCAAGACGTGACTGTTATTGTGACCCCACTAGAAGGCTAGTCCCAAGGCGTGACTGTTATTGTGACCCCACTAGAAGGCTAGTCCCAAGGCGTGACTGTTATTGTGACCCCACTAGAAGGCTAGTCCCAAGACGTGATTGTTATTGTGACTCCACTAGAAGGCTAGTCCCAAGACGTGACTGTTATTGTGACCCCACTAGAAGGCTAGTCCCAAGACGTGACTGTTATTGTGACCCCACTAGAAGGCTAGTCCCAAGACGTGACTGTTATTGTGACCCCACTAGAAGGCTAGTCCCAAGACGTGATTGTTATTGTGACTCCACTAGAAGGCTAGTCCCAAGACGTGACTGTTATTGTGACCCCACTAGAAGGCTAGTCCCAAGGCGTGACTGTTATTGTGACCCCACTAGAAGGCTAGTCCCAAGGCGTGACTGTTATTGTGACCCCACTAGAAGGTTAGTCCCAAGACGTGACTGTTATTGTGACCCCACTAGAAGGTTAGTCCCAAGACGTGACTGTTATTGTGACCCCACTAGAAGGTTAGTCCCAAGGCGTGACTGTTATTGTGACCCCACTAGAAGGCTAGTCCCAAGGCGTGACTGTTATTGTGACCCCACTAGAAGGTTAGTCCCAAGGCGTGACTGTTATTGTGACCCCACTAGAAGGTTAGTCCCAAGACGTGACTGTTATTGTGACCCCACTAGAAGGTTAGTCCCAAGACGTGACTGTTATTGTGACCCCACTAGAAGGTTAGTCCCAAGACGTGACTGTTATTGTGACCCCACTAGAAGGCTAGTCCCAAGACGTGATTGTTATTGTGACCCCACTAGAAGGTTAGTCCCAAGACGTGACTGTTATTGTGACCCCACTAGAAGGCTAGTCCCAAGACGTGACTGTTATTGTGACCCCACTAGAAGGTTAGTCCCAAGACGTGACTGTTATTGTGACCCCACTAGAAGGTTAGTCCCAAGACGTGACTGTTATTGTGACCCCACTAGAAGGTTAGTCCCAAGACGTGACTGTTATTGTGACCCCACTAGAAGGCTAGTCCCAAGACGTGATTGTTATTGTGACCCCACTAGAAGGCTAGTCCCAAGACGTGATTGTTATTGTGACCCCACTAGAAGGCTAGTCCCAAGACGTGATTGTTATTGTGACTCCACTAGAAGGCTAGTCCCAAGGCGTGACTGTTATTGTGACCCCACTAGAAGGCTAGTCCCAAGACGTGACTGTTATTGTGACCCCACTAGAAGGCTAGTCCCAAGACGTGATTGTTATTGTGACCCCACTAGAAGGCTAGTCCCAAGACGTGACTGTTATTGTGACCCCACTAGAAGGCTAGTCCCAAGACGTGATTGTTATTGTGACCCCACCAGAAGGCTAGTCCCAAGACGTGATTGTTATTGTGACCCCTCTAGAAGGCTAGTCCCAAGACGTGACTGTTATTGTGACCCCACTAGAAGGCTAGTCCCAAGACGTGACTGTTATTGTGACCCCACCAGAAGGCTAGTCCCAAGGCGTGACTGTTATTGTGACCCCACTAGAAGGTTAGTCCCAAGGCGTGACTGTTATTGTGACCCCACTAGAAGGTTAGTCCCAAGACGTGACTGTTATTGTGACCCCACTAGAAGGCTAGTCCCAAGACGTGATTGTTATTGTGACCCCACTAGAAGGTTAGTCCCAAGACGTGATTGTTATTGTGACCCCACTAGAAGGTTAGTCCCAAGGCGTGATTGTTATTGTGACCCCACTAGAAGGCTAGTCCCAAGGCGTGACTGTTATTGTGACCCCACTAGAAGGCTAGTCCCAAGACGTGACTGTTATTGTGACCCCACTAGAAGGTTAGTCCCAAGGCGTGATTGTTATTGTGACCCCACTAGAAGGCTAGTCCCAAGACGTGATTGTTATTGTGACTCCACTAGAAGGCTAGTCCCAAGACGTGACTGTTATTGTGACCCCACTAGAAGGCTAGTCCCAAGGCGTGACTGTTATTGTGACCCCACTAGAAGGCTAGTCCCAAGACGTGACTGTTATTGTGACCCCACTAGAAGGCTAGTCCCAAGACGTGACTGTTATTGTGACCCCACTAGAAGGTTAGTCCCAAGACGTGACTGTTATTGTGACCCCACTAGAAGGCTAGTCCCAAGACGTGATTGTTATTGTGACCCCACTAGAAGGCTAGTCCCAAGACGTGATTGTTATTGTGACCCCACTAGAAGGTTAGTCCCAAGGCGTGATTGTTATTGTGACCCCACTAGAAGGCTAGTCCCAAGGCGTGATTGTTATTGTGACCCCACTAGAAGGCTAGTCCCAAGACGTGACTGTTATTGTGACCCCACTAGAAGGCTAGTCCCAAGGCGTGACTGTTATTGTGACCCCACTAGAAGGCTAGTCCCAAGACGTGACTGTTATTGTGACCCCACTAGAAGGCTAGTCCCAAGACGTGACTGTTATTGTGACCCCACTAGAAGGTTAGTCCCAAGACGTGATTGTTATTGTGACCCCACTAGAAGGCTAGTCCCAAGACGTGATTGTTATTGTGACTCCACTAGAAGGCTAGTCCCAAGACGTGATTGTTATTGTGACCCCACTAGAAGGCTAGTCCCAAGGCGTGACTGTTATTGTGACCCCACTAGAAGGCTAGTCCCAAGACGTGACTGTTATTGTGACCCCACTAGAAGGCTAGTCCCAAGACGTGATTGTTATTGTGACCCCACTAGAAGGCTAGTCCCAAGGCGTGACTGTTATTGTGACCCCACTAGAAGGCTAGTCCCAAGACGTGATTGTTATTGTGACCCCACTAGAAGGTTAGTCCCAAGGCGTGACTGTTATTGTGACCCCACTAGAAGGCTAGTCCCAAGACGTGACTGTTATTGTGACCCCACTAGAAGGCTAGTCCCAAGACGTGACTGTTATTGTGACCCCACTAGAAGGCTAGTCCCAAGACGTGACTGTTATTGTGACCCCACTAGAAGGCTAGTCCCAAGACGTGACTGTTATTGTGACCCCACTAGAAGGCTAGTCCCAAGGCGTGACTGTTATTGTGACCCCACTAGAAGGCTAGTCCCAAGACGTGACTGTTATTGTGACCCCACTAGAAGGCTAGTCCCAAGACGTGATTGTTATTGTGACTCCACTAGAAGGCTAGTCCCAAGGCGTGACTGTTATTGTGACCCCACCAGAAGGCTAGTCCCAAGACGTGATTGTTATTGTGACTCCACTAGAAGGCTAGTCCCAAGACGTGATTGTTATTGTGACCCCACTAGAAGGCTAGTCCCAAGGCGTGACTGTTATTGTGACCCCACTAGAAGGCTAGTCCCAAGACGTGACTGTTATTGTGACCCCACTAGAAGGCTAGTCCCAAGACGTGATTGTTATTGTGACCCCACTAGAAGGCTAGTCCCAAGGCGTGACTGTTATTGTGACCCCACTAGAAGGCTAGTCCCAAGACGTGATTGTTATTGTGACCCCACTAGAAGGTTAGTCCCAAGGCGTGACTGTTATTGTGACCCCACTAGAAGGCTAGTCCCAAGACGTGACTGTTATTGTGACCCCACTAGAAGGCTAGTCCCAAGGCGTGACTGTTATTGTGACCCCACTAGAAGGCTAGTCCCAAGACGTGACTGTTATTGTGACCCCACTAGAAGGCTAGTCCCAAGACGTGACTGTTATTGTGACTCCACTAGAAGGCTAGTCCCAAGGCGTGACTGTTATTGTGACCCCACTAGAAGGCTAGTCCCAAGACGTGACTGTTATTGTGACCCCACTAGAAGGCTAGTCCCAAGACGTGACTGTTATTGTGACCCCACTAGAAGGTTAGTCCCAAGACGTGATTGTTATTGTGACCCCACTAGAAGGCTAGTCCCAAGGCGTGACTGTTATTGTGACCCCACTAGAAGGCTAGTCCCAAGACGTGACTGTTATTGTGACCCCACTAGAAGGCTAGTCCCAAGACGTGACTGTTATTGTGACCCCACTAGAAGGCTAGTCCCAAGACGTGATTGTTATTGTGACCCCACTAGAAGGCTAGTCCCAAGGCGTGACTGTTATTGTGACCCCACTAGAAGGCTAGTCCCAAGACGTGAGTGTTATTGTGACCCCACTAGAAGGCTAGTCCCAAGGCGTGACTGTTATTGTGACCCCACTAGAAGGCTAGTCCCAAGACGTGACTGTTATTGTGACCCCACTAGAAGGCTAGTCCCAAGGCGTGACTGTTATTGTGACCCCACTAGAAGGCTAGTCCCAAGGCGTGACTGTTATTGTGACCCCACTAGAAGGCTAGTCCCAAGGCGTGACTGTTATTGTGACCCCACTAGAAGGTTAGTCCCAAGGCGTGACTGTTATTGTGACCCCACTAGAAGGCTAGTCCCAAGGCGTGACTGTTATTGTGACCCCACTAGAAGGCTAGTCCCAAGACGTGACTGTTATTGTGACCCCACTAGAAGGCTAGTCCCAAGACGTGACTGTTATTGTGACCCCACTAGAAGGCTAGTCCCAAGGCGTGACTGTTATTGTGACCCCACTAGAAGGCTAGTCCCAAGACGTGACTGTTATTGTGACCCCACTAGAAGGCTAGTCCCAAGGCGTGACTGTTATTGTGACCCCACTAGAAGGCTAGTCCCAAGGCGTGACTGTTATTGTGACCCCACTAGAAGGCTAGTCCCAAGACGTGACTGTTATTGTGACTCCACTAGAAGGCTAGTCCCAAGACGTGACTGTTATTGTGACCCCACTAGAAGGCTAGTCCCAAGGCGTGACTGTTATTGTGACCCCACTAGAAGGCTAGTCCCAAGACGTGATTGTTTAAGTGTCCCGCGGCGGAGACCAGTCGTGGTCACGTGATTGCCTGAGGGTCCGGCTTCCCGCGTGCCACGTCGTAACGGAATAACACTCAACTCAAGGTGAATCAACAGTAAATGTGGCAGTTTATCTGATGAAAGGGCTTCATTTAACCTTCTCTAATAACCAGGATTCAAAATAATTCCTATGTATATGATACTGCGCATGGAAAAGGAACGTGGCTTTGTGACATCGCCTAACTCTGGTCGTCCGGGCTAGTGACCTCTAATCGTGGCAGTGAACAGACAACAACAAAAACAATGCAAAATCTTTACATTTAACCATTTTAATTCCGTCATAAGCCAGAGACACTTCAGACACAAAAGAAATAACACTTGTAACAGTTGATCTGTCATGGTAACCCGACCATACAGGCCATGAGCGTTCAGGACGGTGTGGAGGCATGGCACATTGTCAGACAAACACTCGTAAGACACGTATATAATACGTCTATGTATCAGTAACAGGATAACTGTATCTGTAACATGGCTCCTATCTCATACAGTAGCTGCCGATAACAATATAAACGGCTCTCATTCTGTCTGTCCATGGACTGGCGAGACTAACCAGTGGAAGCCGCGCCTATACACAGCTGATGAATAAATGTCACCGGTATCTTCATGAATCTTGTGCAGCGACAAGCCGTCAGGCCACAATGGGCTATCTATCTACTGGTACCGACGCCGTCAGTATCTGCAAGCTGTTTAATAGAGGATTATCCCACGGTATACGTCATTACACCGTCGAGCCCCTACGTCATCGCTGACGTCACTGGTCTCCGTGACGTAAGAGAAGCCTCACTGAGCCCAAGATTTAAACACTGTAACGCAGGTCGCCATTAGACAGCGCTAGCTTGGGTCAACCCACTCCCGCACGTGAGACAAATGGATGTAACCCCCCCCCCCGCAGTTGCCTATAAGTGGGGCGTTGAGGTCGTTTATAAGATGCGCGTGGAGTGGTTACATGGGAAGGCATTTGCTGAAGATCAGAGTAGTAAAATGTGTCACAGAATCCGTAGTAAAGTCGACTTAACTATGACACCGATAAGAACCTCGACACCACATGATTAACAAAACCGTGACAGGAGAGCCACCCAGGCACGTGAAACCAACCCTTTTACGCAACAAAATGAGTGGCTTAGCAACCCCGTGCGCAGCCATAGCAACCATGGCAGTGACATGTATGTCTAAGCCGACGCGCCCTCGCCACGCGTAATAAAGTTCAAAAGGTCAATTCCGGTAGCGATGCCGAAGACCATTTTCTTTGTCGCTTCCGTTCCGCCAGCTTGATCTGATTGGGAATAGAGGCAACGGGTTAACATGGGTACCAAGGTGGTTTGATCTGAGGTGTAAAATACGCAAAGGGTTATTATGAATATTCGGTAGGTTTATTAGTATGAGTGACGAGCCACAAAGGGTTAATATTGATATCAAGCGGATATAATTAGCGAGAAACGCAAGAGATTAACAAGGATGTCCAGTTGGCTTGGTATAATGGGCAAGAGACGCAAAGGGTTATCTTCGCTATCTCTTAGGCTTAGTCTAAGAGGGACGGGACAGGACGGGTTAACATGGACATCGAGCTGACTATCAAGTCGGGCCATGACTACTGCAATGGAGGTCGTGACCACTGCAATGGAGGTCGTGACCACTGCAATGGAGGTCGTGACCACTGCAATGGAGGTCGTGACTCTCATTATCAGTGAACATTGAATACGTGCCTGGACACTCACATTGCCTCTGGTCGTGCATCACCACCACGTAATGGTCAAGGGTCAGCAAGCGTGACAGGCGGCCCAAGGTCGAGTCCAAGGTCACCTACAAAAAAAACCAAGGTCGAGGTCACTTCCTAAACATATCGCCAAATGCCAAGATAAAAACACACCTGCTGCCAGGCTATATTTGTTGGTATCTGAATTACATATGACATGCCTGGTCGATGTACAAAAGTCATGTGACCTTAAGGTCAGTTCACCATTAACATGTCGATATCCGACATATAATCACCAGGGTTGGTTTCTCTTGTACAAATATAAATGTGTACGCCCCGAAATGAAAGGACTTATATTTCTATGATGATCGCCGCACCAGTTTGATTTCGACACCTGAGGAGAGTGTGAACCAAGGACATACCTGTTTGAATTGCTTGTAGATAGCCTTGGACACTGGGTCAGTGGCCTTGACCTTGTTCTTGGTGACCTCTGACATGAGATGGCCTACTGTAGCCATGCCTTGTACGGCGCTGAAATACAATAATAAATAGTGTGAAATTAGCGCTGCTATATCATCCTGACATATCCTCATGCACGGACGGAGCCTATACGATGACCTAACGAGAGGATATCACGTGATTTGTTACCCGAGGCTTTGCGAGATTTCTTGCAGCGGGTTTTGAAAGTATGCCACGCAAAATATATCCAATATCTATATCTATGATTCGGCTTAATAGCAAATTGAAAAAATGTAGGTTTTGACTTACCCGCTGTCATCGACAACCGGGACTTGGTCGAAGCCCTCGCGGCTCAGCAAGGTCAGCGTCTCCTGTACCGTGACCTCTGGGTGGACGGTGAGGGCAGCGTTCAAGGGCAGGGCGCTCACCTTCAGTTCCCACCACCTAGTCACAAACACACACATACACGCACCTTTACCTCGCACCGCCAAGTCGCTAGTTCCCAATTCGATATGACGTCTTATCAGTGTATCGCCATGTTTCTGTTGTTAAAATGACGATGCGCCGCAATGTGTAAGAAATGTTGGTACTTTAGGCCACTGTTGGGCACATGAAGGTTACATTGAGCCAAGATACCTTGAAACTGGCCCTACACGCAGATGCCAGGGTGCGCACCTACGATATGTAGTTCAGCCTGCTTACAAACTGAGCTAGAGAGGTTCCCTTGGCTGAGGATACTATTATGGCAACAGACAACAGACAGTAGTGTTTAATCTGCTCACCAGACGTCGGGAGTGGCACTGGTACCGGAGTCGACGAAGTTATGCTCCGCCATCCAATCGTCGCTGAGGAACTTTGTCCTGGAAACATGAACATTGGTCCACTTCACAGGCTGCATATTATTACTACAGTCGAGACTAATTCACCAACATTACTATAGTTTAACCGAAGTGACGAGTTTCTGGTACCATAGCCCGGCCATAGCACAGGGTTTCTGAGGTGTGCGGGACAAATATGCTTCATTCTGTGGGTAGCTACTCCAGAAATAATACTCCAAAGTACTATAGAATGCCATAGTATAATTACTGTGTTATATTTATGATTTCCAATTATCCTAACGCGATAGCCTCTCGTTATTGCAAGGCTGAAATATAGTGTGAATTCCTGGACACCTGTTTATACGGGTGTGTCCCTATATATGCTATTAAATTATGTGCCTTTTTGAGTTATATATACTTTTCTGCATTGTGAATAATAATAATATTCCGATATGCGCCTCGTTATGATTTAAGCTTCCGGAGCACCAGGGTGAGTGACCCTTTATCAGGATCCAGGAGAGACTACCACTCACATGTAGTTCCGGACGGAATCCGGACAGATCACCACGACCTTTTGACCTTTCTTCATCCCGAAGTCCTTGGCAGCCTGCATGGCGACGTACATGGCGGTGCCACTGCTGCCACCTGGCGGCGGTAACACAAACCGGTTAAAGCTCGTATGTTAAGTTAATATCACCATAATTGCTACGGCACATAGTAATTACCACAGTATAGTTACCATAGCATATCCCAGTAATCGTTGTAACAAAGTGGGGAGACCCTACACAAGTGACGCGGGCGGTACCTACCACAGAGAAGGCCCTCCTCCTTTATCATCCGGCGGGACATCTGGAAGCTGGGTTTGTCCACGGACTTGTACCAGCGGTCGACGTGCTGAAACCACGTGATACATATGCAACATGTAAATAATACGTCCGGAAAGGACGTCATCTTATGACGTCATTCTATGCTGACTAACCGTCATCTCAATAACCTCCCGGAAATAATGGTTTGAGTCATGTCCTGCCAAGCGATGACGTCATCTTGACATTGAGCAAGACCGAAACACTACCCAGGATGCATTGCACATGCAGTGGCGCCTCACAGTGGAATAATGTGAACTACGATTTGCGAAGTGGTCCATGTGTTAGCTTTGGTTTGGGGGATCGGGGATTAAACTAGGGGATGTTTAGCAGCCTGGGGAATTAGCCACTAGGGGAAGTTAAGTAGCCTGGGGAATTAGCCACTAGGGGAAGTTAAGTAGCCTGGGGAATTAGCCACTAGGGGAAGTTAAGTAGCCTGGGGAATTAGCCACTAGGGGAAGTTAAGTAGCCTGGGGAATTAGCTATGGGAAGAATAAACTCTGTATAAACAGATAATAAGTAAAGTACATGCATAAAAACATTTAAAAATACATATCCAAATGCTTCAGACACTCCGTTTCGGTGCGTTTCGGTGCGTTTCGGTGTTGTTATGTACCCAGCCAGTGACAAAGGGTGAGATGGCCTGCTTACCTGGCGGTCGCACACAGTGGGGATGAAGTCGTAGCCGATGCCCTCCACCTCGTAGCCCGTCGTGTCTGTCTGGTTCAGCTCCTCCGGTTCCGCAATGATCGACCCATGGGGATCCACCCCGATAATCTGGAGCACAGCAAACCACACCGTGAATAGCCTACATCCGGTCAGCAGGACGCGAAACTTTGAAAAGGGACAACTTTAAAACAACCATGGAGTCAACGCGAGTGCGTGTCTTGTCTTGTCTGACAGGCCTCACGCGACCAAGCACAACGCACACTCACAGACCATTAGTGTAGATGTCCCCGCAAAACTGTAGGACACATTTTGAACAAAATAAAACATTTTAAACCCCTGTTTAATTAGTTAATATGGATAGGTGCTACCTAAAAATGCGAGCGTATATTTATTAATTCAGCTATTCCGTGGGGATACATCTAGATTAATATTCAAAATAATCCCATTTCGGCTTGCCATAATGCATAATGCAAGAGAACCCAAAACACCCGTCTGCTCAAAACCGGTCAGGATCATGACTTTTATATCTATAACATAATGCACAGTTAGACGCCGATTGTTGTCCAAGCACAACACGATAATTAAAGAGTAGATATGTTACCAGAGATGTTTCATACCCTCCTAATCTCGCAGTAAATATTGTTTTAATGGGTAGATCTAGGTCCGGAGGGTGTGACAAGTCCCATAACGAGCAAAGAGGCCAAGGCTGTAAAGTACTGCTAACGCTTTGTCCGTGCGTTGTTACGCACCGTTCCCATACTGAAGCTCACACGTCCGCCCCTCCCCCCTCCCCTCGGGCACCTAATCTGGGGCATGTTTCATTCCTTCATCCTTCATCGTCTCGGGAGGTTCCTTGGCCCAATTTAGCCTGTATGTGCACAAAAGTGGCCTAAAACACCAACATTCCATTCCATTCCTACCCCCTCCCCCCTCCCCATCTTCTTAATTAAAACCTCAATGTTATTCGTAAATCGCTAACTAAGAGCTACAAAACGTATCGCGGCTTCATATCGACAGATTGTGCAGGATCGCAACGTCAAATGTAACTGTCAGTTTCTTCTTAGTTATGTAAGACGTTTTGGGAAGTCGGACGTTTACGGCCCCAACAAACGTATGCCGTGCACGTGCTTGTAACATATCAATCAGTTGCTTAGGAACTCCCATTGTGACGTCATGTTTATAACATTGAGGTCATTCAGTTTTATAGTCGCGACAAAGCGTCAAATTTGCCTTTTTTAATAAATTATAGAACATAAAACACGAGAGGTTCATTCTTTTTTTAAATTAGCAAGTTTCGTTGATATATATACATATATGTCTTACAGTAATCAATCTTCGACCAAAAAAAACACGCACGCATGCGCACATAACATGCGATCTCTTCCGCTTTTTACAGTGGAGGTTGACTTCCGGTGCATGTCACCAGCTCGTAACAATATGGGATTCAGATATAGATGTTATAATTTTTACGTGAGTGTTTTCTAAAAAGCTCGCTTGCGCTCGCTATGACGTACCTTACGCATGTATGAATTTGCAATATTGCACCCCCCTCCCACACTTTGAATCCATTTGCACCCAGTCTGTATGGCGTACTTACCTTGCAGGTTGGGCACTGTTCCTTGATTTTCCTGGCCAGCCCAGTGATGGTGCCTCCTGTCCCAGCACCAGCGACCAACATATCCACCTTGCCTGGAGAACAAAACACGAAGGATTCTATAATGACCAGACACACTATATAATAGCGAGCGCAAGCGAGCTTATAAGGTAACATGCATGCATATTCAAAGTCCTATTCAAGCCTGGGTTTAGGACTGTCATGAGACGTTTTCGGATTCGGAGTAAATATCAGCTGTACATAAATATATTCAAGCAAAGAGAGGTCGACGCCTATTATGTCATGTCTTTAATAATTAAATCAGCTGCCCCCAAAAAATAACGAATAAATTATTCAATGTTAACAATGGATGTGGGCTTCAAATTAAAATTGATAAGCGACGCGCTAAATGTCTGTTGCCAAGCAGAGAGCTCTTGGTGACAGCCCATCGGCTGCTGTCATAGTGAGTAGTTGTGACGTCAAAATGCTATAAATATCACAATGGGAGTTCTTAAGCAACCGAATGATATGCCACAATCACGTGCATGGTATACGTCATCCCGCCAAAGATATTCTTTATGGCACGCCGAAGTGAGATTAATTGTGAATATTAATCTAGATGTATCCCCTCGGAATATCTGAATTAATAAATATACGCTCGCATTTTTTAGGTAGCACCTATCCATATTATCCCTCCATGTCAAAGGTAACAGGATTCCGGGGTCTCCAACAATATATTCTTCAACACGGTACCAGGTCGTGCGTGAAATACCTCTATTTTGTGAAAGGAAAATCATTTTCAACCTTTCTAGTTAGTCTTGAAGGGGATTTGTGCAGGATTCAGATGGGGTTGATGCTATTTTTTGGTGTTTAAGCCAGTTTTGTGCACATGAAGCCTAAATTATGCCCAGGCAACTCCCGGGACAATAGATGGGATACGCATGACCCAGATACCAGCGCCAGGGTTCCAGTTCCAGGGTGCCTCACCTGGATGCAGCTCAGCCGGATTACCAACCGACGCCCCCCTCGGGTGCTATGTATAATGTTGTATACTCCCTGGTTGTATAATGTACATAGTCGATGCCCTACCTTCAGTAGTTTCACTAGAGATCAACAACTAATTTACATGTTTAACCATTGCTCGCGTCAATTAGCAAAGTAAACCAGACAATGTTTAGAAAAGAGGAAGTCCGCGCAATATCAAAGTAACTAAATTCGTGAATGCTAATAGATTTTCTTAAACTAGAGTGACTTGTAAGCCTGTAGGGCTGGGCCAACGTCATATTTCCTGTTGTGTGTATATCATGTATATATGTTGGCATGTCGCTATGATAAAACTTTGAACTTGAACTTTGAATAGAGGGAGTCTCCTCACTAAACCACCACGACTACAGTAGCGTGGAACTCACCGTCACACGCGTCCAAGATCTCTTGCGCCGTCCCGTCGTAATGCGCAAGAGGGTTGCCAGGGTTACAATACTGAAAGCGATGCACAAACACACGTCATAAACAACCACGTTAATCAGCGACATACGATCTGTGGGATTAAAGGGAATGTCTGGTCGTTGAGGCCGCCTTTGTGTACATGAAGGCTAGACTGGGCCGGGTGATAACGTGAGGCCGCCTTTGTGTACATGAAGGCTAGACTGGGCCAGGTGATAACGTGAGGCCGCCTTTGTGTACATGAAGGCTAGACTGGGCCAGGTGATAAAGTGAGGCCGCCTTTGGGTACATGAAGGCTAGACTGGGCCAGGTGATAACGTGAGGACGTCTTTGTGTACATGAAGGCTAGACTGGGCCAGGTGATAACGTGAGGCCGCCTTTGGGTACATGAAGGCTAGACTGGGCCAGGTGATAACGTGAGGCCGCCTTTGTGTACATGAAGGCTAGACTGGGCCAGGTGATAACGTGAGGCCGCCTTTGTGTACATGAAGGCTAGACTGGGCCAGGTGATAACGTGAGGCCGCCTTTGGGTACATGAAGGCTAGACTGGGCCAGGTGATAACGTGAGGACGTCTTTGTGTACATGAAGGCTAGACTGGGCCAGGTGATAACGTGAGGCCGCCTTTGTGTACATGAAGGCTAGACTGGGCCAGGTGATAACGTGAGGCCGCCTTTGTGTACATGAAGGCTAGACTGGGCCAGGTGATAACGTGAGGCCGCCTTTGTGTATATGAAGGCTAGACTGGGCCAGGTGATAACGTGAGGCCGCCTTTGTGTACATGAAGGCTAGACTGGGCCAGGTGATAACGTGAGGCCGCCTTTGTGTACATGAAGGCTAGACTGGGCCAGGTGATAACGTGAGGCCGCCTTTGGGTACATGAAGGCTAGACTGGGCCAGGTGATAACGTGAGGCCGCCTTTGTGTACATGAAGGCTAGACTGGGCCAGGTGATAACGTGAGGCCGCCTTTGGGTACATGAAGGCTAGACTGGGCCAGGTGATAACGTGAGGCCGCCTTTGGGTACATGAAGGCTAGACTGGGCCAGGTGATAACGTGAGGCCGTCTTTGTGTACATGAAGGCTAGACTGGGCCAGGTGATAACGTGAGGCCGCCTTTGTGTACAAGAAGGCTAGACTGGGCCAGGTGATAACGTGAGGACATTAGATCGTTAAGGTGCGGACGGTCAAGTCAAGCCTCAAGGCGCTAGATTTGTCAGTTCTTTTGTTGTTTTTCTCTCAGTTTCATATTCTCAACTACCGTGCCGTGCAGATAAAATGCCATTAATGATATGCGTTGACTGACCACATGTAAATACCTAGACAACTAGACAGAACGCTAAGCTTATTACTGCAGCCCTTGAACGATTTAATGTCATAGACAGTTATTTAACTCTTGGACCACGCTTCCCGGTGATTTCTCTGTTTTGTATACCATTTGAGCCAATACAAAAGTAATGTGACGGTATTGGTGGCATGTGCGACATGTCCATATATCTATAACTCATGAGGCGTAAGGAACAGATTAATGAAGGGCTGACAGGCAGTTATTTGATCACCGAACACCTCATCCTCATCACCCTTAAAATGTCTGGAAATAGACTCCAACACGTACTGATTTCTGCTTCCCGCCGTTCTCTGTGGAGAGATTAGTTGGTGTAGTGTCATCTAGAAGTCGGACGCAATTACTCAATCTCTAGGTATACAGGAGTTAAATACAGCACGTTACCTGGTCGAGGATGTGAGAGTTGGGGATTTCCCGGTGCAGACGGTTAGCGACACCTATGTGAGATTCTGGAGAGTCAAAGCTGGCGCTGGTCGGCGTTCGGACGATCTCCGCCCCCAGGGCGCGCAATACGTCCACCTGTAACACAGCAAAGGTCAAAGGTCAAGAGGTATCATACAACCAACAAGCATTCATAAAAAAAAACAGCAAGCTCAGGTGTAATTTTTCCATTCGCTAGATGGCGGTAGCGTCCGGGCCACTATGTCAACGGTTCGTATTACACGTTAGCAGGACAAACTGGACGAATATTTAAGTGTGGACCTGGTGAGTTATCAATTCTGAATTGGAAGAAATATATGTATAGACTGAATGGGGTCATGACAGTAACAAATTAACAAGAACAAAATGATAGTATTAAGCTATTGTATAATTTTGAAGCCATTTTAAACCCAGGAATTAAAGATCAGGCCATAAATCACCCGTTTGGGGTCAGTGGCAAACATTAAAATATATGGAATTCTCAAAAATATATATTTTGTTCGTGTTGAATGAAATACTTGTAGAAATTGTTGTTATTTGGTTCTTACCTTCTCTTTGCTCATCTTCTCCGGCATACAGATGATGCAGCGGTAACCACGCACAGCAGCCACCAAGGCCAGCCCGACACCTGCAGCAGATACAGTGTCACAGATAGTGTCACGCAGATACATTCTAAAGCGGATAATGTTACGCCATTACAATATATAGAACATATATAGCGTGATGTATATAGTGTCGTAAGTTGTCACACAGATACAGTGGCATCAGATACTGACAGGACTCGCCATCGTCACGTGAGATGGGTCACGTGATCTTCATGAATTGTCACGATTGGCTGGCTTCAGGACGTACCTGTGTTTCCTGACGTGGGTTCTATCAGGGTGCCTCAGGACGTACCTGTGTTTCCTGACGTGGGTTCTATCAGGGTGTCTCAGGATGTACCTGTGTTTCCTGACGTGGGTTCTATCAGGGTGCCTCAGGACGTACCTGTGTTTCCTGACGTGGATTCTATCAGGGTGTCTCAGGATGTACCTGTGTTTCCTGACGTGGGTTCTATCAGGGTGCCTCAGGACGTACCTGTGTTTCCCGACGTGGGTTCTATCAGGGTGCCTCAGGACGTACCTGTGTTTCCTGACGTGGGTTCTATCAGGGTGTCTCAGGACGTACCTGTGTTTCCCGACGTGGGTTCTATCAGGGTGTCTCAGGACGTACCTGTGTTTCCTGACGTGGGTTCTATCAGGGTGCCTCAGGACGTACCTGTGTTTCCCGACGTGGGTTCTATCAGGGTGTCTCAGGACGTACCTGTGTTTCCTGACGTGGGTTCTATCAGGGTGCCTCAGGACGTACCTGTGTTTCCTGACGTGAGTTCTATCAGGGTGCCTCAGGACGTACCTGTGTTTCCTGACGTGGGTTCTATCAGGGTGTCTCAGGACGTACCTGTGTTTCCTGACGTGGGTTCTATCAGGGTGTCTCAGGACGTACCTGTGTTTCCCGACGTGAGTTCTATCAGGGTGTCTCAGGACGTACCTGTATTTCCTGACGTGGGTTCTATCAGGGTGCCTCAGGACGTACCTGTGTTTCCCGACGTGGGTTCTATCAGGGTGCCTCAGAACGTACCTGTGTTTCCTGACGTGAGTTCTATCAGGGTGCCTCAGGACGTACCTGTGTTTCCCGACGTGGGTTCTATCAGGGTGCCTCAGGACGTACCTGTGTTTCCTGACGTGAGTTCTATCAGGGTGTCTCAGGACGTACCTGTGTTTCCTGACGTGGGTTCTATCAGGGTGCCTCAGGACGTACCTGTGCTTCCTGACGTGGGTTCTATCAGGGTGCCTCAGGACGTATCTATGTTTCCCGACGTGGGCTCTATCAGGGTGTCTCAGGACGTACCTGTGTTTCCTGACGTGGATTCTATCAGGGTGCCTCAGGACGTACCTGTGTTTCCTGACGTGGGTTCTATCAGGGTGTCTCAGGACGTACCTGTGTTTCCTGACGTGGGTTCTATCAGGGTGCCTCAGGACGTACCTGTGTTTCCTGACGTGGGTTCTATCAGGGTGTCTCAGGACGTACCTGTGTTTCCTGACGTGGATTCTATCAGGGTGCCTTAGGACGTACCTGTGTTTCCTGACGTGGGTTCTATCAGGGTGTCTCAGGACGTACCTGTGTTTCCTGACGTGGGTTCTATCAGGGTGCCTCAGGACGTACCTGTGTTTCCTGACGTGGGTTCTATCAGGGTGTCTCAGGACGTACCTGTGTTTCCTGACGTGGGTTCTATCAGGGTGCCTCACGACGTACCTGTGTTTCCTGACGTGGGTTCTATCAGGGTGCCTCAGGACGTACCTGTGTTTCCTGACGTGGGTTCTACCAGGGTGCCTCAGGACGTACCTGTGTTTCCTGACGTGGGTTCTATCAGGGTGCCTCAGGACGTACCTGTGTTTCCTGACGTGAGTTCTATCAGGGTGTCTCAGGACGTACCTGTGTTTCCTGACGTGGGTTCTATCAGGGTGCCTCAGGACGTACCTGTGTTTCCTGACGTGGGTTCTATCAGGGTGCCTCAGGACGTATCTATGTTTCCCGACGTGGGTTCTATCAGGGTGTCTCAGGACGTACCTGTTTCCTGACGTGGATTCTATCAGGGTGCCTCAGGACGTACCTGTGTTTCCTGACGTGGGTTCTATCAGGGTGCCTCAGGACGTACCTGTGTTTCCTGACGTGGGTTCTATCAGGGTGTCTCAGGACGTACCTGTGTTTCCTGACGTGGGTTCTATCAGGGTGCCTCACGACGTACCTGTGTTTCCTGACGTGGGTTCTATCAGGGTGCCTCAGGACGTATCTATGTTTCCCGACGTGGGTTCTATCAGGGTGTCTCAGGACGTACCTGTGTTTCCTGACGTGGATTCTATCAGGGTGCCTCAGGACGTACCTGTGATTCCTGACGTGGGTTCTATCAGGGTGCCTCAGGACGTACCTGTGTTTCCTGACGTGGGTTCTATCAGGGTGCCTCAGGACGTACCTGTGTTTCCTGACGTGGGTTCTATCAGGGTGCCTCAGGACGTACCTGTGTTTCCTGACGTGGGTTCTACCAGGGTGCCTCAGGACGTACCTGTGTTTCCTGACGTGGGTTCTATCAGGGTGTCTCAGGATGTACCTGTGTTTCCTGACGTGGGTTCTATCAGGGTGTCTCAGGACGTACCTGTGTTTCCTGACGTGGATTCTATCAGGGTGCCTCAGGACGTACCTGTGTTTCCAGACGTGGGTTCTATCAGGGTGTCTCAGGACGTAACCTGTTTCCTGACGAGGATTCTATCAGGGTGCCTCAGGACGTACCTGTGTTTCCAGACGTGGGTTCTATCAGGGTGTCTCAGGACGTAACCTGTTTCCTGACGTGGGTTCTATCAGGGTGCCTCAGGACGTACCTGTGTTTCCTGACGTGGGTTCTATCAGGGTGTCTCTGGACGTACCTGTGTTTCCCGACGTGGGTTCTATCAGGTGTCTCAGGACGTACCTGTGTTTCCCGACGTGGGTTCTATCAGGGTGCCTCAGGACGTACCTGTGTTTCCTGACGTGAGTTCTATCAGGGTGTCTCAGGACGTACCTGTGTTTCCTGACGTGGGTTCTATCAGGGTGCCTCAGGACGTACCTGTGTTTCCTGACGTGGGTTCTATCAGGGTGCCTCAGGACGTATCTATGTTTCCCGACGTGGGTTCTATCAGGGTGTCTCAGGATGTACCTGTGTTTCCTGACGTGGGTTCTATCAGGGTGCCTCAGGACGTACCTGTGTTTCCTGACGTGGGTTCTATCAGGGTGCCTCAGGACGTACCTGTGTTTCCTGACCTGGGTTCTATCAGGGTGCCTCAGGACGTAATCTGTTTCCTGACGTGGGTTCTATCAGGGTGCCTCAGGACGTACCTGTGTTTCCTGACGTGGGTTCTATCAGGGTGTCTCTGGACGTACCTGTGTTTCCCGACGTGGGTTCTATCAGGTGTCTCAGGACGTACCTGTGTTTCCCGACGTGGGTTCTATCAGGGTGCCTCAGGACGTACCTGTGTTTCCTGACGTGAGTTCTATCAGGGTGTCTCAGGACGTACCTGTGTTTCCTGACGTGGGTTCTATCAGGGTGCCTCAGGACGTACCTGTGTTTCCTGACGTGGGTTCTATCAGGGTGCCTCAGGACGTATCTATGTTTCCCGACGTGGGTTCTTTCAGGGTGTCTCAGGATGTACCTGTGTTTCCTGACGTGGGTTCTATCAGGGTGCCTCAGGACGTACCTGTGTTTCCTGACGTGGGTTCTATCAGGGTGCCTCAGGACGTACCTGTGTTTCCTGACCTGGGTTCTATCAGGGTGCCTCAGGACGTACCTGTGTTTCCTGACCTGGGTTCTATCAGGGTGTCTCAGGATGTACCTGTGTTTCCTGACCTGGGTTCTATCAGGGTGCCTCAGGACGTACCTGTGTTTCCTGACGTGGGTTCTATCAGGGTGTCTCCCGGCTTCAGGATCCCCGCTCGCTCAGCCTCCTCCACCATGCGCAGACCAATCCGGTCCTTGACGCTGCCGCCCGCATTGAAAAACTCGCACTTGGCCACTGGAATAAAGCCGTTGGGTGTCTTAGATCCCTTTGTACAAAAAAAATGCAGGTTAAAGATTGGGACACAGTGGACTATCTGATTTAATCTTTATTCTTTAAAATAAAAGGCCACTTTTTAAACACGAATTGAAGATTAAAGATTAGGCCACAATAGAATATCTTGGGCCACTATTAAAAACGGATTGAAGGCTAAATTAGGCGACAGTGTAATAACAGTGTTAGATAAAACATGCCTCAGATGTAGGCGACAGGGCGCGAACCCATGGCCCGTTCATCTGCAGCTCAGACAGCTAACCAACTGGGACAAAGAAGCTCCCATTTCGCGACTGAAGATTTATTTAATGGATAACTCGTGTGTAATTTGTTTAAGTTTTTTGTTGATTCGGTTTGATATGTACAACGGCGCAATAAAAAGCAGTCTTCGAAAAAGGCAGCATGAGACAAAGTCTGATGAGACAACGAATGTACAGCACTAAGAATAATGAGAAAAATTACTTTCATCACTAAGAATGATGAGAAAGGACTTACAGCACTATGAATGACGACAAAAAATGACTATAGTGCTAAGATTGATGAGAAAAAGTACCGTACAGCACTAAGAATGATGAGAGAAAGGACTACAGCACTAAGATTGATGAGAAAAAGGACTTACCACACTAAGAATGATGAGACTAATGTACAACATTAAGGTGAAAAAATAAAGTATAACACTAAAGGTGATGGACATTAAAGAGGATGAGAAATAAGAAGTCAAGAACTAAAGCTGATGAGAAAAGACAAAACGTAATGTTTTAGGCCACTCTGGTGCGCATAAAACCTCCCGAGACAAGGAAATGGTGGGTGACACCCAGATGAAGGTGCATGCCGAGGGCTCTCTCTCTCAGCCTACTACATCAAATGGTGGGTGACACCCAGATGAAGGTCCATGCCGAGGGCTCTCTCTCTCAGCCTACTACATCAAATGGTGGGTGACACCCAGATGAAGGTGCATGCCGAGGGCTCTCTCTCTCAGCCTACTACATCAAATGGTGGGTGACACCCAGATGAAGGTGCATGCCGAGGGCTCTCTCTCTCAGCCTACTACATCAAATGGTGGGTGACACCCAGATGAAGGTGCATGCCGAGGGCTCTCTCTCTCAGCCTACTACATCAAATGGTGGGTGACACCCAGATGAAGGTGCATGCCGAGGGCTCTCTCTCTCAGCCTACTACATCAAATGGTGGGTGACACCCAGATGAAGGTGCATGCCGAGGGCTCTCTCTCTCAGCCTACTACATCAAATGGTGGGTGACACCCAGATGAAGGTGCATGCCGAGGGCTCTCTCTCTCAGCCTACTACATCAAATGGTGGGTGACACCCAGATGAAGGTCCATGCCGAGGGCTCTCTCTCTCAGCCTACTACATCAAATGGTGGGTGACACCCAGATGAAGGTGCATGCCGAGGGCTCTCTCTCTCAGCCTACTACATCAAATGGTGGGTGACACCCAGATGAAGGTCCATGCCGAGGGCTCTCTCTCTCAGCCTACTACATCAAATGGTGGGTGACACCCAGATGAAGGTGCATGCCGAGGGCTCTCTCTCTCAGCCTACTACATCAAATGGTGGGTGACACCCAGATGAAGGTGCATGCCGAGGGCTCTCTCTCTCAGCCTACTACATCAAATGGTGGGTGACACCCAGATGAAGGTGCATGCCGAGGGCTCTCTCTCTCAGCCTACTACATCAAATGGTGGGTGACACCCAGATGAAGGTCCATGCCGAGGGCTCTCTCTCTCAGCCTACTACATCAAATGGTGGGTGACACCCAGATGAAGGTGCATGCCGAGGGCTCTCTCTCTCAGCCTACTACATCAAATGGTGGGTGACACCCAGATGAAGGTGCATGCCGAGGGCTCTCTCTCTCAGCCTACTACATCAAATGGTGGGTGACACCCAGATGAAGGTGCATGCCGAGGGCTCTCTCTCTCAGCCTACTACATCAAATGGTGGGTGACACCCAGATGAAGGTGCATGCCGAGGGCTCTCTCTCTCAGCCTACTACATCAAATGGTGGGTGACACCCAGATGAAGGTGCATGCCGAGGGCTCTCTCTCTCAGCCTACTACATCAAATGGTGGGTGACACCCAGATGAAGGTGCATGCCGAGGGCTCTCTCTCTCAGCCTACTACATCAAATGGTGGGTGACACCCAGATGAAGGTGCATGCCGAGGGCTCTCTCTCTCAGCCTACTACATCAAATGGTGGGTGACACCCAGATGAAGGTGCATGCCGAGGGCTCTCTCTCTCAGCCTACTACATCAAATGGTGGGTGACACCCAGATGAAGGTGCATGCCGAGGGCTCTCTCTCTCAGCCTACTACATCAAATGGTGGGTGACACCCAGATGAAGGTGCATGCCGAGGGCTCTCTCTCTCAGCCTACTACATCAAATGGTGGGTGACACCCAGATGAAGGTCCATGCCGAGGGCTCTCTCTCTCAGCCTACTACATCAAATGGTGGGTGACACCCAGATGAAGGTGCATGCCGAGGGCTCTCTCTCTCAGCCTACTACATCAAATGGTGGGTGACACCCAGATGAAGGTGCATGCCGAGGGCTCTCTCTCTCAGCCTACTACATCAAATGGTGGGTGACACCCAGATGAAGGTGCATGCCGAGGGCTCTCTCTCTCAGCCTACTACATCAAATGGTGGGTGACACCCAGATGAAGGTGCATGCCGAGGGCTCTCTCTCTCAGCCTACTACATCAAATGGTGGGTGACACCCAGATGAAGGTGCATGCCGAGGGCTCTCTCTCTCAGCCTACTACATCAAATGGTGGGTGACACCCAGATGAAGGTGCATGCCGAGGGCTCTCTCTCTCAGCCTACTACATCAAATGGTGGGTGACACCCAGATGAAGGTGCATGCCGAGGGCTCTCTCTCTCAGCCTACTACATCAAATGGTGGGTGACACCCAGATGAAGGTGCATGCCGAGGGCTCTCTCTCTCAGCCTACTACATCAAATGGTGGGTGACACCCAGATGAAGGTGCATGCCGAGGGCTCTCTCTCTCAGCCTACTACATCAAATGGTGGGTGACACCCAGATGAAGGTGCATGCCGAGGGCTCTCTCTCTCAGCCTACTACATCAAATGGTGGGTGACACCCAGATGAAGGTGCATGCCGAGGGCTCTCTCTCTCAGCCTACTACATCAAATGGTGGGTGACACCCAGATGAAGGTGCATGCCGAGGGCTCTCTCTCTCAGCCTACTACATCAAATGGTGGGTGACACCCAGATGAAGGTGCATGCCGAGGGCTCTCTCTCTCAGCCTACTACATCAAATGGTGGGTGACACCCAGATGAAGGTGCATGCCGAGGGCTCTCTCTCTCAGCCTACTACATCAAATGGTGGGTGACACCCAGATGAAGGTGCATGCCGAGGGCTCTCTCTCTCAGCCTACTACATCAAATGGTGGGTGACACCCAGATGAAGGTCCATGCCGAGGGCTCTCTCTCTCAGCCTACTACATCAAATGGTGGGTGACACCCAGATGAAGGTGCATGCCGAGGGCTCTCTCTCTCAGCCTACTACATCAAATGGTGGGTGACACCCAGATGAAGGTCCATGCCGAGGGCTCTCTCTCTCAGCCTACTACATCAAATGGTGGGTGACACCCAGATGAAGGTCCATGCCGAGGGCTCTCTCTCTCAGCCTACTACATCAAATGGTGGGTGACACCCAGATGAAGGTGCATGCCGAGGGCTCTCTCTCTCAGCCTACTACATCAAATGGTGGGTGACACCCAGATGAAGGTGCATGCCGAGGGCTCTCTCTCTCAGCCTACTACATCAAATGGTGGGTGACACCCAGATGAAGGTGCATGCCGAGGGCTCTCTCTCTCAGCCTACTACATCAAATGGTGGGTGACACCCAGATGAAGGTGCATGCCGAGGGCTCTCTCTCTCAGCCTACTACATCAAATGGTGGGTGACACCCAGATGAAGGTGCATGCCGAGGGCTCTCTCTCTCAGCCTACTACATCAAATGAACTAGGCAGGCTTCCCATGCGAACAGATAATGTAGAACACCCAGGGTGGTGAGAATGAGATGTAGAACATTAAGGATGATGAGAATGAGATGTAGAACACCTAGAATGATGAGAATGAGATGTAGAACACCCAGGGTGGTGATAATGAGATGTAGAACACCCAGAATGATGAGAATGAGATGTAGAACATTAAGGATGATGAAAATGAGATGTAGAACACACAGAATGATGAGAATGAGATGTAGACCACTAAGGATGATGAGAATGAGATGTAGAACATTAAGGATGATGAGAATGAGATGTAGAACACTAAGGATGATGAGTATGAGATATAGAACACCCCGAATGATGAGAACGAGATATAGAACACCCCGAATGATGAGAACGAGATATAGAACACCCCGAATGATGAGAACGAGATATAGAACACCCAGAATGATGAGAATGAGATGTAGAACACCCAGAATGATGAGAATGAGATGTAGAACATTAAGGATGATGAAAATAAGATGTAGAACACTAAGGGTGATGAGAATGAGATGTAGAGCACTAAAGATGATGAGAATGCGATGTAGAACGCTAAGGATGATGAGAAAGAAAAGTAGAATGACAATGAGATGTAGAACACTAATGAACACTCACGGATGTCGCACTCCAGACCGAAGCTCTTGCCGATCTTGTTAACCCGGACCAGCGGAGTCTCCCCAATCCTGCTCAGGATGTCCGGGAGAATCTTCGGCTCCGGCGTTCTGGAAAGTCCATGGATGTCAGCTTAGCAGACATTTGTTTAAAGCAAACTAATTATCATACAAATCACGGCGTCTGTGGGTTACAGAGATGAAATGTCGAAATGTCTGATAGTATTTATAGAAGGCTGTAGACAAATAAATGCTGTGACAGCATAAGGTGTAGGATATGGAAGACACGGATTTTTTTTAACCGAGTTAGGCTTTCGACTAATTTCACGCATAATTACTATCCAAAAGAAGAAGGCTTGCTTCGTAAGGTTCACGAAGCATATTTTTTGATAACCTTTATACATAATCCAAAGGAACACATAGTAACGTTTTTTTTATTATCTTCAGTCTTTCTTATAAGGTTGCAAAATGATCACCATAACTTATTAAATAAATTTATTTAATATATTGCCATACATTTGTGAGTTACAAATTTGTCCGAATGTCAGATATGTCTGAAAGGTATATCTTGTTAAACTCTTGTCTTGAAATCAAGGTAAAGGGTGTATATTTGTCCTTCTCTTCTGCATTATGAAGACGTTCTGTTCTCCAGTATTTACGGCTAGGCGTGCGACAGTGAGCGGCATAAAGGAAATGCGACATTTTGTTTATTAAGTGTTTAGCCTTCGGATCAACATGGAGCACATACACGTTGCACCTTGAACGTGACACGGGAGGAAACACCTCAAATCCATCCCCCAAGAACTCGTCCATGATTCGTCGTCGATTAGCCAAATCAAATAATGTTATATGAAACATGACTTCAACGGATAGCCGAAGAGTGACGTAACTCGCCGAATGTAGATAGCTGGCCTCCATTGTAGCTAAACAACCTTCTCGCAAACGTAAATTGAACTTTGAATGGGGGGCGTGCAAGAGAACCGTGACTCAATGTGTCTGCGATGTCACGTATATATGCAGCTTGAACTGTTGTTGTATCATGGCCGTCGCGGGCAAACAGTACTGAAATAAACTTCAATGAAATAATAATCAAATCAACACGAGATACTGACCTGGGTTTCGTGAAGTGGGGTGACTTGGCCCCGTCGCCCTGACCTAGTTTCCATGTGCACTTGGAGGGGAGGTCAGGACGGATCCACTGTCTGTCCTCGGACTCGGAAACCCGGACTTTATTCTGAGCGGGGCAGGACATGTTGATGTATGCTGATTTTTCCTGTGGGTAGAACGCTTTGTTAGTACATGCATCATATAGGACCCTTTAACACCTGAAGGTCATATCGTCACACTGGGAATGGTCAAAGTACAAGCGAGCCATGTCCCCGGGAATAAACTTCGGGGTCAAATTTACGAAGAAAGAAAGACGCGGAGTTTGTATACTACACAATCATGAAGCCGGATTGAAGCGAGTCTGTAAATTCGTATCCCGTAATTTTTTGAAAACTGAAACAGTTGCTCGCAACAATGCTGTGTGATAACTTGGACTGTATGTATAGTTATTGGGGTATTTTGTTTAACCTTGGATCGACCGCCGGAGCCAAGAAAGAAGGTATCAAGTCCAAAGTAATACCCGAACTGGCTTATCGTCGATTTTATTTGATCACTTGGTACACTGTAAATATGCTGGTTGAAAACAAATACTTAGAGGGTGTACGCCTACCATACGATTTCGCCATCTAACGGCTCAAACAAGAAATGTCGGCTGACATATCATGTGAGTTTAGGGTAATGCCCTTCGGTCTCTGTAATGCCCCAGCGAGGTTTGAGATATTGATGGAGCGAATACTTGAAGATATACACTGGAAAACGTCCATCACGACATAACCTGTTTCAAAAGTAGGTTCCCTTTTTGGTCAGATCGCTGGCGAAAATGGAGATCTACCCACAGGAGAGATCAGAACAGATCCCGTCAAGGTTTCAGCGGTAGAGAATTGGCCGAACCCTAAATGCGTCAGTATTGTTAGAACTGTCCTCAGCTTCACCTCGTACTATGGTCATTTTGAAAAGATCTTCGTTTCAATAGCTGCACAGATGCATGCGATGACAAAGACAGGAAACAAATGTCGGTGGTCAGCTGAGTGTCAACAGGCTTTCTGGGAACTCCAAGAAGCTCTGGTCGATTCGCCTGTGTGTTTCCTGATCATTCACACCCTTATATAATCGATTTCGATGCTTGAAATAATGAGACCAGTGAAGAACTTTCACAAAAGAAAGATGGGGTAGAACGAGTAGTGGCATAATTCAGTCGGAGTCTCAATCAAGCCGAGAGAAACTACCGTTTGTCCAGGAAGGATTACTTGCCATCGTGAAGAGCATGAGCCATTTCCATCCCTACCTATATGGCTCACACTACAATCCGAACAGACCATGCGCAGGTAAGATGGATAAAAAGCTCGAAGAACCCCGAAGGCCAACTTGCTAGGTGGATAGGGAAGCTGGACCAATACGACTACGAGATTGAATACCGGCCCGGAAAGAACCATGCCAATCCCGATGGAGTGAGTCGTCGACCCTGTGAAGAGGTCACCATTTTGAGAAAAGGGAGAAACATTCAACGATATGTTGCAAAACTACTCTTCAACCTAGTGGTAGTCTACAGGACGATATTCGGGATTCACAGAAACGAGATCAAGATCTTAGCCCGATTATTTCACATATCAAAGAGGATCCGTCCAAACCACACTGGGATCAGCTGTAAAGCTCTAGTCATAATACAGAGATCTATTGGACTCAATGGGACGTACTTCCGACTGCAAGATGGAGTGCTGCAACATAAATGGGAGTCACCGGACGGAGTAACCCGCTATTGGCAGACAGCAGTCCCCAAAATCTTAGGAGACGAACATAATGTCAGGTCAATAAGTTTATATAACAGATTCACATTGTTTTATTATAGTTGTTTATGTGATTATTTGACACAATTTTGATCAGTATCATCCATGTCTATCCATAGCGCTTATAAGGAGGTCTGGTCGGTCAATACTCCAAAAAGGCTAATGTTACTCTTTTAAATGTACCGTTGTCATCTTATCTAATAAGGATAATACCGATTGGTCCTTCACACGATAACATTAGTTATATGTCCGTGATACGTTATAACTTGGGATCCGACTTACGACAGTGGGTAGTACACATGGCTGTAGACCACGAGCGCTCACCTCCGTAGATCATGATCATAACGTGGAAGGCGCTGGTATTGGGCCGCCGTGTGCTCACGGACACGTTATGATCATGATCTAGGGAGGTGAGCGCTCGTGCTGTAGACCAACATCTGGGGTGGAATTAGCCCTTGGGTGTGTGTGTGTGTGTGCTTAAAGCTATTTAAACAGAAGAATCTGGTCAATTAAAAAGAATCTGCACAGCATACTGAAAAGAAAAGTCGTCATTCACGTTTAACACAACGGCAACATTTACTACAAAATTCGTGGCAAACCTGTCATGAAGTGAATGTGCACTACGTCACAGATTTGTGCGTAGTTCACCGCTTTTCATACCATTTTAGGGATGTTGAGCGGGTTTCGGGCAATGACTTTCAGTAATAATGACGTGATAAGGATAGAAAATAGCGACCCCAGCGAGCTCTTAAGGTAACATGCATGCGTATTCATGCATCCATTTCAAGCATAGGCTTAGGACTTTCATTTCGCGTAACAGCCCCCATGAGACGTTTTCGGATTCGGGAGTAAATATCAGCTGTACATAAATATATTCAAGCAAAGAGAGGTCAAAGCCTTTTATGTCAGGACTTTAATAATTAAATCAGCCGCCCCACAAAATTAACGAATAAATTATTCAATGTTCACACTGGATGAAAGGCCTTGCACTGGATGTATACTTCAAATTAAAGTTAATTTCTAATCGACGGGCTAAATGTCTGTTGCCAAGCAGAGCGCTCTTGGTGACCGCCCATCAGCTGCTGTCATAGTGAGTAGTTGTGACGTCAAAACGTAATAAACATGACGTCACAATGGGAGTTCCTAAGCAACCGAATGATATGCCACAAGCACGTGCATGGTATACGTCATCTCGCCAAAGATATTCTTTATGGCAACCCGAAGTGAGATTAATTTTGAAGATTAATCTAGATGTATCCCCTCGGAATATCTGAATTAATAAATATACGTTCGCATTTATTAGGTAGCACCTATCCATATTAATTCTTGAACTAATCAGGTCATAATGTGTAACACATTTAGTACCTTGCATGGTTTCGATTAGTTTTAAAGGTGGACTAAAACACCAAAGCAATGCGTACACGTCATAACGTCCAGTGTAAGACTGTCCGGTAACAACCAGCGCGGGGCGGAGCGTGACTCGCATGGCCAGCCTGCGCAAAAGTAAAAATACTTCCTCACCAAATCGATATTAATGTCAATATTTGACCTGTATATACACCAGTTAATGGGGCAGGTCATTGATCTGCCTTCCGCCCAGCTACAGGCCGGTAGGTGGCTGTGGGCATACATTCTGCAGGGATGGAGAGGCGCGGTGGGGGGGGGCGTACCCCAGCAGTCATTGGTAGAACTAGAATCGCACCAGATGCTGGTCTCTTGCCTCTTGGTGGAGAGGCCGGTTGGGGGCGGGTGGTGAGGCGGGGAGAGGGGGTACTTTAACAGTTATGGTTAGAACTAAAACTTTAATCGCACCAGATGCTGCTCTCTTGCCTCTTGGTGGAGCGGCGGGGAGGGGGGGGGGTGGAGAGGCGGGAAGGGGGGGGGGGGTATTCCCACAGAGCTTTACTCCCGCACCAGAAGCCGACCTCTCGTGGCGCATTCACGAACTGACATGGGACGTTTGTTACCCGGCATGGCTCAGATTACAACCACCGACCTCTCGACGGTCAGACCAAAACGTAAGACGCGATGTGCCACAGGGACAATCTCGTTGACGCAGGTAGCTTTCGGTCTATTTATGTCTACTTTGAAGTATTCCCATTCTAAATCTCTCCTAATCACAGGGGGGGGGGGGGTACAAGGTGCGTAGTGAGGCGGGGCGGTGTAGACTAATTCTAGGTCCGGCGTCATGGTCTGTTGTCTCAGTCTAATGTGGCCAGTACAGGAATTAACCAATCATATGGCCACGCCGATGGGACATGCGGAAGCCCCCCCCCCCCCCCATTCTCCCCATGCGCAGCTGGCCCCCTTATCTTTTTTTTCTTTTTTTTGTAAAATCGTTTATTCCGAATAGTTGTGGGCACATAGCAGCCATACATCTGGCATATAAAACATGAGTTCCCAGCAGCTGACAATGTTGTCCAAATACTAATTTACTTTAATTGTCGCTAAGTGTTGTTGCATTCTATGTAAACTCTCTCTCGATTCTGTACTAAGTATATTCTTATATATTAATAATCGATAGTGCAGTTCTCTTCTAAGGAAGGGGACAGTTTCACTCCAAGTTCTTGATTTCTGTTGGGCATTGCATACCAGCCATTCCTTATAAATAAAATAGGTCATAAGGAAGATGGTTGTTGTAGTCTTATCCCCTAATACAACATTATGTAAACAAATATCAATCTTTAATATATCGGCAGTACGATACCATATTTTCTTTGCATGCTTACATTGGTATAGAAGGTGCCAGATATATTCCACGGTTCCGCATATTTGACAACAATCGCTGTTAGTTTTCACCCATTTATACCATTTTATATTACATGGGAGTATCAGGTTAAGTCCTTAGAATCATTAAAAAGTAATTTATCCGTCTTTGAATATCATTTAGTTTTTTTGTCCAATTAAGTTGTTTACATTTTACTTTGTCATGGCCGACATATATGCCTAGACATCGTATTGTCTCACTGGAGAACTGCATCCCGTGAATAACTATTGCTATCATCTTTACTGTCTAAATGTACGCCTATACCTTTGTCTTTGTTGAGCCGTGGTTCTTGGACTTTACTAAACTCATCAATTTCATATAGTGCTATTGGTATTTGTTGCTCATATTTCATGAAGAGGATACCATCATCGGCATATTGAGTTATTTTAGAATGCATCTGAGATCCTTGAAGTTAATCGTAAGACCCTGAAAATCGTGGTTTTGTTTCAGTCTTGTAGCTAAAATGTCTACAGCTCTATTAAAGAGCAAAGCAGATAGTGGATATCCTTGCTTTACACCTCTGTTTATATTAAAGGACCGTGATAAATGTCCGTTGTTTTTATGCGAGCAGATGGGCGGGAATAGATGGTTTGTACCCATCGTATGAAATTAGTATGAAACCGTATGAAAATCGTATCGTTCTCTACTGCCTTGCTTAAACATTAAAGATATCACGGATTCATTTGGAGACAGAGCTAGTTCTCCTGTTTGAAACGCTTCATTGAAGACTTTGACAAGTATCTTCTTTAGGTCGATCAGAAAGTGCTTGTAAAACTCAGCATTTAAGCCGGCCAAGGATGGACTTTTATTAACCTTTATTTGTTCAATTGCTTTTTCACATTCGAAAACAGTAATTTCACCTTCCCACTGAGTCCTCAATTCATTGTTTAGCGCGTTATCTATCTTAGTTTTTTCCAAATATACCTTGATCTCGTACTCATCGATCCTCTTAGTACTATACCGTTTTTCATAGAAACGAGTGGCCTCCTCTATGATGGTATCATCATTATCATATTCACACCCTTTATCATCGGTAAGCTTATCGATTCGGTTACTTTCCTGACGCTGTTTTCCAAAGAAAGGAAGAAAGGTGTTGTCCCCCTTACCTATACTAATAAAATGAATCCGTCTGTCTGTCTGTCTGTCTGTCTGTCTGTCTGTCTGTCCCATCGCTTATCGCTTTTCCCACATAGTCACCAATACCTGGCTGGGTGCCAACACAAATAACATTAGCCCCAACGCCTTATCGCCGAATTCAACATCTGGCAGATATCTGTGGCAAGCCGGTAGTCATACTGGTAGCAAGGACACCAGTTACCGCAGTGTCCGGCGCATTGTATCATTTTTCAGTTAAGAGGGCTACATGCGGAAACAGCGCTAGACATCAGTTACCGCAGCACTCTATTTTACAGTTAAGCGGAAACAACGCTAGACATCATCTACCTCAGTATCCAACTTTACACTTAAGCGGACTACATGCGGAAACACCGCTAGATGTCCCGCGAGCGGAGCAAGCGGGGCGGACAGTATAAAAAATACATGACATTGAAACCCTTTCCGCTCCATGTGTCCGCACGGTTCCATTATGATAGCTATAGGGGCGTGGAGGGCATCTCCGCATGGCGAGGGGGGGGGGATTCCGCATACCCCACCGGGTCCAGGCTCAACCTCTCATAGCCCTAACCATAAAGCTCGTGTTCGAGTTACATGAAACCGATGGGACATCGAAACCGTTTTCGAAACCGGTTTCCATAGTTTGCCCAGCTAAAGGCGAACGCATCGTTTGGTTTGTTTACAGTTTCAGCATGTAGTCAGGCACTGGCAAGGTCATGGCCGTGGGCTATCATGCCAGTATATCTACAGCGTTTGTTGCAGTTTCTAACCGCGATCAAACTAATAAATTAGTCTCATACTTTTTGCGAGAAATCTCTATTTATTACATTTATGAACCCAAAGCGTCAAACCAGCTTTTTGGGCAGTTCCACATTTTCGAGCAAACCAGTTTCGGTTCTGCTCGCGTCGACATGTGAGTTCGGGAAACCGGTTTTGGATGTATATAAACCGAACAGACGGCGAGTCGCCATCGCTGGACCCTGAGGTACAGAGCGCCGCGCACAGTGACCTTCACTTACGCCGAGTTGACAGCCAAACAAGATCAACGTGATCATCTCAAACGCTGATTGGCTAAATGCTCGACGTTGATTGGTTGATAATTCTCAAATCGTGAAGTTGATCGAAACTTTATAACATAAGCTAAGCTTACAATGCGTGGAAAACAGGCCCTCCAATTGATGAGTTGGTCGAAACGTGGATTTGCTGCAATTAACTTTACAACGTATTGCATCGCGTGAACAGGGCACTGCAGTCTGATATCGCCATACCAGCGGGTGCCGCACACCCCCAGCATGGCCAAGCCAGCATCAAGGATCACGCATAAAGCACGGTGATCATCCGTACAAATAAGGTTAATAACTCAGCCACACATGGGTTAAACCAGCATAAGAACTTACTTCTCTTTACGGTTACTTGATGCAGGATAAATCCAGTGCGGAGAACTGCTGCCGGGACTGCGCAGTGGCGACTTCAAGTGGAGACTGTCAGTAACGTACGTTACAGGATGGACAGATACCAGTATATCACTGTCAGGGCATGCCATGGTGATGGCCTACGACACGCGCAGGTCTGAACGGGCCACACCTATAGTGACTACGTGCATTGGCCAGTCTGACTGGAGTGACAGGCAGAGCGGAAACCAAAGCAGTCAACTGTGAACTCATTGTATGTTCGTCTTCGCGCAAAGGTATATCACAGAAAACGCCCTCTGGGCAGTGCAACGGCACATATGTTCCCTCACCAGCCCCATCCGTCCCCCCTCCCCCTGCCTCTCGCCACCACCCAATCTCTGTAAAATAATCCCTTGGGATTTGTGTTCCTTTGCCTGAAGTTCCTTTGTTTGAAGAGACTACGAGATAAAGGTACATTTATCAGATTGCTGATACACACCCAGGTTTGCCCAGGGCCGAGAAATCGAGAAGGAGGGGGAGGGCGTCCACAACTACAAACCGTGGCATACCCAAATCGGGAGTAACATTCGCACAATTCGGGTCCGGGGGTGAGGGGGTGAGGAGGGGGGGGGAGTCCGGGATGGGGGGGCTTGGGGGTCCCGGGGTGGAAGGGGGGGGGGGGGCTCAGGGTGGGGGGAGGCAGGGGATGCGGCAGGGGCGGGGGTCCGGGGTGGGGGGGCAGGGGGTGGGTGGTCCGGGGGGGGGGGCTCCGTGGATCCGGATCTCCTGAAGACTCCTCATGATGGATCCCCCAGAGAATGAGGAACACTGAATCCCGAGAACCAGATGCCGAGTCTGATGGTTGGACGCTGAGTCACGTACGTTGGACGTTGTACGTCATCTGCGCCAGGGACTCCCGAAAACACTTATCGATCGCAGCGAGGTGAATACGTCAATATTGACATACAAAGTGAAGGTTGGGTGTTTTATGCCGGGTTTGTGTCCATGCAAGCTAAAGCGTTCCTAACCTCCCCGAACATATGACATGTGATTGGATGGAACTCGCCCCAGATACAGATACCAGGGCGCCACCCCACGACCCTGGTGATCTGCAGCCCAGGGCGCCACCCCATGACCCTGGTGATCTACAGCCCAGGGCGCCACCCCACGACCCTGGTGATCTGCAGCCCAGGGCGCCACCCCACGACCCTGGTGATCTGCAGCCCAGGGCGCCACCCCACGACCCTGGTGATCTACAGCCTAGGGCGCCACCCCACGACCCTGGTGATCTACAGCCCAGGGCGCCACCCCACGACCCTGGTGATCTTCAGCCCAGGGCCCCACCCCACGACCCTGGTGATCTGCAGCCCAGGGCGCCACCCCACGACCCTGGTGATCTTCAGCCCAGGGCCCCACCCCACGACCCTGGTGATCTGCAGCCCAGGGCGCCACCCCACGACCCTGGTGATCTCAACATAGCCTGGCTACCACCTGAGCTTGGCGGTTTTATAGACATACAAATGTGGACATGTTGTATTTCTGGCCCCAGGCCCGAATGGATGCCGAGAATTCACTACCCGCAACTGGCGACCCTTCGCAGCCAGGGCGAACACAAGACGCATTAGACCAAAGGAAATTTCCCGTTTGGCCCGAGGCTCTTGGTGTCTTATCCATCGGACCTGGGCCGAGATATCACACTCCACCCTGTCCCAAATCGATGGCGACCTCGAAGTGACCGCCACAACCAACCGAACACACTGGCCATATCCTGTGGCTCCCAGGTTCGTTACTATCGGCACCAAAGTGTAGTATTTCTGGCCCCAGGCCCGAATGGA